>VZTB01007326.1:194881-247928 GCA_013397245.1 Thryothorus ludovicianus
AAAGGTTCAAGTCTAAAATGAAAAATAATTTAGATTAGAAAACCCAAACTAGAATGGGGAAGAGTGGCAACTACAAAACTTCTAACAAGCATTACCACATTTGTAAAAATAGCATACAGTGTTACCAGCTGGAACAGAAAGATAAATTGGTTAGGAATACCAGACATGTTGGCAGCAAAAGGAAAACTAAAGAAAAGATTTGCCCACTGCTCAATCGGACAGGGGACAAGCGACAAAGGACAGATGAAAGCACTTGGTGCTTTCTTTGCCTCAGTCTCCACTGGCACGGTCTGCTGCCAGTCCCTTCAGCTGTCTTGCCCTGGTAGTAGGGCCTGGGGTGAGAAGTGC
This sequence comes from Thryothorus ludovicianus, assembly GCA_013397245.1. Taxonomy (NCBI): domain Eukaryota; kingdom Metazoa; phylum Chordata; class Aves; order Passeriformes; family Certhiidae; genus Thryothorus; species Thryothorus ludovicianus. The sequence continues at coordinate 195,230 of VZTB01007326.1, forward strand.
TACTGAGGAAGAAGAGCATTAAGTTAGAAACTACTTCAGGAAGAGGTTACTGGACACAAACTGTAAAGGAGCTGGCCAGTGTCACCCAGAGGCTGCTCTCTCTTATCTCTGAAAGGCCATAGCAACTGGAGGCCATCAGGATGTTCCTGATGTCTGGAAAAAAGAGCAAACATTACATCTGCCTTGAGGAGAGAACGGATTGGATTTGGGGTTCATCAGGCTGGCCACAGTCTAGCATAACTGAAGAGAAAAACCTCATAGATGCTGTGTCTAAGCATGTAAGGGACAAGAGCATCGAGCAGGCATGAGGAAAGGCAAACAAGGCTTGGCCACCTCGCTCAATTTCTGCATTGGGACAAGCAGCTCCACGGATCAGTGGAGAGCAGCGGATGTTGCTTGCCTTGAGCAAGGCTTACAACGTGGCACTGTCACAACAAGCTGGATGACAGGAGGGAGTGCACACGCACCAACACTGCAGGAAACACTGCGGTGGGGGGAGTGGTTACCCAGCTAGAGATAAGGGCTGTCTGAAAACATTATTGTTGGTCTATCCAATGCTATAAGAAAGAGCTACTCAGCACAAAACTGCTTCACGTCACGCATTATGTATGCTAAAAGCTCTCCAAGTTTACTTACAGAACAAATTACTACTAAGTGATTTGTGCAGGTACATCCTATAATCAAATTCAACTGCACAAAAAGGATTTACTAAAACTGAGACATCTGAACTTTATTCCTTTGCTATGCTTTGACCTCAAGTTTAGTTCATTTGCTAAAGTCATTATTAAACAACAATGTTCCACACTGATTTCAACAGCAGTAGTATTTACATTAATGTGATATCCTTGGATTAAAGGAATTAGATATACTGAATATCCTATTCCTCAGCTTCTTTGAAGATCTACAGTGCAGACTAAGGAAACACTCTAAAAAAAAGCAGCACTAATTTAAGGGCAGTCTGGTTCTCAATCATTTGAAATTAAATAAACTGAAAAGCGTTAAAAAATCTCTGAGACTAAAAGTTACACAATCAATGCCACTAGTTGCCATCAGATAATCAAAGTTCAGTCTGGGTAAGATTTTAAATTACATGATCCATAGCTATAACAAATTGATCTTTTTTTTCTTTTTTTTTTTAATCACCTTCTTAACATGGTGAAGGGAGTCTAACTCCCCCAGTCATATCAAGGCATGGGTCCCAATGGTTCCCATATTCTATCCAGGTACTCAGAGTATCTAGGCTCAATGTCAGACACTAAGTGTCACACACAATTGATCTAAAGGGCTAACTTTAACTCAAGCCTCAGGTTTGGGGAATTTGGTCCAAGAAATCTTGAAAAACATCTGCAAGGGGACAGTGAAAGACAGCAGCACAAATACTGCAGGTCTTCCAGGTGGGTCTGAGGACAACCACAGGATTGAGTCCTAGTTAAAATGAACCAAACTATCACTAAATACAGCAAAGCCTAGGCTCTTGTGGAAAGCACAACATATCCAATCAAGTGTTTAAATGATCACATGCCAATGACTACTCACACAGGATCCAAATTCAGGCTCATCAAGAATTTCACTATTTCCTAAATTCTGACTGTTATAATCTTAACTTCCCCTGACAGAATTAGCAGAGCATGATAAAAGGAGCTGAGACTTAGTTTCTGTAAGAAACAACCCATTTGGGAAAACAAAAGGCCTGCCTAGCAAGAATACTTATATTTGGGTGTTGGAAATAACAGGCGGGAACATCTTAGGAAATGGCATGAGAAATGCAAGCAGAGAGTAAATACCCCCAGAACACTTTTCACTTCACGACTTCCTAACCAGATGTTGTAGGCAGATAATCATTCTACATCTTCAGTGATTTGACCCATTAGACTTTAGTCCTCTAAAAACCTCCTAGTGGGTATCAATTTTAGAATTAGATTTTATACTAAAGAAAAAAAGAATCTGCGTGTTTTACATCTGCCACGAAAAACATGTAATTTATGCTGCTTGTCCCACTCCTGTTTTACAACAAAAATTTTCCAGTGGTTCTTTTCCCCACTTCTTCCTACCATTCAGAACATTTTATGTGAAACATTTTATCCCATGTCTTATGTGGACAATCCTCAAAAACACGAGGAGGTGGCAAGCACACAGTCAGGGGGATTGCTATCACATTTTTTGCAAGTAAATAGAAACACTGTTAACATTGGTGATGCATTTGACAAAACACAGAGACAGACTATTAAAAGCACTGGATATCTTTAGCACACCTTTGAAAACAAATGTCTATATTTTAAAATGTTTTTTTCACAGGGATTTATCTTAAAGAATAAAAATAGTAATCCTAAATGAAAAATACATTGATACTCTTAGCTACTGGTGTTAAATATCTGTGTTATCCCTCATATGCCTAATATTTTGTTTGCAATGGCTTGCCACTAAATTTCCTTTTGTGAACCCTGGGCTAATGAGTTCTTGCCAGGCAAGAAGTCTTTCAGTGAAAGAAACAATCTGTTATTAGGTTATTATGTATTTCACTGAGGTCCATTTACCATTACAATTCCCTCATCCTACCACCCCCAACAGATGAAATGCTTGTGCAGATAAAGAAATAGATACAGCATCAAGGCACCTCTGGGAAGGACCATGCCACAGCTTTTGGTTGCCGAACAGAGCCTAGGTTTCCCTGCTCCCATCCCAGATCTTGAGACCTTCCCCTGCTCTGAACATATCTGGAACAGCATCTGCAGCCAGCAGACCTTCAGCAATCCACTGATCCGGCAAGGAGGACACAATTTAAAAGTTCCTTTGCAAGCTGAGGGCTTCTGAGCCACAAATCGTCTCCTGTTATCTTCTACCCAGTCTTTCCCTTCCCCCTTCTAAACACCATCATCTGCATAAAGATGACTCAGAACATTTGGAAAGCCAGGGTTTGTTCAGGCTCTGATGGCAAAACAGGTGAGTGTCAATCTGCAGAGTGATTCCTGCAATTCAGTGCCATAGCTCTGAAAAGATACAGCAATGGCCATGAAGTTGCATATATGCATTCACTGCATTTCTCAGTGCCCATATCTTGCATTCATTTGCCAAAGTAACAGCTTTTCTTTTCTCATTAATGCTTTTTACAGTCTACAGCAATTCTTCTACAGGAAGCTATTAGTACATTAACACTAGCCAGGAAAACAAAACTTTGAAATCCTTCCCCCATGGCTCCCTGCTAGGAGTGCCATTGAGAATGATGGCACGGTGTAACCCGGTTTCCCTCAAAGCACTGCCACCCTCCCGGAGCGTAAACTGCCAGGTTTCTGCAGAGACAGTCTGCAAGGCTCAAATTAGCAAGCAGCATCTTCCCTGGCACCTCATCACATGATAGGAAACATAAATAGGGAAATACAATATGTTCCTAAAGGTGGAGTCGGAATACTTTCATCTCCGTAACAGTTTAGTAAAGGACACTTATACAAGCAACTTCTCTTAATGTGTCATCTGCTACTGCACTGCCATTGGATTTCTGCACAGTGCTGAAGATGACCAGCTCTAAATGTGCTCCTTCAGAGCCATTTCTGGCCTGAACCAAACTACTTAATGTCTATGCTATAGACAAACTGTTTTATTAAGAACCACTGTGTCATCAGATGCCTATTTATTCTTGCATCCTTTTGCACAGATACACACCAACCTTTCAATGGATTCATCTCATTGGCAGCTGTTGTACATTTCATCCTGGACTATCCCAAACTCCTCTGAAAGCCTCACCCCTCCCTCCTCCACTAATGAGGTGCAGCAAATTGAAGGCTGCATGACAGACTTGAAAGATAAAGGACTAGGTCATATTTCTTTTGCTTTTCCCTTTTCCTAAACAGTGCCATGCAGGTCCTAATAGTCATGCAAAGCAGCCATAGTTCTTTTTTTCAAAAGCTTGTCCAGAGAACTCACAAAAAATTACGGGTATTGAAGTCAATTTGCAGATTCAAATGTAACAATGGGCACAATTAAATCTGCTGAAGTTGCAATCATACTCTGCACACAAAAAGAAAGTGTAACCAAATTATACACTCATTTAGGACCTTTATTTCTCCAACATAAGGGAAGCATAAATAGTCCTTTGCACATATATGAAACCCCAGACGTATGTCACAGTGTTACACAACATGACACAGCATACAACGGGAGGGCATAGAGCTAATGCGACTGAACTTACACAGAGCTCTGACAACCTGCTTTAGAAAAAGCTTATTATCACCTCGCCGGCTCAGTTCTAGCACAGCTCAATCAACTCCCTCATGTACTCCCCTCCTTGTGCAGTGTGTCTGTGGCTGTGGAAAAGTGGCTTCTCCCTGAAGCAAGGTTCTGGCTGGGCCACAAATTCCCAAGGCAGCACCCAGGATGTGCTGGAGCAACAGCCATGTCAGCAGACCTGAGCCAGGGAGAGACTGAGATTTTTGGGGTTTCTTTTGTTTTAAATTCTTAGGGACTGCTTCTATTTTAGTATCCCTAATTACAAACATGGTTATTTTGGTCCCAAAATGTTCTGAGCTGTTAAAAAAAATTAGCCACAGCACTTTACTTGAAGATGCCCTGGCAGAGGGCAGTTTCACAGGCTAGCAGTCTGCTTGCTAAAACAGCATTTTTCAGCTACTCACTTAATCACAATAATATTTCTTATTATAGTCAGTTTACACTTGAGATCAAATTTAAAGACAACTTTAAAAAAACAGAACTCTCAATTAGCAGTTCTCACTCAACATTTTGAGTTTGTGAACTGGCCTTGTTGTTTAATAAAATCATTTATGCCAATAAAAGGGAATTAAAAACAAACACAAAATCCCCTGCCCCGACATAATTTCTAAGGAGCAACCAAGGCCATCACCATCAATTCCTCACAAGACATTTATCAAACTACTGGCAAGAAAACATAAGGCCCAGCTTCATTACAAACAGAACAATAAAGAAAAAGAAGGTTAAATATTAAGGAAGAAATGCTCCCAGCCAATAGACGAGTTCAAGAATTGTATTTTACAATATATTTCTTTGTCAATAGTCCAGGCACCAGGTTTTTTTCACTGCACTTAAGAATTACCAACAAAAGTACTAACAAAATTATGCAGCTATATCTGGTTATGTTTCATGACTTTGAATTTCAATTGGTTCTTGAAATATTTCATTATTGATCAGAGTTTTTTAAAATATACATACAACATTCATTAATGAAATCAGGACAGGATAAATCACTTTCATCTTCACAAGCACTAGCTGGTCTTACTCAAACAAACACCCAAATTAGCTTACTTTTTCTGCCTGTGTTCCCAGACTATCATTCCTATTTACAGATTTTTAAAATGAGCTCAGCTATTTTTGAAAAACAAATGAAAAACAAAGTCCTACCAAAAAGAAAAACCTCTACCAGCAAAGAATTCTCAATACTTTTTCCAACATAAGCCTGCAATTTTTGTATTCTGCAACCATGGGCTTAAAAGTTGCATTGATTAGCTACAGGGTGGCATCAGAAGATCAGCTCCCTTTGCCATGCCACATGGGCTAAGACAGACACTTCTCCCACAAGGCTCTGCTCCAAGGGTTTGGTCATGCTCTTGTTATCACCGAGGAGAGGCAGCACTAACATGCAAGGACCACCACAGCCCCCCAGGGCAGAAGAGTTTCTTAAGCAGGAGGGAGATGCTGGGCAGAAGAGCCTGGAAGTCCCACCAAGAAGGGGATGCAAACCCTCAGGATCTCAGGGCAGCATCACCCAGCAGAAGGTCACTGCCTTGCAGCAGCAGTCGACCCCTTCTTCACATTTGTCACTCTGCCATGGAGCGGGAGCTCTCAGAAATGAGCGTGGACAGCGCTCTTGGCACTTTGTATCAATTAATAAATTTTAAAATAACTAATAGCAATTGTGTGACAAGGCTGGGAAGTGATTACCAAGATGCCTCATGAAACAGTATCAACTTGCCATATTTTGAATTTAAGCAATCAAGGCTATGAAAGGATAGCCTTTTTTTAGGGAAGGTAAAATTGGGAGGATAGGTCTCTTGACATCTAGTACCAATATTAACACTTGCACACTAAGCAAGTAGGATAATTACCCTTTCTGAAGATCTAGAGTATTGGTTATATTAGCAGGTTAATTTTCTCAATTTTCTAAGCTCCCTTGCAGTGATCCACTGATGGCAGCCTCCCTCTGACAGTTTATCCTAATAACTGAAACTATTGCTGTTATCATTGGAATAGCTTTTATTCAAGCTGCCATTGTTTAACACCTCTGGTCTGTATATATGAAAAGAAAACCCATTAAAACTCATTTCAAAGATCTCTGTTAGCCCAGGAAACATTTAACAGCAGCAGTAGCTATGCAACAAGAAGGTTAAGTCAGTTAGCGTTTGTGACAATTAAACTCAGCCATTCTATCCAGTGGCAAGAACATCTTTGCATTTATCAAGGGAACAGATTTAGTAAGAAATTACACGCAGCAAGAAATAAATGAAAGATGCAGGGAAAACTCATATTATTGTGGCATCTGCTAGAGCTATTTTAGAACAGTGTCCCCCTGTGCTGCTCCACTGATGGGCTTGTGAGTATCAACTAAAATTAAAATCTGTTTCTTAGGCACTTGTAAATAGGCCACAAAAACTTAACATGCTCAGGTTTTGTTTTGGTTTATGTAGTCCCATAATTTTCTACATTCATCTAGGAAGTGTTTTAGCTTATGCTTTGCAATGGCCCTTGTGCCCTGGATGTGCTGTGAGAAAGGCTCTGCACTTCCCTCCTCCTCTGCCAAAGAAGATATTCCTTATGGCACATCCTCGTCCCTCTTTCACATAGGGCCAGTTGCAGCAAGAGTTTGCCCTAGGGAGTATTCATTTCTCAAACTGGACTTCAGTATTAAATCCAAAATTTTTGTGAGGACAAAGCAGGCTCCTTGTTCCCAACAGCTTTGGGCATCCAATTTCTTAAAATATGTGTAAAAATTCTGCTTCATCTTCCACTTTGCCTATGCACAGGAATGCCTTGCACAGGGAAGGCCAAACATTTATGCCTTTCCACAACTCACCAACATTTAATTGTGTTTTAGCTCCCATTAGGATGTGGCAGTCTGACCAGACAGCCAGAAAAACATAAATGCAGGAATGGCTTTGAGCAAGATTGCAAGCCCTCTGCTCCCCTTGGCAAATCTGAGCTACTCACACAGGCACTGAAAGAATTGGGGCAGTACGAAAATATGCTCAACTGTGAGAACAAAGGTTGTGCAATTCCAGCCACAACTAACTTCTAGAAAGGTGCATATACTGTCTCCCTTTCTGTGATTTTTTTTTTTTTTTTTTTAAAAGTGGGAGTTACATCCATGGTCTATGTTACCTCCAGAGACAAAAAGAGAAAAAAAGAAGCACTGGGAGCCTAAGGGAGCAAACCAAAATGGTCTGTCTGAAATTTAAACTAATATGTTAATCTAAAAGCCTCCTTGCTACGTGACTGGGTTTGGAACACAGAAAGCAGAATATGACATGATTTGAATAAGTTGCACTTGGCAGTATTAAGGAGAACTGCTGAATCACTGACTTCTATTCCTGGAAAGATGAAGTTTATACTGATTCTGGATATACCGACACATTAACTCTTCATGTCACTAGTCTCCACACAGTGCTATCAACAGTGCTTTTTTTCTTCCTCAACAGGATGACAAAGGGAAATCCCACTCTTGCAGCTATATAAGTGTTTCCATGAAAACCACACTTCTTACTTTTTGGTGGAAAAAACTGTATCATTATCAAAACGGCCATTAGCTTAGGTAGAGAAAATTCTTTGCATGCTTTGCATGCTGAAGAAAGTGCCAAACTGGAGAACAGAGCATCTGTTATGGAGAAGGCTAAAATTATCTCATGCATCTGAACACCACTGGGCATCGAAGTTACTCGAGCTATTTTGCCAGATACTCTGTTCAGGGCTCTTACGTGACACCAGCTGGAAATAATCAAGAGCTTGAGAGGCCCATCAGTATAGACCTTACACACTTTGAAGGGCACTACTTTTGATGCCTTTGCCGAGTCTTGTTGCTCTAATGGGATGAAAATCTGAACTATTTTGCTGTCACTGTCTCATATTACAAAACACTGTAATGTTGCTAACTGTAGCACTCGCAGTGTAAGAATTCTGTACCATCCATCGTGGTGTGCTTCACTGATTTGGCATTTTAATGGAGTCCTTGGCAGAAAGAAAGCAGAAAACAGCAAAATTGCCACTCTGCCACCTTACCTCCACCCAGCAGAAAAAGCAAGTGGTTTCCCTCAACAGAGGTACATTAAGTGCAGTTGCAGGAGCTTTTCCCTGGGGATGCCAGGCAGACAAGACTCAAGCCTGCCCCCAAACCTATGTGCAGGAGCTGGGCATCTCTGTCTCTGCAGAGGCAACCCCGAGTCCCAGGCCCTACATTCAAACCCTCTCAAAGCCTTTCACGGGTGCATTCTTTGGCATTTTGTTAGCTTATCATGCACTTCTGGTCCACTCACAGTGAATATATTAACTGCAGCTGAGCCCCAGCAAGTTTTTTGAAACATCCATCCCATGCGTATCATCAGCAGATCACACAGGAAAATATGGACAAAGGTTATAAAGCTTCTTTCAGGACACCAAATAGGTACTGCTCTATTTTTCCACAGGTAATATGCATAACTGTTCACTTATGGCAAAGCAAAAGAACAGTAAAACACATCTTTCCATGTTAATTCTCAGTCTACGCCTGTGCTTTTCTGAAAAGGGGATCAAGGTAGAAAAGGAACGATAAAAACACAAACAGCAGCAAGAAGAGCGTACAACAACTCCCTTTGATTCTGGGAACACTAGAGGCAAAAAGAAACTCAGCTGCCTGGGTATCTCAAGGACAGATTCCCACGTGAGACTCCAGCCCGGCTGTGTCACAGACACTGACAGATGGGTTTCCCCAGCCTTGAACAACCTAATGGAGCTTTTAGCCAATTTGCATAGTGGCTGTCCCTGGGTGAAATGGGTACGTGTCAAGGACATTAAGCAGGCCAAGACAAAAGTGTAATAGCCTTGTATACAATATCACTTCTTACTGCTTGCTATTTTTAACCCCCAGAGGGAAGAAAAAAGAAAAGAAGAGAAAAAGAAGCCTCGCTGAAAGCCAGTTGTAAGATTGGAAGTTCCTTTGGGGAGTGGGTTGAAGCAACAAGACACTTTTCTTACAAAATGGAAGAACAAATGCCCTATACAGACAATTACTAGCTAGTTTCTTTTCCTTTTTTAAAGCAAAACTTTGTTGGAGTCTCCCAAAGCCTGTCTCTATTAATGATCAATTATTCTGATCCCAAACTCTCAAAGGGAAGTATGTGAAGCCGATTCCTGCACCTGAAACAGAGTCCAAAATTTCACCTCTAGAGTTTCATGCAGGTACAAGAGCCCGGCTACTGCAGCTCTGTACAAGAGCTAAACCTAAGGCTAAGTTTTCTCAGGCCTAAGTCCGGAATTTCTTTCATATCTCCTAGCACCTCACACACGGCTGCTTCTTAACAAATGGGAAGAAAAATGAAAAAATTCAAATTGGGATCACAATAAAAATTTATAGCTTGATGTGAAATATAAGGTCAAGCCTTGAGGGTGGCTGAATTACCTGCTGAGTTGCTGTAACCCTCACGCACTCCAGGGAAAAGCACGTGTACTTCATATTTGCTTGGCAATCACCACGATCTCCTGGCTAGATTCTGCTCTCAGCCACATTAGAATAACTCAGCTACCAGACAATAAGCTGTGATTGAAAAGTGGGGCTGAACTGCAACTTGTGCAAAAAGAGCCCTGGTACAGAATCACTGAATTTTGCTGCCTTGCCTTCTTCTTCAGACTTGTTCCTTTCAGCTTGCTTTAATGCATAACAGAGGGTCTGCCAGTGCTGAAACTAATTCTTTAGCATTTAGTAGAGATCAGATTAAAAATTAAGCACGCAAACAGAGGCTTCCCTGAGGAAAGATTCAGCTCTGGCAACAAAACTCTGCACATAGTATAAAACATACCACGGGAAGTGTTAAACAGTATTTTTGACAGAAACAAAACCCACACCAAAAAGACTTGGGATTTAACCCAGTTGAGCCATAATACTTCAACACTGAGTGAATACACCCTTATGTGATGCTACAAAATAGTAGAGATCTTGAGCAAAGAAGGGTGTGCAGATTTGAGATCTGTTTATGATCCTCCTGCCCATGGAGAGTGATTATCCATCCTGAGAACACAGGAGGGACCAAGAAGGTAGGTCCTGGTTTCGAGTGTAGCTACCTTAGTGCTATTTCTGATTTTGTCATTAGCTGGCTGTGTGATTTTGACTAAGCTGTCACTAGGGACTCCCATTTCTTCTAAGTGAAATGAGAACACTATATTTTAGGCACTTCTGAGGTCTTTGGATAGAAAAGCTCTATAAATGAACATTATTACTGTCAGCAATACTGTTCTACCACTTCTATGGTTATTCAAAATCAAAACCAACAGTAGTGCACAAAAGAGCTATCTAATAGCTATCTGAAAATCTAGGTTATGACATAGGTCACCACTTTATGTGTTAAAAAGCTGCAGGATTTCCAGATGAGCATCTTCAATCATCATAATAATATCTCAAGCCCAGTTCTCAAGTTCATTTAATTAGAGGGGATGGAGAGGGATAAAGCCCAGAGGGTGTTTCTGCTTGGGTAATATGTATACCCCTGTTTGTTTAGCATTACAAAACATGCTATGAGCTTAAGTGTAAATTATTTCAGCCTTTGGCACTATTCAATTATATATGCTAATTTTAGATGGAGTAGATTATACTTGAAATAACAGGATTGCATGTGAGCAAAGCCTTCTGTGGTGAAATTCTGTTGATACCCTCTCAAATCTCCTCTCTTGCAGAGACCAACCCTTTCTCACTGCTGGACTTTTATTGTGAAGAGAGGATTCACTCTTGGTGTGACAAATAAGCATTTCAATTTAAGCTCCACATTCAGTTCAATTACATAGGAGCATGCATGTATCTACCCAGTAGCTAATGATAGGGAGTTGTAAATACTCTCACACCACTTGATTTTAAGACTTTCAATGTTATTAAAAATATGTTGTCTACTGAAGCTATAAATCATATGATTTCTACAAATTAGGTAAAAATGTTTTGGTCATTTAAAATAAGCAGGTTTAATTTTTTAACATGTTAACCAATGCAATACAGCATTTCATCCCTTTGTCATTTCAACTTTATAGACATAGACTGGATGACCAGCAGCAAAAAGGCCAATATAACAGAACCAGAAGAAGTAAGGCTAAGGCTTAGTCAAAGTAAGGCTAAGCCTAATAGTGGAGATAAACTGCTTTTTGCACCTGAGTTTGTTGCTCTGCAGAAGCAAGCACAGACCGAGCAGCTCATTCACAGTGAGCTGAATTAATTTAAGGTTGCATTATGCCAGGTAGACAGTTCCTTACACAATTTGAAAAAGAATAGAGTATTAAAAAACTAAATATGCAGCAACAATATGCAGCCCCACAATATCCAATGCCTAAAAATCTAGAGCCTATGTAAAAGCCTATCTCCATAATGGAAACATCAGAATAACACTCAAAAATATCAATATCATAAGGGACATTTAAACAAGGGTTTGGGCTTTTTTGTTTGTTTCTTCTATACCTATCCTGGAACTGGGAAAAATTAAAGTCATATCTGAAAAAAAACAATTATTCTGGGCTCGATTTTGATGGCCTTTTATTGGTTTCAGTTTGGGGGGGAGGGGTTGGGTACTTGGGTTTTGGGGATTTTTGTTCTTTTTTAACTCAGTTGCATTTAACTGATAAGACAGATATCCATCAAATAAATTTGGACTAGCAGAGACTGTAAAAGTGAAAAAATTTATCATTATTATTAACAGTAATTCCTTCACTAAGGAAGGTTTAAGACTTTTATATACACAGCAGCAGTCTGAAATGCTGACCTCCTCCAGATCTTGGGTTCACACCTCAACCCAGCAAGGCAGATTCAAGATTTACAGCTTAGTGACAAGTCTGCCAATTCATCACCACTAAACCATCCTGAGCCCTCTTTGGAAGTGGCACAGGTCAAAAGAGGAAACCACCAGCTGCTGAAGAAATCCCTTCTCAAATAAATTCATTCCACAAGTAGGCAGCCTGGCACTAGCTCTCTCACACACCTTCCCCCACTCTCCACCAAAATCTCTGCTGCAGTGGGGCCACACTCATCCTGACTTTTCCACTTATCTTCCAAAACCACAAGCATAAATTTTAAAGTGATACCAAAATTTAGGGTGAGTTAATAGAAAGAGTAAAGAAGAGAATAAAATGCAACCACATAAAGGTCCAGTGTTTCTGATAGTTGAGTTTTCTCTAAGGACGAGAGTGGCTGTCCTGTTATCTTCCAGTATGTGGAGGCACAGTGACTGGACATCTTAAGTTGAAGAGTAGATGAAAGACAAAATTTACTTCTATCAATCTTTAAAGGAAACTAAAAGATAATTTAACAACTCGCGCAAACACCCAGAGAGACGATTTTTATTGAACTAGTGTTCTGGCAAAGAAAAATGAGGCAGTTTAAGTTAGTTTGACTAGGAAATGCATATTCATATCTATACACCTTCAGTATGCCTACCTGTATAGGTATTTTACCAAACATACTCACAGTTCAGTTTAAGAGTGACTTACTTTACCTTAGTTTAAATCTTTGTCCTAACTAATTTAAACAAAACTGTTAAAAAGCCAACAGAATGTGGACATAGGCTTATGCATAATCTTTGCATCAGTTTAACTACATCAGTTTGAAATTACACCGTAAGTTGGACTAGTGCCATTCTGCATAAGCTTAGCCCTTGCAGCATCAGACACCTAAACCCCATTCAAATGCTGTGATGTCCTTGTGCTTAATTCCCTAAAATTCCTTAGGAAATCCTAGTCTAAACTATGAGCAGGAAGCAATCACACCAAAACCCTTAAGAGATGAAGCAGGCAGCTCACATCTCCACCAGAGCTAATGCTGTTTTCTTACCATCCCTTGCACAACAGAATACTTTAACCACACACTTCACATTTTGTAGAGGAACAGTAGAGTTACTCAGGTGTTTATGGACAAGTTGTGTTCAATTCTTTGCTGGGACCTCAGAAATTTCTGTTTTGGTTACCTCTGCACCAGGTACAGTATCTGTGCTCCTCAAAATCTGCCATCAAAGAGCACTAAGGCTTTAATGAAGTTCCATGGGTTGGGGACCAGCCTTCTAGGTCATCTTCATCATCATCCAGTGCCCTCTTAAAAATGCAATGGGGAGGGCTGGAGTGCTGCCTGGCTCATCTTCCCCCAGAAAAATGCCTCTAAGAGCTACTGAACAGCCAATGAAAGTCTGACCAAAGAGGCACTCCCAGATTACCTATCGCTGCAGTTACTCTAAGGAAGCTGCCAAAAAGAAAAAAAAAATAAAGAAAAAAAAGAAAAAGAAAAAAAAAGTGTCTGAAGGCTGTTAGCATGTAATTTTGCATACCTCATGGCCACTATTTCAGAAACAGTTTTCAGATGAGTAATTTGGCGAGATTCACTGTTTGCAAACTGCATACTCGGTCTAAAGAGCACTTACAGTGATGTCTGCAGCACCAATGCTCAGGCCACAGATCTCTGTTTACCCTGCTTTTCAGACCACCCAATCTGCCTGCTTCCTCACAGAGCTGATTATTACTTTTGTAGGACTTCAACTAACAGCCTTTCTGATACAAGGACTTTTTTGGGTTTAGTTTGGGTTTGGAGGGGTTTTTTGTTCGGGTTTTTTTCTTTTTTAGTAATAAAGACGGGAAAAGTAATAATGTTTAAAAAAGTTAATGTTAAAAGAAGTAAAGCCTAAACCATAAAAGTTATCAGCATCTAGGAGAGCTGTGAGGAGCAGTGGGATACAAAAAAGACAAGTTCTCTAACTGGCAGGTCTCCACCAGCCTTTACAATTAACAAGCTAGCTCATTGTCTGGGTTGTTATCTAAATTACAGTCTAGGCATTTTCTGCTAACATATTTTTTGACTTTTTAAACACTATAGTGTACAGTACCTAGTACAAAGGCGTCTTTCTCTAATTCCATTTAAATCTCTATTTTCCTGTTTTAAAAATTAACTACTGTAACCATAGCCCTAAGCAAAGAAAAGGAGAAGGGGAAAAAGGAAGAGAATGTGCTTTCAGCAAGGAGGGAAAGGAGTTCAGGTGTTGGAATTTTCTTTGAGGCAGAGGCAATAAAAATTCACTACTTTTAAAAAGACTTAAAATCCATTTTTGTTCCCATCACATTTGTTTTATCAGCATTCATCAACAGCAACAGGCAACTGACAAACAGAACAAGATCAGTCCTTCCTATCTGAACCGTTGCACGTATCTTCACTTTCTTGTCTTTTTTTTGTTTGTTTGTTTGTTTCTATATCTAATTCTAGTAAAAAGAAAATTACTACAAAACTGTTTTTATAAAAAGGGATCATATAGTAGGGGGTACAAAATAATAAACATAAAGTCTCATCCCAAAAGTATGTTCCATTATATTTATTCTAGTTATTGGACATAAAAGACAAAATGCACAAAACTTGGGAAAGATGTACTAGGAGTTTTACTAAAACTCATCAACAGACATCTTTGGATCAGTCCTCCCCAAAACATGCACTTTTTCAGCTTTTACCTAACTTTTGTTTTTTGTGATTTCCCTTTCAAGTAATTTTTTTAATGTGTAAATCTTGCACATATAGGCAGGTATGTTTTTATGCCTTTCAACCATTATTTTTTATTTCAGATACTGGAACTGCTTTTAAAACATGTTAACCACAGTTACACATTTCCCATACTCTTCTTTTGGCCAACAGGAAAAAGGATTAGGGAAAAATGGAGCCTGCTTCATTAGTTGATTGTTTACTTTGCATTTGTGGAGACTGTGAAACTAATATTTCACTCCAAGAAAACATTGTTTTCTTCCATTCCAGAAAACAGAAAAGCAGCAAGGCTTTTTTCACCATGTATGTCATCATGAGCAATATTACTTCTGTGACTGAAGGCAATATAAAAGAAAAAAAGTTTGCCATGACTTTTAATGATGAAGTTATAGGACAGCCCACCAATAAATCTATTAAAAAATCAGCAATAATTACAAACCATTGAACAACTATAAACAAGATTTCCATAATATCTTTGATGTCTGCTTTTCAGCGCAGAGTTTTACTGGTTCCACTTGTCAAATCTGGCTGACATTATTTACACTGGAGAGCAACAAAAATAAAGCTTCTTTTTTTGACCAAGAAAGATTATAGATATGAGAAACTTCCCAAAATTTACTTCGCCCTTTTACTGAATGCTAGTCCTGACACACTAAATCATCACACTATGTGAAAACAAAGTGAATGCTGAAAATCTCCTTTAGAAGATATCTACCAGCGAGTTGGTGTTTGCCAAGGAGTTAATTTTCAATTAAAGTACGTATACTACTTGAAATTCTAGAGATTAATTCAGATGATGCAGTACACCAGTACAGAACATGGATTTGGTTCTGCTGAATTCTTTACATTTCTCATGGGAGGAGGTGCTGTAACAATAGTCTTCCCTCTCTAGGTGCAGACACACGGAATTTAACGTGATTGGGCCGGTTTTTCATGCAAACTTCATTGAGACATTGGTAACGTAAGGAAGTTAAGAAAAAACCCCTCACTACTGAATGTATTCTGGTAGTTCCTTATTATTTTTGAAAAGTGGTTCATTCTCACTTTTCCCAAGCAGCATCTCTTGCTAAGACACGTTACCCTCCGCCTCACAGTACAGGTGCCTCACAGCAAACCCTGAGCATCAGCAGCAGGCTGACACCAGCGAGGCATAAATTGCAGCAACTTTTAGTCTGCTCCATCTGGCACCTGGAACAAAACCAGTCCTCTGATGGAAAGCTGTCACTGGTGTCAAGCTAAATCTGACCCATCCTTTCAGCTCAATACCACCAAAAAGCATAGAGCCACTTTGGGATCAATAACTTAAAAAGCTGTTTGCTCTGATTTGTAATCCAAACAAGTATGAGGGAGATGGAGAAGTGGAGGATTGAGCCCAAAGTCATTACTTCTGACTTTATACTTCCAGAAATATGCCTTAGCCATGCATTTTACCGATTAGCTTTAAAAATATCCACATTTTGAAGGTTAAACATATATAAATTGTAAACAGATCACAGCATAGACTTAACAGAGTTTTGAACATGAAGCATTAATATTTATTTAAAGTGTAAGGCTTTTATGTGAAAAAAATAATACCTTTTCTTAGCCGAAATATGTTTCAAGGTTCATCTTCTCTGAGGAAAGTATCAAAATTCAGTGTGACAGATAAAAATCCAGCACATACCATGTCCATATTCACATATAAAAAGATATTTTCAACCTTTCCATTCAAATACCAGCAATAAAAAAATCCCCCTCATATCCTTATGATGCTAAGTAATCATTTCGCCCATATCTCAGTATTGACTTGCAAAGACATGACTTGCCTTTGCTCTGTAGTTTTTGTGCACAATGAACTGAAGAAACTCATTGTTATGGAAGTCAGTGGGATTCTCAGCTTCTTTACAAAAAAANCAGCTAGATGCAGCTGGCTCACAACTCTGGAAAAATATTAAAGATGACAGAAAGAGCATGATGTTTTGGCTCTTCTGCAGCCATTACAATGTTGAGCAATATGCTGCAAAGAGCTATTGCAGTAAAGTGCTGCAAGACCACCTCCTTGCTGAATAAAGGTCAGGCAAGGACTCTCTGAATACTCTGAGCTGTATTGCTATGTCTGCATCATCCAAGTTGTAATTTTTATGCGTCTTTCCACCATGACTATTGGGCTCTTCACATACCGACAGAAATTCTGTGTTGGTGAATAAGGTCTTCCAATTCCAAACATCACCAAAAACCTAAATTATTTGTTTCATTTTTACCATTGAAACCATATTAGCTGTTTGTCTCATAATAATTTGAAGAGCTTTCCGTGATCCCTACCACACAGTGGAGAGAGAGAGGGTGTCATTCTTGCCCTGAAAGGAGAGGATATTGCTCTTCTCCAGGGAATATGCTGGTTATCTGAAACATCTCTACCCACCTGTCCCCACTGCAGCAGTTGGTGGCAGTGGCCAGGCGTACAGAAAAAGTCCTGTAAGGACAGATGTACATAAAAGAGCCCTGCCCATCTGACAGGTCCTGACAGCCACCTAACACCTGTCCCAGGTGCTGCTGCCCAGTACCCAACACCCATCACTAGCCTGGGATTCAAGGAGGTTTCCCTCTAGTCTGTTTTATTTCCATTATCTTATCTTACGGTGCTTTATATATGGATATAATGTACACATTATATAGATCATGTATATTTGTGCCCACATAATGTATACTATATATATATAAGGGAATATGCATCAGCAAAAAGCCTCTTATTGCAGAGATTGCATCAGTCACACTAATATCTGACACAGTAAAACAATTTTACAATTTGTACATTCTCCCATATTTTATATTTTCTAAAGGGGAAAGGAAAGAGACTGGAATTTCTCCCTCTAGTTACTCAGACCACAGAATCAATGTAATTCTGCTGTCTTCATTACATTATTTTTCCCCAGAAACCATAATACTCCAAAAGGATTAAATTAAATAATACTCTAAAAAAAAAAAAAAAATCAAGCAGTTCTTTAATTTCATTTCAATACCATCTTGTTCTTCCAACAGCCTCTCAGATGTGCAGGAAATGGCTTAATGATGTGCCTCTATTAAAGGGAAGTGCTGAGGTATCTCTGTAGGTTGCTCCCATCCCCCAAAAGTTTGCACAGCAACAACTCTGAGAATACATATCTGCCAGCAAAAAATGTCTTCACCAGAGCCTCCTTTTATCACAGAAGCTGCAACAAAAACAGCACTTAAAGGACATAATCATCTCTACTCACAGTACCTCCTGAACTGTAAACACAGTTTAAAAACTGCACGCCATGGAGCTCAGGCGTGTTATCTAATCCTTTAGAAACTCTATCCTACAACAAACACAGGGAGCAGCCATGCCAGCCACACCATGTGCTTCCACTTACTGACCCACTCCCTTTCCACAGGCACACACACACCATCCCTCAGCAGCCAGCACAGAAATGCTAACACAGCTCTCGTGGCCTCACCTGGGAAGCAAATCCTGCCCTGCCTGTCACCCTGCTAACGCCCCCAGATGTAACAACAAGTGCAACTATGCATTATATATGCTGTTGTCTAGAGTTATATTTCCTCACCCTTGCCTGCACCCCTCCAGCACTACAGCTGAAAAACAGAATGAAAACAGAGGGGCTTTTTAATGTAGTATCAGGGGCTGCCGAGCTTACTGTGGCTGGTGGTGTGATTGAAACATTACTTACCTGAGCAAGTGTTGCAACACTCTCGCCACACTTTGTTAGCAAAGCAGCCAAACAGCTCCAGTGACTTCGCAAGTGCCTTGCAGGGCAGTAGTGCAACAGTACAGGCTTTGACAGCCAGACTTGTCATAACAAGGAGGAAATAGCTTTATTTTCTTTTTCATTTTTTTTTTTAATCTTCATTTACTCTGAACAAGGTAATTTGATCTAACTAGAAAGCCATTCTTTTATTTTCTTGCTAATAGTGCTGAAGACTCCTGACAACACATGTGAGCACAAGCCTCACTCAAATTGGGCTTGGGAGCAGCAAGAAATGCTTGGTACCTGTTTCAGAGCTTAGTGTGGCTGGAGCAGGAGCAGCCCTTTGCACATCATCCTTCCAGTGACCATTACAGAGCCACATATAGAACAAGCCAGAGTCTCATTCATAGCACCAACACCATCGTAACTTGCAACAGAATACAGCTTCTCCACAATAAAAACAAACAGCAACTGCTAGGTGAATAATTGTGGGCAAGATAAAATAACAACTGAAGGGTGTAAGCTTTGCCCCATGCCCCAAATCAAATCGTGCCTGAACAAACTCTCACTTTTGTAAATCCTGTAGTGCTGTGAAAAGCAAATGATTTTTCTGAAGGGTAAGCAGAGCTGGTTTTTTTCTGCCCCCATACTTTCAATACAGCTTAGATGCAGTAGTTTCAGTAAGGACCATATCACATTTTGTAAAAGCTGTTACCCATTTCTGCCTGTGTTAGTCTCTGTCCCCACACTTTACATCACATTTGAAGTGCTGAACCAGAGAGCATTCAAGTCCTAACTTGCACTGATTTTTAAAATCTGCCCACAATGAAAGAGGAATCGTCCTCTACAGATCAATTGACATGACCATCATGGCACTAAGGTCACAGACACAGGAACAATCTTCTGCCACACTGAAGGAGCTCTCTCAGTGAAATCAGCTTTGCTGTTGGAAACACACAGGACTTTGCTTTGGATGACTTGAGACTCAAAAATTACACTCAAAATCACACAAAGAACAAATGAACAAACATTCAAAGGTTTATCATTTACCTCTTCTATTTCTTAGACAACACATATTTTAAAAAAAATTACATCTTTGTTAGGGGTCAGCCATACTGCAGATGACAATTTAGGTCAAACAGTACTGATCAGCTTCAGCCAGCTACTCTCTAGCATCACAGATCGTGTACTTGCCACGCACAACTTCAATACTAAATAGTTTTTCACATAACTACTTCAACAATCTCTATAAAGTTTACGAGATCTCAGAGGCAAAAATGAACATCTATACAGGTTTGAAAATTAGAGCAGAAGATAATGTACCCCTGTGCCCAAAATCACACACTCTAAGAGAATTCTTATATTGTGCCCAGATTAATTACTTGCTCCAGTACAGGACAATTTTTACAGGATTAGCATACATTGGTCTAGCGAAGGGCTATGAAAATTTTTGCTTGCTTCAAGCCAAACATGATTTCTAAACACCACCGAAAGCCACACATTACGCTAGACCTTATAGCACCCACACAGAGATGTAAGTCATGTTACATTAGACCCTAGGAAGTGAAATCACAGCCCTCATCCAACACACAGATTGTGTCCTAGCAGGCCAGATGTTGCATGCATGATTAACTACCAGCCTTCCAGGGGAATGCGACGAGCATACTTGTACATGTCCTCTACTCAGACTGTCCCTGCAAATTTTTTTTTTTTACCTTGTGAAACAGAGTTAAGCTGCATTTCAAACAGATTTTAGGTGCTGTTTGATTGCCATTTTCATCACTGGTGGGTACACTGATCCACAGAAAGAAAAGGCAGTCCCAGCTCACAGGGAGCAGCAGCTGCCCTGCTGGTACCCCCCCTCTGGAGCTTTGTTGGGAGCTATGCACTGCTGGGCACCCAACATGCTCTTATAGGATCAGTCAAATCAACATCAGGGATTAATCACAACAGGGAAAAGATACCTGTCCAAAGGCACTGCTGCTTTCACTACCTACAGAAAGACATCACAATTGATTCTCATGTAAGAGATTCGGATGGAAAGCCAAAGGAACAAAAAGGGGAAGATTTTCCACCAAAAAAAACTGTGTTGGGGATGTGGACTATGAAACACACTGGGCAAGGAAATATGGATGAATCTTCAATGGCCTTCACTCTTGAGGCACTCAAAATTAAGAACAAAAAGATGCTTATCTGACATTTCAAGTTGTTTTTCTTTTAGTATCTTTTTGTTTTATTCTTTCTGTGTAGGAAAAAAAAAGTTTAGACAACATATGTTTAAAATTGAAGCACAGAGTTCTTAAAAGGTTTCAATGGCATAAGGTATTAGCAAAGACCCTACAAATCACACCTGGCTGAAAACTAACAAAGACCTTAGAGAAAACTAATTCACATTTTGTAAGATGGTCAGAAGACATTCTATCTGTATTTATCTTATTAGCATCAAGCAGCTGACACTGCCATGAACGCTGCAATGCAAAGGTATCATGAATCTGTACCATCCAGAAGTGTTTCTACTGTACAGCTGAGGACTTAGTAGAGCATCAGGGGGAGGAGGAGATTTTTCTGCTTCCTAATTAGCTGTCAAGTGACACACTTCTCCTTATTGTCTGCAACAGCATTTTGGGAAATGCTTCCTCAGTACATTAGGTCACACAACCCATGCAAAGCTAAATGCACAGTTTCTACCATGGGATGTGAAGATGCTTTAGTTTTCACCTAGACTACTTATTCTGCTCTTGTTTGCCAGCTACCCTTAATTTCTTCCACATCTCACTCCTTGTTGGTTTGTTCCACACTTTATCCCAGTACAAATATTACTGATTTTTATTTACTCTTAGTCTGCATTGGGCAAAGCATTTGTTCAACTGTTTGTCCAAGAGTTCTCCACTGTAATTTTGCAAATGTTCCAATGAATTCATTGAATTTTAAAGCTTACCACCAACATAGGAAATTTTTTTTTTTATGAGCACATACTTCAAATGTTAGGCAGGACTTCTAAGAAACTACTAGATTCACATCAAATTTTGTTTCCTTGAGGGGAAGAAAAATAAAAAAAACCTGTGTTTCTACTTCCTTCCAGACATCAGGGTAATAACCATGTCTTTTTTGGTTACTTTACTTAGTTCTAAGATATCCTTTGAAACTGATGTGTCAACTTCTTTAAAAAGCATTAAGCTTGTTCAGCTCACATTTTTGCCAATTTCTTGGACTAAGTTTATCAAAACTTAGCTGCACCAGTAGGCCACTGAAAAATAAGCCTCTTTCTAAGAACTTTCTACACTACACAGTAAGGGAATACCTCAAACAAGACTGCAACTCAGAAACTCACCACTAGCTGAGCAGCACCATGAGCCCTTTCAGTTCCTCCCTTGCATTTTGTGATTATCTATACTTCTGGATGGGTTTTGATTATAGCTCAACCAATGTTAGACAAAGTAATTAACCATAAGTGTATTTATTACAGGCACACACCCATAAACTGTAATATGAACATCAACTGTGCTTCCCTAAGTGACAGGGAGTCCCTCAAGGCTCAATTACTTGCCACTTTTTGCTCCATTTCAGATGTTAGCAGCCCTGCTCTTCTAAATGGGTAATAACTACTGATAACCATTTACAAGCAGCAATTAAGAGTTTTAAACCGATACCAATGACTTCTCTCAAAACTGGGACCAAGCTTTACTTATTTTTTCCAATTTCCTAGGTAATTATCTCAGTGTTATCCATTTCCCACATACTTTACTGAATCACTGTTTTTCCCAATATACACCTGTTTATTGAAAATCCCTGGCCTGCAACAGGGAATCTGAAAGCACTGATACATCAGATGAATTTTTCTCTATAGCATGGATCCAAAAATGATGATTAACTTTGGCTGAGACCCTGTTAGTTCAGAATACCTGCTTACATCCAAGTACAGCAGAGAAACCAGACTGAATAAACTCTCAGAGCCCCGCCTTTTCTGAAACTAACTTCTTCTACCCCTTCTCTACAATTGAGCTTAGCGTGCCAACATAATTCTAAGATATATTGGAGGAAATCAGTATCACAATGATTTATCATGTGTTAATTGTCTATTGCACACTCCCGTGACCACTCTTGTGCAGCTCCCCTGCACACAAACCCATCTGAGGCAGGAAACAACACAAAACACCCCAAATAAAACAGGACCTGCACCAGCACACTCAGAAACTGATTAGCCAAACCAGAGCCTGATAAGACACTCCGGATGCTGACAAAACATCCAAATGTCTGACAGTCTGCAGAAAGGAGAACGCAGAAAACTTCCAGCAGAGCCGTCTGAGCTGATGATGGCAGCGAGACTGGCATTTCACACCACAGCGAGAGCGAGCAGAAGCCACGGAGCTCTCAGCACCAGAGACTAGCAGAGTTCCCAGAGTGATAAAATAGAATGTCAGGTGTTTCAAAGTCTTTATCAGCACCCTTTAAAAATATTTCCTTTGTTATCCAGGATGTTTTTTCCTCTACCCTTTATACCCTGAAGGGCATGGCACTTTGCATTCTACTTTATTCATTAATTAACGATGGTTTGACTCTCATAATTTCTCTTAACGAGTTCTATATACCAGGTAGATACTTACATGGATTTAAAGAAAGCAGTGGATAGATACTCCAGGGAGTAATTTAAAGATAGTGCAAATGTTCCACATATTAAGGGTGAATAATGTACCCTGTTTACATTCCTTTTATTTAGGATTCATTCAGAAGGAAAACCCTACTCTCCAAACTTTTTTAATTGACTTTTTTTTAAGTTCTTTTGTATCACCTGCATCTCTCCTTCCCAAGGTTACACAGCTTGTGGCAAAGCATACATATGGAAGTAGAGTAAGAAAAGTCATTTCACAGTTATTACCCTGAAACCTAGTCAAATGCCAGACCCAAGAAAAAATAACATGAAATAATCTATACTTTTAAGTGCATGTTCAACTCTCTTTTTTTTTTGTGGTTTTTTATTTGTTTGTTTTATTTTTTTTGTTTTTTAAAACAAGTTCTTTATTTGAAAAGAACAAAAAAAAAGTGCAAACAAAACAAAACAACACAATCCACAATATAAAATGATACAGAGGTTAGACACAATGCCTGGTGGGTTTTTTGTTGGTTTATTTTTTTCCTACAGGACTTATGTACACTAGTCAAAGCAGGAGATAGAAAAAAATGAGAGTATAATATATTCATCTTTCTTCACAGTCACATGAAGATGTACTTGGATGAGGCTAAGAGAAAAAAGGAATAGAAGTGATGTCTTTTTTACAGTGCAAACTTTCAATTGCGTAATACATTAAAATCAAATTTCTAAACATAGCATCTGTAGTAGTCAACAAAAAACCACAGATCCAGCTAACAAGGTTGTTGTTATTGCCCTGATCTCTGATGCTGAGCCTGTGCTGCCTTGAAAACAATGAAAATTAAGACTCATAAGCAGCAGCAGTCAGACCTCTCAAGAATGTTGATACCTCTCTCTCAGAGTGCCATCGGCTCCTGACAGCCGGATGCAGACAGGCAAGGTAAAACGTTTCAATCTGTGCATCCCTCTGGTCTGTCTGCAGTGCAATGTATGACTTCAAACAGCCCTCAGTAAACAGTCTTCTCATCACTCCAGCCTGGGCTGAATTTTAATCAGGGTCCTTTAAATGCCATTGAGCAAATCCATAAACTATGGATTGCTTCTTGCGTGCCTCCGGCCAACCACTATTTGGAGGGTCATTTATTATTTTTAGAAAACCAAAACAATCCAAAGTTACAGTACACATCACAGCACATCTCAAAGCAGAGTGCAGCTATTTCTGGATATTTCATATTGCATGTAAATGAAGCTTTTAATTATTCCTTTAATGTGACATAGTGGATGCATCCATCTGTTAGTCACATGAGAAGAGGAGCTAGGTTTATCTAACAATAAAACAGCAGTTAAGTTTTCAGGCCACTCAGATGTAAAACTTGGATTCTAATTCACATATTGTGCACTAAAGGCAAGCAAAAGACAGAAATATGGGAAGAGCTCCCAACCATAATAGTAGCAATAAAGAGAATTCAGAAGGGATGTTACATATGATGAAAACACTAAGCCTGCTCATAAACTAGATTTTTGTTGGCTTTTCTTTTTTTTTTTTGCAAATCTGTCCCAGGGAAGGTTAGGCTCTGTGCATCAATTATCAAACCAGGACTATGTCCCCAGTAGAACTACAAGCTCAGCAAAAACTCATTAGAAAGTGTGTGTGTGCGGGGAGGGGGAAATGTGGTCATTACTGGACTGCTCTGTTCTGCAAAGAACAATGTTAGGGAAGTGTAAGCCAGCAGAGTGCTGACTGCTACAGTTCTTCCTATCTCTTACAGATAAGTCAATTAATCAAACTTTGCTTACTACCTGTCAAAAGTCTGTCTCTGTCCTCTTGTTGAAATACAGAAGGAATGCAGGGGCACTTCCTCTGCCTGCAGGTTCTCTCTTGCTTAAGGAGTGGTTCCAGTCATTTTGAGAAAAACATTATTTCATCCTGTTAAACAGCTTTAGGAAAATAGTCTCTTCTCTGCCTTTCTTGCAACAGAGCAGTTGACAAGCAGGGAGTAAAGACTTTTACCTGAAGAGAGGAGTGACACTCAGCACAGCATCTGAGTGCAGCCCTTAAAGCCACTGTAGTGCTTCCTCCTGTCCAGGGTTTGGTTTGGGCCAAGGCATCATCCCATGGCTTCACAACTGACCATTTGAGTTTGAATTTCAGACGGGATGGGCAGTCTCAGAACCAGTGATCCATGTAGTTCTGCTGGCTCAGAGGAGGATAATGAAAGCAGGTCTTTTAAGAAATGCTTGTCTGTGAAAAATACTTCCTTTGCCTCTGTGTCAGGCCACTACGATAGAATCAGGGCTGCAATGTGAGACAAGATGATGTTTCTCTTCTGTCATAACAATTACAGGCATTACTTCCATTATGGAAAACATTTGAGTATATTCTTAATCAGAGAATAAACCTTCTTTAAAAAATTATGCCATGTCCTCTTGACAGGAACAAGGGGGGGGAAAAAGGAGGAAGAATTTTCCCTTACACCTTGAAAAGACTGAGGAGATGGATTTGTACACATCTGGAATTCAGGCAATGTACAGGTGGTCTCTATAGTTCTTGGAAGGTGTCTTAAAAGAAGAATGTTTCCCTAGGACTTAGTGGAAGAAAAATAGAGTGCCACAGAGGCTGGTTTTCACCGAGCTTTGCGGAAGATGTGAAAAAAAGGCTACATATATAAATCCTGAAAGATCTACGTCAGGAAAAACAAATGCAGGATAAGGACATTATTGCTATTGCTCACCCAGGCCAAATGAGCCCAGGAATCTGGGCAAACAGTCACCATATGATGAATTAAGAGTCCACCGAAGTAGAAGGAAACATTCGCACTTGTTACCATTTGTTCTGTCCACTTCTGGCCTGTGATTGACTAGGTTTTTCAGTACTTTTATAGTAGATATTTCTTCCACACTATTGCCTGATGAAATGCTAAAAATGACCAGTTGTTGAATACAGCCAAATCCCAGAATACACTTATTTTGGATTAGTTTCTGAACGAGGTTCAGACTAAGCATTTTTAGGTCTATTTTTATTTGTATTGAAATAGACGCTTCAGTGTTTTTAGCTGTTTGAGCAGCAGCTGTTGCCACAGACTACTTTGTGGCAGCATGAGCAAGACTTGGATTCAATGTTATTATTTGGAAAGTATTTGAATTTTTTTCTTCTTAAAACTGTCCTGCATATAGATTTGTTTCTATTGGTTTCTGCAGTTTCTATAAGAGAAAAGAAAATCTTCTTGATTAAGTTCCCCAACCTAAGCATTGTGAGAGGCCACACTTACAACGTGAAAACATAATTCTGGCTATGGTTAAAGCCAGTAAGACAAATTTAATTCCGGTTAAAAATGTATCCCCTCCTAATTTTTGTTTCTTAGACTTTCTGATTAAACTACTTTATTAGGCAATCACACCCTAAGGTACCAACTAAGAACTAAAATTCTAATTAGAGGATCTAGCATCTTCCATGATAACCTCCAGACATTTATAAAAAAGCCCCACACAATCAAGCAAGACTGGTGTTTCCACTCCCTAGCTTTTAGGCAGCAGCTTTTAACTCACAACAATCTATTTCATTAATTGAATTCTCACGCTGGAAAAATACAGAATTTTGGAAATGGAAGAAATTGCAACTTTTGCTTCAATACAAGTATCTTTATTCCTCTCTAGTAAAGTCAAAGTAACTTTAGTGAAATTTATGAAGGGGCATTCCACATCAATTAATCAAGGTATGCACCAAATTCTTAACTGGAAGATAACGATTACATCCCTCCTGCAAATCTGTCTCCAACTCTTTTACTGTTTTTCTCATCTATTTGTCTTCCTTCACAGATATTGTGCTCCTCCCCCTTACTCACACGCATGGCATCCGTGAGTACTCTGTCACACATTAAGCAGTGCAAAACAGCTAAAGGTAAAACGTTCCAGGTCAAGTAGGCCATTCTCGTGGTTCAAGAGACAGTTTTTGACAGAACATGAAGTATATTCTTTCGTTCTGGCCCACTTCACTAACTGGCTGATAAGTACCTTGAAACATCCAAGCAAACACATTCATCAAATGAAGCAATTTAACGCAAGCAAGATGGTTTGGGGAAAGAAAAAATTGATACTAAAAGGCAGTGTTAGCCTTTCTTTACAGAGTTGACTCTGCAGATTTGTACAGGCACCACTCTTACAGACTTTTCCATGAAAGAATTGTTTCCATTGGCCCCTTGACTCTTAGATTCTTAGAGTTGTTCTTCTAAGCTATGTCGCTCCAGCTGCAAAACCTGATGAAGTTCATTTGTCATCCTGATTACACAATGTATTCGATGAGTCCATTTTACAATATAATATTGACTAAAATATTAATAGGAAGTGTTGACAGGAATCTATCCAAAATAGCAATATGCATTCTATTATTAGCAGTGTAGTTTCCACTATTAAATAGTCTAAAAAAGCTTAATTAGATTTTAGCAGCACTAGAAGTCAAAAAAGGAAAAAAAAACCTTTCAAATCATTAATGTCTCAAGTTCTGCAGGATGTTTCAGGAGCCAGCATAGCCCAGTGACCTGTTATGCATGTAATATATTGCAGAAGGTCACCAATCCTTTCCAAAATCCTGTTTCTTTAGCCCTTGAGTTGAAAATTAGAACATGGCATATAAGGAATTTTCACCTGAAGTTTAAAATGCCTGTATACATAGAAGTTTAATTTATTATTCTAATGACTTTCACAGCTTGAGATTCTCACTGGGAGACATGCCTGTATGCATTTAATAAGGCTGCAGAGATTGGGACTATTCCTGAAGGACTTTCCGAATCATTTCCAAAGCATCTTTTTATAGCTGGCAAAGTATAAATTATGTAAAAAGGCAATTAGATAGATACCATCAAATCTATTTGACTGTTAACCCCTCTTTGTTAGATTAATCTATAAACCTGAAAAGAATCCACTTTTAGCATTCCAAGACCATGCTCACATATTTAGATGTGAAGATGTAATCATTCAAATATCTGCAGCAAGGGGGGCAGGGAAGGGAGGGAGGGAGAGGCAGGAAGTCTTCATGTTCTTCTCCTTTTCTCTTGAGACCTAAACAGCACATTCATGACAAATATGCTGTCCTGTTACCATGATGCTGGTAGCTCACAAACATAACTAGTGATCCCAGTATTAGATTTTTTGGAAATCTAGTAGAGATCTGATACTTACATATATTAAAAAAAGATCATTATATCTGCTTTTCTTACTGATGAAACCCTAGTTCTTTGGGGACGCGGGAACTGAGAAGAAACATTCCCACACTTCCCATAAATCTTCCAGTGGTAGAGAATGAAGAGAGCCAATGGCACAAAACAGAGTTCCAATTAAGCTACATAATTCTTTTTCCACAAGATCTTCCCACAGGTAACAAAACATCAGAGTTGATGCCACAGCTCTCTGCTCCTTCTCATAAAGGGCACTTCATTGCCTTCTTGGAATTCACATATCATGGCACTGAATATTAAATACAAGTTTCACAGGGAGGGCAAGATCATGAAATTCCCTGGAGTTTCTACCAGAGCCTAACTCTGAGTCAAAAATTTCTCTTCTCCTCCTAAGGAAGTTATAAACAACACACGGTGTGTCTCTGCTATTCAAGGCCAAGATAGTCCTGAAAATTGCCCGTTTCCAGTGTCAGTGCCCTTGAAGCCAGACAAGATCATTCAGCCTCAAACACAAACTGCAGTCTGCCTGTAATCCAGCCACAGATCTGAACACCCTCTTCTTCAACCATCTCTAATTATGGGTAACCTTGATTTGCTTTTTAGCTGGATAAACAAGACAGGCTGGCTCAAGCGTCTCTCACCCCATGGCAGAAGAGTAGATAATACACACATCAAAAGTGCTCTCTTCCCCTTCACCGCATGACTTCTGTTTTACGAGGCATGCCCAGAAGTAGAGATCATGTTAAACCATTTGACAAGAACATTCACTATTTCCTCCCCCCTCCTAGAAACTGACTGTGAGATTCTAGTTACAAAGACATTTTGTCAGTTCACTGCTGTAAGTGGCCACTTTTCATACACGCCAGCTAAGCAGAAACAACCTGAGAGTTATGAATACTTATCAGATTGTGTGAAAGTCACAGGCATCACACTGCTGTCTGACTCTCAATAGCAGGGGACTTCTGGGTGTCATTTGGGAATGAAAGGATGCTGTCATTACTCCAAGAGGAGAAAGAGAGCCAAATGAGACTACTTGTGAAAGCAGCCCAATGATAGAACATTTTGATTAGAATAAATGACACCAAGAAATTTTCTGCTGGCAACCACACTTTTTCCCATTACAAGAAGATGATACAATAAAAGGGAATTTCTTTGCCAACTCTCATTCTACTGGGAGGTTTCTGAAACCTCAAATTTCATGAGACAACAGCCTCCAGAGATGAAGAAACAGAGGAAAGTATTTTCAGCTAGTGCTTTTCTGGAGAACGAAAAGCAAAGTTTCCTTACTTATATATACATCCACTTCCCTTCCTACAATTGATCTTGTCTCTTTATAGGGTAAAAATCTTGCATTTCAAAAAAACACAGACTATTAAGAACACTCCTCAGTAAAACTATGTTGCCTGGCCTGAAAGTTCGTCAGTGGTCCCAATGGGTGCTGCTCGTTCATGGCTGGCAAAACTGGTCTTCACAAGGAACAGACGATCACTGTATGGAGAGCATTTGAGAGCTGCTTGTACCCAACAGCACTAAAAGCTGAAGCCCAGCCCAGTTCAGAGCTCTCTGCAAGCACTGCCAGCTCTGCACCTCAGTCACTGACCCATCACAGGGCAGTGGTTCGGAGGCATCTGTGCTCAGCTGTCAGCCTCTCTGCCTCCAGCTCCTCTCTCTTCCCCCATTATTTTACAGATATTTCATCTATTCACATTTGAAGAAAAGAGGCATTTCTAGTACACAGCTGTACTTTGGGGGGTTTTAGTGTGAAAATATAATTCATCCCTTTCCTCCACCAGATCCTTTCCCTCTCAGTCACCAACTAGACATTCCACCCTGGAATGAAGCTCTTTTCCAGACACCTCAAACAGATGGAAGGATTCAAAAGAAGTCGTTCTGATGCGTGTATCACAGTAAGTGCCTGAGCCATGCAGCTAGAGAGCCAGCCCTTCTTGAATGAATTTATATTTAATGCTACAAAACTGAACCAATCTGAGAGAAGGGAAACACGTTGTTTGGGGTATGGGAAACCCAGAAACCAGGGCCCACATCCAACTTAGAAAGCAGCTGGAAACTGCACTGTGACCATGTTATTTGCATGGGATTATCCCAAAAACATGCAAAAAAATGCTCTTCCTCTCTCTCAACTGAAAACTCACCATAGACCTCAGAAATATTTACATAGTCTTGTTGAAGTTGGTAGGTACTTGAGTAGTAAATAAGTCTGGAAGAAGAGGTATTCTGTATCTTCCTGCCAAGCTTTGCCTGCAAATCTCTCCAAGTGATCATCAGTCTCAATGAAAATTGGTTTAAATGTTCACTGAGAGCCCCAGCAAGCCTGAAAACTGAACTGACCTTGGACTGAGTCACAGTTTGTAGAAAGCTAATCATGTACCTGCAAGACCAAATAAAAATAAGCACATAACACTTTCAGCTAGATCAGGGAAAGGGTAGGAAATCAATACTAAATACACTGCAAATTTTATTTTGTGTTTTGAAATACGAACAAAACCTATCCATGGTTCAAACTCAGATAATAGTTTCAGTGAAAGGAAGGTTTCAGCTGCTATATTAACTGAGAAATTTGATCTATAAAAATAGTAATGTTTTTCTCCACATTTTTCACTAAATCACTTGAAGCTGTCATTGTTTAAATATTAAAACCCCAAGCAAACCCAGAAGTGAGCAACACACAGAATGTCTCAAGCAGAAAAAGATGAGGTGTTTTGATCTAAACACACTTACCTTAAAGGACTTATCATTAACTAAGATGGAAAATTTTAGATTTATTTGGTTCAATGTAAATCAACTTTTCAGCCAACTTTCTAATTAATTGTCAGACTTGAAAGCCCTGTATACATCCAGCTCCACAACTAATGTAACTCCCACATTGCTCTGGTCCTCCTGCTCTCTTTTGCCTTACTTCCTACATGGCCTGGGATGGATGTCCCCAAAAAGCGGTAGCACTCAAGTACAAATGAGCGGCTGAAAAGCCAGGGGGTAATTATGGCAATCCTGCATCTCTCTTACTCCTTGGAATTCAACTGCTCAAGTTTCTGGAAGGTAACTTGCAATGGGTGAGTGCCCAGGACAGAGCAGTTTCAGTGTGCCCCATCCAGGAAGAATCTAAGTACCACATCTAAAAATAAAAGTACTGTTATGCCAGGTCACCACTTCAGTGCTCTTGGGAAGTCATCCAGGTGGGAACTGCAGTCCCAAGAGCCATATCCAGACAGTCTGAAATCAAGGTGTTGTGATCAAGTTACAGCTGCGATGTTTTTCACATCTTAGACCAAGACACCAATCTCCACATCAGCTCCTTTCTGCCTCATCCCAGAGGTGTGGCCTCATGAAAGCCTTGAGGCTGACCCTGCAGAAGATGCACCCAAAGATGCCTGAACTGACAACAGTTTTAAGGCCATTGTAAGTGCCATACTTGTCCTCGGCATTTACCCTGCAGAAAGTTGCAATACTCTCACAAGACCACTCATGCAGTGACCACAGACCACTTACCCAGGTTCCAACCATGTGGTCAATGTTAAAAGCCTTTACTGGAGCTCTTCATGTGGGTAAAGCTGACAGCAAACTCCTGACAGCTTTGCATGAGCACAGCCACCCTGTGCTCCACGGAATAGGGACTCCATCTCGCTGCTTTACAAAGCATCACACGCATCCATGGGACGAAGGAACACACACACTAATAGCAAGAAGGACTTGAAAGGAAGAAATAGTATTCATCTTACAGCTTTCTGATCACAGTGAGGCAGCTCTCCGAGGCACAGGGGCCTTTCCAAGCAGAGTTTACCTCCGGCAAGCGCAGGCATTTGCAAGCTAATGCTGGGTAAATTTAGAAAATACCAATTTATGCCTTTGAGGATACACAAACAGTGAAGTTCTGCGACCAAATCAGACCTCACAAAAGTTCATCTAAAAAGAAATCACCTGTTTGTAATTTAAAGGTTTGAGTTTGGTTGTTTTATTTTTAATTAATTCTCCCAAAGTTGTGCTAAATTCCAGATATATACACCACTTTTCAGCAACATTCTTGCATGTTTTTTCCAAAGTGTTTTATTAACATACACTACAAATAAATTCTATTCTAGAGAGAATGAAAGAGAGAATCATAGAGAGAATGAAAACATTTAGTGGCACAATGCAGATATTAGGCATTCAAGTAAAATACAGGTCTCAAGCCTCCTTATGTAAATGTGAAGAAGCAAACTGAAAAAAAGATGGGAAAGAAATGGGAAGGAAAATCTTCCTTTTGCATTGAAAAGTTACTTTTGTTCTGAAAAAGAGTAAATCAAATAGTAAAAATTCTCGTGACTCAAATTATATTATATTAATGTGGCTCCACAACATAGTATGTTGCTACATTGTGTAAATTAACTTTCGTTTTCTGGAGACAGTAAGCAGGGAGTGTTTTGTCTAGCTATATGGGATCATGAACAATGTAACAATTTCAAAGCATTCCCTTCACGCATAAAAACCCCTGCACACTGTTAATATATCCTGACTAGATTAAAAGTCTTGCAAATGATTTTGCCTGAAAAGCCCTAGTATGAGATCTCCTTTAGGGAAATATCTTCAGCACCAATTAGTTTAATTGACAAGGAAGCCAAGAGAATAGCAGCAAAGAGACAGAGACAGAGTAGGCCAGGAAAGGCTCTGTTTCCCCATTTATTCTCACATCCTGGAGTCTATTTGCTATTAGTACTTGCAGCCTTCCCCACCCTAACTATTTATAATACTACCATCTCATGGATATGTTGAAACTTTAAATCATAGGAGACCAGCAGAGTAAAACTCAATAGGTTATCAGCATCATAGCCATGCCTCACACAACTTCTCTTTTTTTTTCCTTAAAAGCCCTACTTTCATCATTTGCTGTCCCCAAATAGCTGGTATGCTTTTTGAACAGTTTCAGCACACCACGATTATTTTCCTCCACCCTCCAGGGAGGAAACAAAGGAGAGCAAATTTAAACTCCTCGGTGAGATAACAACTGTGAAATCTTCTGCTTTCAGTTCCTCGATCCCCCCACAGTGCCCTCCCGAAGTAACCTGAGCCTACCTTCCCATCAAATCAGTGACATTTTAAGGCCCCTATGCAAGGGGGGAAAGAAAAAAAAAAAAAAAAAGTCGTTTCAACCTTGGGAATCATGTGGAATCCACATAATTTACTATTTCCTGTGATTCATCAAACTTCCTTCTTCCCAAGAGTAATCGGTCACCATTTATTTATACACCACAGAGAGGCTTAACTCCAAAGGTCAGCCCAAGATTAAAAAAAAAAGCAGACCGTTTATTCAAGAATTCTTGGTGGTTTGGGGTTGTTGGTTGTGTCTTGGTTTTTTACATTTTGGTTGGGGTTTTGGTTTTGGAGGGAGGGGGACGGCTATGAAATGTGTAAAGAAAAAACCTTACGGGTCTTAAGCAGGCATTTTGCCTTCCAGAAAACGCATGCGTTACCATCACTAAGGTAGTATCAGAGTGTAGATTTAGGATGCAGAATCTCTAGCAGAGAAAACTGCTTCCATGTGTGGTAAATCAGGCCTCAATTTCAGGCAGAAAAACTAGGAAAACCGGGAGCATGCACTACAGCATTGCACACTCACTTTGGGAACTCCTTTGCCTGTTTTAAAAGAAAAGGATGTCACATACACGATCCAGACCTGCCTCGACGCCCAGGCAGACAGGGTGAGCACTGCTAACAAAAACACTTTTGCAGAACAGTGTGTGTGTGTAGCTTTGTGTTTACAAAGCTAACCATTTGGTTCCCCCAAAATAAAAATGTTTAATCTCTACTATAATAAGTAAGGAAAAGCAATTATGAATCTTGAAGCCCAAAGGAGAGAAATAAAATAGTCTTTTAGCTCCACATTTCAGACAAAACTGTCATTCTAACATTAAACATCTACTCTTAACATACATGCTTTTTAATAGACAGACACTAAGAGACTATGGAATTCAATACTTTCTCTAGCTAAAACTTCTGCCCAGTTTTCATGTTCTCTCTGTACCTCACAGCCCTGTAGCCCCTTCTACACAACTGATTGAAGTAGTATGAAAAGAGATGCTTGAAGATGTTAATACCACATAAACTGCAAATCCCAATTTGGGGGAACAATTCACATTACCCATGTTAAAGATTTGAGTAATTAAATGCTGCGATATAAGATGTCCAATAAAAAGGAAAGCTTACATATACAAGATTAAATGCACATATACTATAACATCCATGGAAAGATAGCACGTGACATAGCTAACTTTAAGAAGGGGACATTCTAATTCAGCCTGTTTAAAAACTAGAAAACACAGCACAGCTCTTCTTTTAGGATATAACTGAAGCATATGAAACACATCTATTTATTATATCAAGAAAACAAAAACCTTGCAGAAAGTAAGCCAATTGCTATAGAACAACTATGTATTTTCTAACCCTCTTACAGATTCCAAAGATCTCCTTTATGGAGAGCAAAGGAATTCCAAACATCCTTGCAGGGCACTTTGCCCCAGGCATTAACTGAAATTCCCACCATGATCAAGACAGAGAAAGAGGAAAAGAAACAATGTGGTTTTTTAAACATATATGCATACATACACTAGTATCTATATAAGTAAAATGTTATATATATATATATGCAAACAACATGTAGTCAATTGTATTCCAGATGAGGAAATAGATGGAATTAGTCATTAGGAATATTTATACTCTTAATTATGATATTAAAAATGATTCTCCGCAGCAAAATGGCTCATGCAGAAATCCTAAGATATTTAGAAAAAATGTATGTAACTGCTTTTATTCATGTGTTTAGGTCAGGTTTTGTTTCACTTTTTTGCCTTCATTTTATCATTTGGAAATATTTGACATCTGAAAAGCAAGGATCTGAGACAAAGCCTTCTCCTCCTTCAGTTAAAACACTTCAAGTTTTTTTCCCTTTAAGCATTTCTATGTACCTGCCTAACACTGGTCAGATGCATGGTCAAGATCATAACCATTTTTTCAAATTAGTTCAAAGTACTTCTTTTACTTCAAATTAATCATTTTAATTATGCTGTCAACAGCTGCATCAGGGCTTCAAATCAAATCTGTTTCGTTAATGAGATCCTGTTGCCATACGCTTTTTACCCAATACTTTTTTAAATTGCTAAACTACATGTTAGGATATTCCATTATAGGCAGGTCTTCATATAGACAATCACTTTAAATAATTTAAAGAACACTCTCTGAATTTTCACACGCACATAGAAAAAAAAACCAACCTCCTGGAAGTCTTGTCTCAGGAACACAGGAATTTTTGTACTTCATTCCAATTCTCATAAAAGTAACAGGGGGAAAATCGGTTTAAATGGAAGTGTAGCAGAGAAGGAAGATAATAATCCTTTCCTTTTTGCTTTGTGATGAGCTGTGATCCTTCCTGTTCCTGCATTTGCTTCAGCGAAGCCTTCCTAAATTGGCAGAATTTTAATGCAACAAAAATATGTACTGGCAAGGTCGGGATTTTGCTCAGCTTTTTTCCTCCCCTCCCTGGTGTTCCTTTAAACCTTACAAAAGAGCCTGTAGACAGGACTGTCAGGTAAAATTCAGGGAACAAAAGAATGCAAATTGCCACCTATTACCTCTCAGGCACATTTCAAATAACCAAAAGAAGTCTAGATAAATGATAAGATTCCAGTCGATAGCTCATTTCTGCTATAACCACACAGTTCTGAAAGGAAATACACTGCAGTTAAACCAGTAGTGATTACTGGACAAGAAAAATATAGTTACCTTTTAACCATGGCACAGTAGCATTTACAACAGATCAAAAACATGTTATTAAACTCACAAACTGGCCACTCTCCACGTCTTCTCAGAATATTTCTCAAAAGCTAGCATTTCTAACAGCACAGCACCTGAAAGTATGCATACCTCGCATTTTCTTTCCTGGCTACAGCTTCCATAAATCCCATCTGCCCCTCTAGGAGGCTGAATAACTATCCTTTTAAGAAAAGTATTAGCTTTTGTAAAGTCACACGCTTAAAGCTGCCACTGAAGCAAGGTGCTTATAAGCACTTTGTGTTGGCCTAACCCACACTCTTTTGAAAATACCACCCTCGGGCAACTAAATCCTTGGCCTAATTTTCAAAATTGCTGAAGATTCAGCAGTTTCTAATCATTGCACGGGAACTAATGGGGTGTTAGAAGTTTGAAAAACAGGCCACTTATTTGACTCCCTTAGGATCAGAGCTTGGGATGCCTAATTTTACACAGCCATTTTAAAACAAAACAGCCTTAAACCAGGCTTTTTGCCTAAACTTTGGCCAAGCAGCCTTGCCCCTTAACATGACAGGCTAAAAAGGCTGACACGTCTGAATACGGAGAGGGGGGATGGGGAGCAATAGGAGCAAAGTTTACAAAAACTGCACGGGCAGTGGAAGAGGTGAAAGAATGCAGAGCTGCTAACTCCAGAGATCGGCTGCTGCATGGCAGGTGACAGAAAAAAAGGACAGCAAGTAGAACCATCAGGAATTAGCCATATGGAAATGAAAAACATGTATCCATCTTACAGGAAGGCGTAAATTAGGGTTATAGCACTTTTGCTTAGGCTCTATGCTGGATCATAAAAAAGTTGTGTTATAAAAATGTTGCTTCCCAAATATTAATATCCTAGCCTCGGTATACAATATCTCCCCAACACAGCATTCCTCAATGTAATTCCTGCTGTTTGGCTATCAGTACCAGCTGGAACAGTGTGATGGCACTCCTGACAGATCAAGGCGCTGCTGTGTGCCCTGGCCTGCCTGTGCTGCCAGGGGACAGGTAAGCTTGGAGGGTCTCAAGGCACTGGAAAAGTCTTCCATAGCAAGTATGGCATTTGCAGTCACACGAGGAGCCCCACCTCGAGCTTCAAAAACAGCTTCCAGTTACTGTTGTACATTGTGCTGCTCTGTATGTGCTACAGCTGCTTCAGAACTGAAAATAACACGCCCAGGAAAGGACAGCCTGATGCTAAGAAGGCAGCTTTCCTGTGAACAAATCAAGCATTTGGGGTTTGTAAAGCAAGAGGCAGCTCGTATTTATCACCAAATTTCTGATTACTTATATATAAAACAGCTATATCTGATGCTTGGTAACGGCACCTGAACAGCAATTGGCAACTAATTACACATAAGGTCAAATTCTAGAGATTTCTACAACTTTTACACATATTTGCAATAACTATTTTCATTCATAGAGCAAAACAATGCAAACAATTATCAAAGCTGGATCTAAGTTTTTTAAATATCCCACAGGAAGGCATTTTATAATGCACTGAATCTATTTAGCAGTTTGAGAACACCAGTATCATCAGCCAGCTAATAATGAAGTCCAAACATTACCCGGGCAAAGTAACACACAGACAAATTCTATCTCCTAAAAGTCTGAGCTGCATTGGAACATCTTTTCTACATAAACATTACTAGTGTAATCCAACAGATTTAAAGGATGTATTCTTAAAAGCTTATTATCAAACAAAGGTGTTATGAAGGATGGTATGCTGTGCTTTATGGCAGGGTTCTGAGGTAAACTTTCATTTAAATGCATACTGTAAAATGGTCTAAGCATTATTTTGGCAACTTGATGCACACAGAATTCATCTTTATTCCAATTTCATAATATCTTTAATAAATTCTTGTAGACTGAAATTGTGCCTAGCAATTATTGAAGTAATATGACTCAAGAATCTAAATATAGTTTACAAACATTGCTAAAATATTTTCCAGCAAAATATTGAAGTCTTTTCACTTTCCTCATAATGTGGTTAGATTTCTCTTTTGGGTTTTTCTCAGTGATGGAAAATAATTTTCACCATGATATCAGAGATACAAACTCTAAGGACAGGTCCTGTCCTGCTTTAAATCAGGCAGCTCTGAGTAAATCTATTTTGCTCAACTGATGACCCTCCTTAAAGAAAACAACTCTTGCTTTTTATGTAATCAAAACCACTTTTCCCGCCATGAATTTCCATTTCATCTTTCTTTTATGGAAGATGAATTACAGCAACAGCTTACAAATCTCTTCTATTTCAATTCTGACATATTAAGGTTTCACTAGCCTCTATTACTTCCTCTTTTCCCCTCTACAGTAATTGCCAGGATGGTTTTCTTCTTTGAAACGTCCTTCACATGCAAATGCTGGAGTTAGCCAGGCTGGGCACCTCTTCCCTCTCAACACCAGGGGGAAAAAAAAGCTACCTGCTATAATGAATAGGAAGACTTTCATGCTGTTTCTAATTTTAACATTTCATGTTCAAGTAATGCTGATCACAGACTTTTCTTCCCTAATTACTGTTTTGGATGAACTATATGACTTTTAGAGCTGGTGGAAGAACATCAAAAAAGTACAATAAGCAAGCAGGGCTGCTGAGAACATAACACAGGCTAGCAAAGGGAAGCCAATAAATAAGAGATTGAAAAAGGGAACTAAATGTATGCATCATTAAACAGTTTATTCAGAGCAAGGTAGTTTAAATAAATCAGAATTTGAACCAAATAAAAGTTTGCCTTTGATGATGATGTAATCCGTGCTGATATCATTTCATTCCCCCATATATTACCTCTTCATGCTCTTAGGAATAATTAAATATTTGCCCACTGAAAGAAAATTGAAATTTTTGGCTAATTTACAAGGCTATAATAATAGTAAAAAAATATTTCTAGTTAAAATTTGGGTCTCAGCAAGGTAATGCATGATAACAAAGATCTATATACTGAATTGAAGGTGTTTCCCTTCAAACTCAAGCACCACCAGATACAGAGGACAAATTACAAAATTTGTATTTCCAAGCAAAGAAATTAAAAGACTAAATTTTATTAGAAATGCATTTTCACCTCAAAAACTTTTCTCCAAGTCTCTCTGTATGCCACAACCTTTATGTAAATATAATTTAAAAAAAAACCCAAACAAACACAACCAAAAAAACCCCAGAAACAAAACCAACAGGTGCAAAACCCAGGCAGCCTCCTACTACCACCTGGAAGCAGCTTTTAGCTCAAAATTGGACCTGAGAAATCAGATCCTCAAAAAAAAAAAAAAAAAAAAAAAGTTTCCAAAATTGGTTTCTGCCCAGCCATGCTTGTCCTGTCCACGTGCAGCTCACACTTTTGACTCCTGCACTTCATGCTCCCCATCGTATCCACACCTCTGCCTACAGGTAAGAGTTCAACTGGCTGAGTTACAGTTACTGGCTTTTAACAGGGCAAATCTATTTCCATGGTGCAAGCTTTTACTGAGGCAGGCTTTTACTGATATTTTCCCAAATATCAAGCAAACTTCACCTGCTCCTTAAACTCCACTGTTTGGAGTTCCTGTTGTCTCCTAATTCTCTGTTACTTTGTCCTTAATGATTTCTTTTTTTTTCTCAGATAATTTAGCACTATGAAACTTTTGGATTTAATCCATACAAGTCACAATTTAAAACTTTTACATATATGTATGTACATACATATATGTAAATGCAGTAATCTCTGCAGTACATACCTGTGTTATTCAATTTAATTATGGTATACACTGTTAGGAGAAAGTCTTGTTACCACTATTAAATTACCAACAGGGAGGGTAAGTATGAATCCTATGGTTTTATTTATGGTAATAAATCCTTAATTTTCAGCAATCTTAAGCAAACTGTTCATTATATATTTAATACAGAAATTCCTATGCAGACACTCACAGACTTCTGTTGTTATCTTCTATGCCCACTGTTATCTTGAGAATATTTTAATGTGTGTCTCGTGTTGGTTGACATGCTTTGTTATAAGGAAAACTAATACCTAAAGTAACTTTCTCCAAAAACTGAAGATCAGTGAAACACTTCTTACAGTTCAGCAGGTCTGATTAAAACAAGAATATGGCATTCAACTCCTCTTTAAGCATCAAGAACTGAAGGCCTGTCTGCTAATTCTGCAAAATACTTTATATTTGCCTGGCTCATTCACTAACATTTAAGGCAGACTCAAAAGCCAGTCTACATAACCAGGCACTGTATGATCATCCACAAACTTCAGGTGATTTTTTAGCCCTGTTTCAACAAGCCAAGTTTAAGGTAGAAGGTCAAATGTTGATCCAGATCAGGAAAGCTTTCTTTCTCTGCAACACTGAGTTTAAATTATTTCTAAGAGGCACTTGGTAATCATGAACCCCCCCATACTGTAGTCTAGTGTTTTACCTTGACCCTGACTAAAGGTTTTTTTTTTTTTTCGAACCTACTGTCACTAAAAAAGATTTTCAAGAATTGCATCTTATCATGTCAGCTTCTCCTTGCAGAACTGACCTCTTTGCAAGTCAGAGCCTGGAAGCGTCAGGAGAAAAAATGCAAAGCAACTTCAGCAAAAGTTATACATCACTTCGGAAGACCAGACAGACTTAAAATCACATTCACATCAGTGATGCTGCAGTTAACAATACAAAATCAAGTCTGGGATTTCTCTCCCTCTTTCTGGGTATTTTTTCCCTCCAGTCATTCCTACTCAGCTGTAAAAGTTGCACATTCCTGAAAGTGAAGCACACCTCTTTGGAGGGTTTTCCCAATATTTTGGTGTATTTTCCAGAGGAATTTTTTTGAGAGACTCTTTTTTCACTAGAATAGATTAGGAGATAGACCAATCCCAAGGAAGCACTAAGCTATGCAAAAACACTCAGAGAAGGGAAGACAGGACCACTGGAGGAGCCCCTGAGCTCCTGTGCCTTGGCCATGACCTGAAGGGCTGAAGCAGCTACTGCTGCCCTTTTTCGTGACAGCACTGTGGCTGGAAATATAAGTCTGGATAACAGTACCACTGTGCTATGCAGAAAGGGATCTTTAATCTCCTAAAACTCTACCCACATCTGTAGTATCATCACAACTCAGGTGCATTCCAGAATGCATTGCATCTGCTCAAAGCGCATTTCTCAAAATCCATAATCCTGGATTATTCTCTTGTCTCTTTGGTTTTATGGAAGCCCTAAACTTTGGATGTCTCTGTTTCAAACACTGGACACAGTGCAGCAGTACTCCAGGATCTAGGGAGCATTCAGGACTCAGACCATAGATTACACACCGGGAATTGGTATTCCATGATAGCACCTGACTCCTAGTTAGACCGAATGGTCTGAGATGTGCTATATAAGAGATTGGTGTTATTACTATCATTTGTCTCTTCTGTGCCAGACAAAACATTCTGAATTGCAGCTTTCCGTGTTTACCTGAAAACAAGGAAATTAGCTTTCTATCAGTGCTATCTAGGGAATGCAAAAAGGATGCCCTAAAAGAAAGACTTTCAGAGTTTGCCACAATAAAGATATGTCAGGGCAGGAACCTCTGAAAACACCCTTGAAGGGGGAACTGTCATTCAAGGGCATCCTGAATATGAAATATAATACTGTACCAATCCAATTATTAGTCCACCTACTAAATACTATCTATGTATTAATATTCAAGAACACATTATTACATATTATTATTGTTTTATAAATAATTATATTTCATTTTAAAATATTTATATTTGTATACATATAATTATATTTTATGTAGAAACATATTTCCAATTCAATATCCACATATGCATAATGTGATGAAAATTATTTCCTTCAGAATTTAGATGTTGGTTTATCAATATAATTCCTGCACTTGTGTAGTCTTCTCTGACTGCCTCCCTTTCTTTTAAAAGGGCACTGCACCAGATACATTATATAAAGAAATAGAGAAGATCTTGACTGGCACTTTTTTTGGTTGGTTTTATGGGGGTTTGTTGGTATTTTTAAACACATAGCAAGTACACAGTAAGGAAAAGGAAATTTATTTCCTGTATTTTAATTTTCTCAGGGATACTTTGCAGTTAATTGCACTTGTGATTTCTCAAGCAGCTCAAACACTGCAAAGTCATAATCCTAATGAAGAAAATATTATCTTTTCAAATGTGAAGACAGAAATAAAGATGAAGTGACTTTTCCAAGGCCACTGACAGGCAGGAGAACAGAAAGAAGCAGAATCAGCCTTTCAAACATTTGATCTTTTACTAGAGAGAGGCTTCCTTCTCAGCTGAAACAGGTCTATTTTGGGGACAGTTAAAAAAAATAGTTTCAGTTGAAAATCAGGGGCTTTTTCTATTTGGCTTTCTGAGTTAGTTGGAATGGGTAAGTAATGGAGAGACTCATTAACTCCTGTGCTTTTCACCACTGCTTTCAAAGCAATCACGGAATTAGCTGAAAATTGTTCTCTGGCCTGTCCGTGTTTTCTATTGAACGATTTTCATGATAGAAGAGCCAAGATCTGTGACCTAAACTTGGCTCCAATAATGCAGAGAGCAGCCTCTCCTCTGTGGTGAACTGAGCCTTGAACAATTTCATTAAAAGGAATCATTGGAAAAGATGAAATCGATGCTC
This sequence comes from Thryothorus ludovicianus, assembly GCA_013397245.1. NCBI lineage: Eukaryota > Metazoa > Chordata > Aves > Passeriformes > Certhiidae > Thryothorus > Thryothorus ludovicianus. The sequence goes on from VZTB01007326.1 coordinate 237,764, forward strand.
TCATAACACAATAGCCTAAATCGTTAATACAGACCCTAATTTAAAGCAGGCAAAAATGTAAATTTTCTCCATCTTCTTTCACAGTACGACATGTCTCAGGCTTTCATGGGAGGCATAAACTCATCTGCAGCACTGATGGCCAAGCCCAACATTTATTAATTCCACCAACATAAAAAATAACGAGGGTGATGGCTCCATTTTGTAACGTGGAGCTGCTCAGATCTAAGCACACAGCAGCAGTAGGTGATCTACCATGTAAATGAGATAGATAGATGGAATGAAATCGGCATGTTTGTCACCAAACGATCCTGCTGCTGTCAAGCAATTTCAGTCTGTGCACAAAAACCCCAAGCACAGGTCACTGTAAAGCATTCAATTCAATACCAAGAATCTTATCATATTATTTCACATGAAGAAATATTGTTTAGCCAAGCAGTCTGACAAGTTTGCCTATGAAGGACAATTTCTCCAAAACAAATGCCAACAGCTTATTAAATTACCAATACATTGTTAAGCTATAGTGACTTAATGCCACCAGGCCAAAATATTTTCTGATGATTTTTAAAGGGCAGTGCTGGGAAGCTTGCAAATCACACATTCACATTTAAATGAAAGGTGCAATTACTGAACATTTACCTTGTATTTAATTAGAATGAAACATCAATAAGGCTCATTTAGCGTCTCTCTAATATGTCAGCAACTTTTTTCAAAGGTGGCAACAAGCATTCATTTTTGATTTATAGTTATGCAGCTTTGCATTTGCTGCGTTGCTACTAAATGACTGAATGACAAACGGTGCAGCTTTGTCAATTCCAAAGCAAAGATAACTCTGGTGGGGTTCCTGCACAGAACTCAAATCAAAGCCTAATTTAAAATCAGTATAATTTCCTTTAAAATAACAACAATGGATAGGATTATCATATGCAATTATGATGAAGGAACGCATCTGTTTTTCTGACCTCGCAGTCACTAGGTTTGTCACTGTTTTGACTACTTCCTAATGCATTCAAAATTACAAATAGCTGATGTATCTTTTCTAAAATAAAAAAAAAAAAAGACAAGGCAATAACATGAGAATACCATTGCTGAAGACATCAGAAGCAACACAACTGATTCCACTTTGCCAGTCTGGTTTCAGCATAAGCTGTTCCTTATGCTACATACCTCAAACTCCCTTTCAGCTGGTGGCACGGTGACAAACCAGACACAAGGTGTAATAACACATTTCCTTCTAGCTTCACAGTATTTTGCAGTTTCAAGCATACTTGTAGTCACAAGATTCCAGATCTAGATCTAAGTTTCTATGGAACTTAGATCTAGATCTAAGATCTGCTGATCAAGGAGCAATGAATGCAATGACTCCAGCTTCCCTGAACCAACTTCTTCAGGGCTAAGCTATAAGAACCACTTGCAGCTTCTTCCCCAGAAACTAGAAAATGGTGAAAGGAATAATGGAATATAAACAGAGGAAAAACCAACACATTGGAACCTTAGGAGGCTCACTCAAACAAAATTTGCCTCCAGGCAGGAGCAAAGCCAGCACCTAACACCCAAGTACTCATGAGCTTAGGTATTACATAAGCTTGCCATATAATGCTGTAGTAGCTGGGATGCATAAATACTCATGGAAAAGACCATGGCAGGTTTGGCCAAAGAGGGCTCACCGCATGCTTGATTAACATTCTGCTTTAAAAAAAAATTCAAATAAAGAAGCCCTTATGACAAATGAAAGCCAACAGAACAATTTCCATGCCTTTTTACTCTGCAGTATCAGCTGCAGGGGCTGGTTGTCACTGACAAGACTCTTCTGGACCAGGCTGCAATGACATTATTTGGAAATAAAAGCCTTAATGCACCTGGAGTAGGCACTTAACCATAAAATCACTATAGAAAAATCTCACTTTCATCTAGTTCAATGCTTGTGCACTATAAGCTGACACCTAAACAAGAAAACAACTTAAGAGAAACTTGTCCTTCTAATTCAATATTGAGCAGCAGCCTACTAGGTTGGAATGTATATCTGTTACAGGAAAATTTAAATATTTAACATCTTATGTGATAAATATCTAATATTTACTCAAGCTCATAATGAATGCTTTTCCAGGAGGAGGACATGAAACTGCACTACAACTATGTCATTACTTAATTAAATTTTCCTTTTCAAAAAATTCTAATTTGCCATCCAGCTTGCTAATGATTTCATGACCATGCTACGTAAACATTATCTCCCTTATTTGCTTTAGATGCTTTCAAGCAGATATTGAAAGGGCATTTTATTTGCCAATGGCCTCTCTGCTCTAACTCATGGGAACTCATGACAAATATCTGCCGTATAGGGCTTAGAAATCTGAGGAAATGGTCAGGCACAGAAGGTATCCTGCACAGGTCAGGACTTTAAAATACAGCATAACTGAACACCTTAAGGCTTTCTGATTATTGCCTGCTCCTTACAGGTCATCTGTACACGGTCAAGACATTTAAACAGGAACATCTTTGAAAACAAATGACTGCAAGAGACAAAAAGGACCATTCTCTGACTGCATCTCATGCAATTTGAGTTCAAATTCAGGATTCTGCCAGGAGATGTTTCACCCTCTTTGCCTGTCATTTCCAAAGGGGATTATTTGCATGACTAGGAGGCGTTCATCTACAAAAGGAGTGGGGTTTAGGAGCACATAACATCCTTGTGCACATTCTACAATTAAAACCAGAAATCAGCAAGTTTTGAACAGATTGCAAATATTTTTGTGCTACAAGGAAAGGAACAATCTGTGAGAGCATGTGTGTGGTAACACTGACCCCAGCTACCCTCAGAAGCGGGTGCCAGGTCTCCATATACTTACAGAGGAATTAAAAGCTCTTCTGTCAAGCCACTCTCAGGCAAGTGCTAGACATCCTTCTGTCTAAGTCTACATCAAAACTTCTTTGCACTCACACTGGCAGGTCAAATTTGTGTTTTACAATCAAGGCACACACACACACAAAATAAAGAAAAAGCTGGAATTGCATTTTCTGATGGAACTGATATAGCAGACTGAAAGGGGAATGAAGTCTCAGAAGAAAACTCTAGCAAAACCATACTTAAATGTGTTTTTAATTTCTAACAATGCTAGAATCCAGGACAATTATGAACTTGGTTTGTTCTCAGTTCATGCAGACTCTTTGCTCCCCAGAATAAGCACACAGTATTTCTTGCCCTCTCAATTAGCACGGTCTCCCAGCCCTTTCTGCAGATGAAGTTAATGTGAAGAATGGAAGTGCAGCTCTGCCTGTCTTTCTGCAGGTAGCAATTTTGTTACATCAACCTAATACACACCTGTCTCTGAGAAGACTGCTCTGTGTCACAGGCCATCTTGCAGCCATCAGATGACAACTTTTCAGCACTGCTGATCTGAACTGCATTCAGGTAACAACAACATTGACAGTTCTTCTGATTTTCTCATATTTGATGTTTTATTTAAAACCCTAGCTGCTCCAAACAAATGATCCTCTAGGAATGTCAGCTTTTACTTCCCAAGCATACTTTCAGCCCTCATGTTGTACATAAAAGCCTGGGAACAGGAACCAAATGTACCTTGATGTCTCAAAAATTCAAAGCAAAATGAAAGAACACAACGTGTACTTACATATCTTCATTTTAGGGTATCAGACTCCTTTCCATTAAGATTAGGATTTTTTTTCCCTAAAACAAACGTGACTAGCTAGAAAATTTATCTTGAATTTAAATGAAAAATTTGCTTACAATAAGAACTGTTTAAAAGGCACAGGTGTACTAAATAAATTTGAATGAAGAGTAGTCTGGGCTTTTTTTCTTCTCTTTCTCTTCCCACCCCTTCCCCTGGTCTTGATGGCTGCTCATTAATCCTAAGAGATGGAGGACTTAATATTGTCTCTGGCTTAGTGTTTATGAGGTGCCTGAATACTTCAGCATAAAATGGATTTGTTTGGAGTTTTTACTTGAACCTGTACAGGGACTTGGGGATGGACTGATTGGCTGAGAATTTTAACAAAAATCTTTAAGGCAAGAAAATACTTTAAGTTATCAGAGAAGGAAAGGAGAGCATGTCATTGCTTAGCCGAAACAAGGACCACAAGGAGTTAATTCCTGACCAACTTGCACTCTTCCCTCATATTTCACTCAAATGAAAACGAATTTCACTCAAATTAATTTGTTCCTACAGGAGAATTTACACCGCTCTCCCAGCATTATGCGTTTTAAAAACTAGTTTAATAATATACATTCATGCACAAACCAATGGTATAATTGAAGATTTCTTAGAACAATGAAAGACTAAACAAATCCTAAATTTACAAGGCTCTGTGGTACTATTTAAGGACATCCCTGCGTTAGTGTAGAATTCCAAACCCAACTCTTACACTCACTTGCAGGGAGGACCCAGCTAATCCTACACAGCAGGAAGGTTTAGTAACTTCTGCAATTAGTCTGAGGTGAAGAAATCCAAAGCTACCTCAACCTACCTCCATCCCATTTACTTTTGGTTGTAACATGCTCAGACTCCATAAAGATTAGAGGGGTTTGGCTTTGTTCTCCTCCCCTCTACCCTGGAGCTGTCCTAGTACCACATCTAAATTCAAAGGAATTTGACAAGAGAGGATACAGTATGTAAAAGAAAAATCAAACCTGATGGGACATACCTGATAAATGTGTAAAAGGAGCAATTACAGGAAAGTAACAGATATTGTGGCACTTCACATTTCCAATCAAAAGGTGTCAAAGGAAAAGAAAATAAAAAAAGAAAAAAGGCTTTCAGTCTCTCCACCTTTTGTATTAATCACAACTGCAAAACAAATTTAAATTTGGAAGACTAAGGCTCCTACCTCTTCCAGTGGGTCACTACATATGCATTTTCCAAGCCTATTTCACTGTAAATCTAAAGAATTTCAGAATTAGTTTAAGAATGCTGATTTTGGTACTGTCTGACTTTTCAGGACTCACAAACGAAAAAGCAACATGCCATACTGAATTAGTTTCTCATTCAACTTCTATAATCCTGCAAATAGGATTTGCACATTCACCATCCATCGGCTATCTTGAAATTATTCCCCAAACTGAGTATAGTGGCATATTTAATGTTCCAATCCAATAAAACTGCTTCTACAGTAAGGCTGACAACAGAGTTCCCTGCATTTGTGTAGTCTCACAGTTTAAAGAGAAAACACACACAAAACAAACTAGAAAAAAAATACCCTGATCAGGAGACATACAAATTGATTGATATTTGGAAGAGATTATGATTTTTTTTTCCTAGAGCTATTAATATTTCATTAAACTGTGATGTGGACTCATCACAAGCAAGATGTTTGCAACACCGATTAGATAAATTCACAGATTACAAGAGACCACAGTAGCCTTCATTAATGCATGTTCAAACCTCATTATAACTTCAGTTATGTGATATATAACCCCAACTACACGTGTCCACAGCATTCCTGAACAGCATCAACCTGTGCTTTAAGGCACTAACAAAATGCTTTCAAAGCATCAACACTTTGAGACATCATCACTGATGGTTAGAAATAGAAGTATCAGTGATGAAGTACCAGTGGAAGTGAAGAGTTAAAGAAAGAAATGTACTTCAATGCAGGGAAATTTTTTTCCTCTGTTGTAGAGATACAAAAAGAATAATTGAAGGTAATAAGAGGAGAAACATTACAAGAGACAAATGTACCCCTCCACCCCACAAATTCTCATCAAGTAATCCTCATTCACTCCAAACCGAATCTCTCCAATTCACTGTTTGATAGGGCTAGAAGAGAAGAAAGATGAGCAGTCATCTTTAAAATTGTTGATAACATTTCCCTTAAATTTTATTTAAAAAACATGGCTGTTTCTTTCACTCAGCAGCCATCTTTGAGTTAAGTTTTTCAATACGAGCTTCATTCTGTCTGTAGCTCCCCTAAAGACAAGGAGAGCAGAACAGTTCCTACAGGAGAATTTAAGCCGAATGCTGACAACTGGACCATGAATCAATACATTTCTTAAATTCTATATTTATACACCTTCAACCTCCTTGGTATCTCTGGCTGACTGTACCAACACACCTGTTGCTCAGGTTGTGTTTAGGTACTGGCCAGCGTGAGGAGCAGCACAGTCAGGCATCTCCAATTTTGAAAGCCTAGCTCTTCATTAAGGATGGTATATTACATGGAGTCAGCAGTTTACTTTTAGAATTGAGAAACGTTTTTGTTGAACCATTCTAAAACTATGCATATGATAGCAATGTCATCCTTCTCTCTCACTTGCCTTGAAAAAGGATGTATCAGCAAAAAAGTACCTGGCATGAATAGTCAGACTCCTTTGTTTTCAGAGCACAACTTCCCTATTACTAAGGAAACACACGAAGGAAAAAGAAAGTACCTTTAAGGAAAGAACTTTCAAAATGTGTAAAAAGAACCTCTGCTAACATGTTTGGTAATCCTGCCCTTTGACTAGATGAGCTTAATCATGCCTAATATGGAACTGGGAGCTCTTGCAGAAACAAAGCTTCAAGGATGCGGCAGTGATGGAGAGAAACATTCCTGCCTTTTACAGATCCTGCTTCGGGACTGGGTTCTGGAATCAACACCACCCCCACAGCCACGGAAAAGGTGTAAACAGATCCGCTCTGGCTACCACCACAGACACTCACAACTTCTCCTCCCCTGTTCTCTCTAATTACAAGAGGTAGAACCCAACCCCCTGATGAGTGATTTTGCCAGAAGGTATCCCTGAACGTTTTCCTCAGTCAAATACCGTGAATCATGTGAATAGAATAGGAATGGAAGAAACCTGACTCTATAGAAACGCCTTCAAATAGCCTACGGACTTGAGCTGAGATTTATGGGTCTGATCTAAATCCCTTTGAGGGCAGTGTAAAGACTGCAACAGGGTAAGGCAGGAATCCTGTTCCTGCTGTGAGAAATCACAGAAGACATGCCATCCTCTGTTAATTATTTTATTTCTACAAGGAAGTCTCAAGAAAGGAAAACCTGGCCCTAAAACATGAGAAACAATATATATTACTGAACATCAAAGCTTACTTTAGCAAATCAATATATTTTTTCCCATTAAAAATACAACTCTGCCTAAATTGCAAGCACTTTGATATCATATACAACTCTATTAATCAGCATTCACTAAGAGTCTCTTGATCAAATCACATTGATAGGCAGTTAAGAATGATACTAACAGTTGTCTAATAACAGCCATGGAGTAATCCCATTTGATTATTTCTTTAAAATAATGTGAAATCATGTTCTCTTATTTTGCTATATTCAATGTATTTGTGCATTTATACTACACCTAGGAAAAGAACACAGAAATTCTCCTTAGCTTTTACTCACTGGAGTTTGCACCTACCATTTGATATGTATACAACAAAGCCCAAACAGAATTGAAATGTGCTATGTGCAAATTTACACTTCTACTTTGCATTACTTCTCACACTTTTAGATATTCCCCCATCCTCCAGAAACATATTTTTAAGGGTTTTTTCCAGGCAGCACTGACAAGTCCAAGCCAAAACCCTGCTCCCTGCACAACCTAAAGTCTGATGTTTCTGCTTCTGCTCATAAAAGGTTTACAAACTAAAACACTAGGAATGTAAAACAAATGGATAGAACAGTGTCTACTTGGATAAATTAATAGACCGGCAGTGGAAAAATTTTTCTTGCCATATACCTCATTTGTAAAGCTCCATCATTCATATGCCCCGAATTACAGAACCACTAACTTAGCAAGTCCTTAGCTCTAAGAAGGATAAAGAAACAGAGAGGTCTTAATTTAAAAAAAAAATAAAAAATCAATTGCAATGCGAAAAGTTGCTTTCTTAATGAAGACTGGATTCTACTGGGAGCTGTCTATATTGTAGCATTGAGGTTTTAAGGCCACTCTCATTTTATTTTTTTACTTTTATAAACACAGAATATGTAATACTGTATTAAGACTGATGCAACTAAACTGAGTTCTTACAGCGAACTGTAATTCTTCTTTATTATCTTTATTCAAATATTGCTTGCAAATTGTACTCAGGCTGCACAACTATTTATTTCAGGTTCGCTTTCAGAAAGTTAAATAGCAAAAACATTGTTTGCATCATAAAGCCATTTCTTTTTTTGTTAGCTTTGCTCTGCATTATGAGAAAACAGTTATAAAAGCAGAGATTTCACATGGAAGACATACAGATTTCCATGGCTACATTTGTGTTTACTAATAGAAGAAGATGCATGTAGAAAACTAAAAACTGAACATTTGTTCCTGGTTCCATTCTTAGCAACGAAGACCAGAACTTGCTGAGGCTACTTGTGTGGCATCCCACTCCACAGGCAGCTCTACAGAAACTGCTGGGTTTCTATGTTTGGCTCAAATGCAATTTACCACCCAAACCGAGCACACAGGCCCTTAGCAAATGCCTGGATATTTGTAACCACCGCGCCTTTGCTCAAATAGGAATCCAGACTTTTGCTAACGGCTGCACCCATTCTGCACAGCAGTACAAAATTCCTGCCCCAACATATCCTCTTGAGCAAGTCTGAATGCTGCTCCCAATGCCAGCATCAGAACCCAGTACCAGCATCACCACGAGCAATATCTAGCTGGTGAACCCTTACCCCTACCTGTTCCTGATACCTGTACTGTGAAATATCTCCTAAGGAGGAAAGCATTTTGTTTAGAGCTCAGCAAATTTCTGTTTTGTTTTCGCAAGGGTTGAAGTACTTGCAGAAATGCACACACAGCTGCATATTTTAGGAGTTTTAATATTCATGATATATTACTCTGGAATGAAAATCAGACAGCCAATCTCCTCTGAGGCTCAAATACGAGCTGGATACCATACTCTTTTAGGATCCCATAGGGAAAAGAAGAAAACAAAAATCCCACAGTCCAGTCTTGTATAATTTCATAAGGATCACAGCCAATGGGCGAGGGGAAGGAAGAGAAAATTGTTCAGGAGATGGCTAAGAATACAAAGGCTTTCCTCATCAGCACGATGAGATATTTGTAAAGAAGATGCCATGTCAGTGACGACTCATCATTTTTTTAGCAAGCCTACCAACATTGCCTTCTGAGCCTCAAGCTTGTACTCTCGTGACAATTTTTACCCATCATGATGAGATTCAACCATTCTGGGGACAGCAACACAAGCTTCCTCACATTGCTCAGCCGTGCCTACTGATACAGATCTTTGCACCAAGGACAGGATAAAGATTTCAGATCAGTTCAGGCTAAGCTAAAATTGGAATACTACTCTAGCATAGCAAGAGGCAGTTGTGCTTGTGTGCTACTCTGCTTACGCAACAGCATCACACACTTGAAAGGAAAACTGAGGTTTACACCAGGCACTTCTTCAGTATCACACAATCTCTCAAATGCAACGAAACCTTTAAATAGTGCCCTGAGCCCACTCTTCTCATGCAAACACAGTGCACCAAATACCTACCACTTTCTGAACAGCAAAAGCAGACAATGAAAAGAAACACTTCTGAATAATGCAAAACATTATTATATTAGACCCCTTCAGAGAAACACTTATGCCAAAAATCACTTCTAAATGTAAGAAAATCTAAAAATTAGAACTAGTGCATAGACTTGCTCACATATTGAGAAATAATATGGATAAGAGGAAATCTGATCCTTTATTTTTAACTACACCTTGGCAATAAAGAGGTTAAAGGCATGTCATAGACTGCAAATACAGCTTTCATGTCTATAAATGGATAACCTGACAAGCAATGCGTATGTGTGTCTGTCTGTCTCTGTGCATGTGCAAAGGAGTGAAATATTCATCACCTTGTATGAAACCAGAATTAAATGATGTTAATTATTTGCTTACAAAAAATTTAGACATGATACTTTATTTCTTGGTCATTTCCTATACATAGAAATAAACACTGGTTCCCAAGTACAAGCTAGGGAAAAAGCTAATAAGCAACTTCAAAAATTATTAGAATATATATTCTAAAGATATGAACTGTAGAGCATGCTCCCAGTAACAGCAACCAAGTCACTTTCTGATTCTCTCCTCCTTGATCTGTTTATTTCTAGCAAAGTTGTTCTTGTGGATCATCTTGTTCAAAGAAAGGATTTAAAGTAAATACAGACACATTTCTTCCTATCAATCATGATCCTAGGGATAAAAAATACTTTAAAAAAAGAATTTCCATC
>VZTB01007326.1:248355-265604 GCA_013397245.1 Thryothorus ludovicianus
TTTGCTAACGGCTGCACCCATTCTGCACAGCAGTACAAAATTCCTGCCCCAACATATCCTCTTGAGCAAGTCTGAATGCTGCTCCCAATGCCAGCATCAGAACCCAGTATCAGCATCACCACGAGCAATATCTAGCTGGTGAACCCTTACCCCTACCTGTTCCTGATACCTGTACTGTGAAATATCTCCTAAGGAGGAAAGCATTTTGTTTAGAGCTCAGCAAATTTCTGTTTTGTTTTCGCAAGGGTTGAAGTACTTGCAGAAATGCACACACAGCTGCATATTTTAGGAGTTTTAATATTCATGATATATTACTCTGGAATGAAAATCAGACAGCCAATCTCCTCTGAGGCTCAAATACGAGCTGGATACCATACTCTTTTAGGATCCCATAGGGAAAAGAAGAAAACAAAAATCCCACAGTCCAGTCTTGTATAATTTCATAAGGATCACAGCCAATGGGCGAGGGGAAGGAAGAGAAAATTGTTCAGGAGATGGCTAAGAATACAAAGGCTTTCCTCATCAGCACGATGAGATATTTGTAAAGAAGATGCCATGTCAGTGACGACTCATCATTTTTTTAGCAAGCCTACCAACATTGCCTTCTGAGCCTCAAGCTTGTACTCTCGTGACAATTTTTACCCATCATGATGAGATTCAACCATTCTGGGGACAGCAACACAAGCTTCCTCACATTGCTCAGCCGTGCCTACTGATACAGATCTTTGCACCAAGGACAGGATAAAGATTTCAGATCAGTTCAGGCTAAGCTAAAATTGGAATACTACTCTAGCATAGCAAGAGGCAGTTGTGCTTGTGTGCTACTCTGCTTACGCAACAGCATCACACACTTGAAAGGAAAACTGAGGTTTACACCAGGCACTTCTTCAGTATCACACAATCTCTCAAATGCAACGAAACCTTTAAATAGTGCCCTGAGCCCACTCTTCTCATGCAAACACAGTGCACCAAATACCTACCACTTTCTGAACAGCAAAAGCAGACAATGAAAAGAAACACTTCTGAATAATGCAAAACATTATTATATTAGACCCCTTCAGAGAAACACTTATGCCAAAAATCACTTCTAAATGTAAGAAAATCTAAAAATTAGAACTAGTGCATAGACTTGCTCACATATTGAGAAATAATATGGATAAGAGGAAATCTGATCCTTTATTTTTAACTACACCTTGGCAATAAAGAGGTTAAAGGCATGTCATAGACTGCAAATACAGCTTTCATGTCTATAAATGGATAACCTGACAAGCAATGCGTATGTGTGTCTGTCTGTCTCTGTGCATGTGGAAAGGAGTGAAATATTCATCACCTTGTATGAAACCAGAATTAAATGATGTTAATTATTTGCTTACAAAAAATTTAGACATGATACTTTATTTCTTGGTCATTTCCTATACATAGAAATAAACACTGGTTCCCAAGTACAAGCTAGGGAAAAAGCTAATAAGCAACTTCAAAAATTATTAGAATATATATTCTAAAGATATGAACTGTAGAGCATGCTCCCAGTAACAGCAACCAAGTCACTTTCTGATTCTCTCCTCCTTGATCTGTTTATTTCTAGCAAAGTTGTTCTTGTGGATCATCTTGTTCAAAGAAAGGATTTAAAGTAAATACAGACACATTTCTTCCTATCAATCATGATCCTAGGGATAAAAAATACTTTAAAAAAAGAATTTCCATCTCTTCCTCCTAGATGCATTCCTTAAAATATAAATATAGAGAATGAGACAAGTTGTATAAGGTTTTCTCTCAATACACACCAATGTGCAGAAAAGACCTGGGGACACACACTTAAAGGACTGGTGACAAAGAAGCACAATGGGTGAATTTCTGTATCACTAACCCTGAGGCCATTTGGCCTATGTCACTCCAGACAAAGTGATTTCCCTGCCTTGAAATCCTAAAAGTTCCACAGGACTACATTTTGAAGTTTAACAGAAGAAAGAAAATCTCCTATATTTTCTTTGGAAAAACATGTGAATCAGTTGAGAAGACTACTGGTCTGAATTCAGAGTACAATATTAGGCTTCAAAAATTGTCTGATTAGAAACAGGATCTCTAAACATGTCTATCTTGATGGAAAAAGTAGTATAATATTTATTTTTGCAGGTATTTGGCCTGGAGAGAAATATATGAAGCAGACTGAAGTTTCCAAATCATTTTCAATTACTCTGTTGGACTAAGGAAGAACAGATCCTTCTTCCTTGGACAGCATTCTCCATAAAAACACAAGCCTTCCTGAAGGAATCCATTTAACATGGTCTTTAAACAATACATTTTGTCTAAGCCATTACTGTATGTCTACTTTTCTGCATCTGTGAGAGTAATAATGATTTCATTCAAGTATCCATTTCCTCATCTGGTCCCAGACTGCATTGCAGATCAGCTCTGCAAGCTCAGTATGCCACATCCAGGGATACATTTTCCAGATAGGAACTTCAGCTCAAAACCAATACCAACAGCACAATGTTGTTCTCCAGAGTCTGAAAAAATATAGATTAAGAGACACAGCCCAGTTTCATGAATCATGCTACATCAAATGGAGATGGCTCAAGGTACAGCACTTGTTTTTCAAGATGCAAAGTGGTCAACTATCGAACTGTCTTGGAGTGAAAATAAGGGAAAAGAGAAAGGAAAAAAAAAATAAAGTTGGTATAGGGGTCAAGTCTTCATTCTGTTGAATTTTCCCTCTATTAGGCAATGCTGAGAGATACAATAAACTCTGTATCATCCAGGAGAGGTTTACCCAGTAAATCAGCATCAGTTTGAGTAAGTTAGCTGCTCATGGAAAAAGCATTGCTCCAAGCTCTTAGTGAATCACCAAGTTCAGCTGGATGGATGTTTTTGCTTTCTCATTTTGGACATAAATAAGCACCTCTCCTCTCAGCATCTGAAATGTGGATTAAACTGACCACAGAGTCATATTCTGTATTCAGTCAAGACAGCAGAGAAAGAATAAAAGATGATGATCATCTTAGCCAAGGTATCTTCTAATGTGAAACAGGGAAGAGATAACAGGAATTAATAGATATCTTTTTGATTCACAGAAGATCTTTTGTGCAAGAAGGGCTTTCCCAGAGGGTTCAAAAAGGATGTATTGTTTTGATTTAGTAGCAACAGCTCAATTTTTTCATAGTGATTTTCATCTTCAGTTAACATTCATCTGAGCTGAAACCCGCTCTTGACAGCATTTATCCCCTTGTGTTTGTGGTTACAGCAAATCCAGAGTAATCCAGGAACTAAATTACCATGTATGTTTCCCTCTGCTCTGTCTCTGGACAGAACTCAGATCAGGTAGAAGAAAAATTCTGAGAAGTAAAAATGAATACGCTTCACAGATACAACTTCACAGATAGGCTGGCCTTGTCTGGGAGAGCATTTGAACACTAGCAACCAAAGGCTGAAAACAAAGCCTACCATTCATATTCAAACTAAAGAGAGAGTATGAGGATGCATCTATTTTTGGAATCTACCTAAACACACCAGATGGAGCTTTACTCAATTCATTCTCTGGTCACTTGAAGTTGGAGGAGGATGTCAAATGGGTTGCACCGTTCCAGTCTCAAATGGGTTGCGCTGTTCCAACTTCAGGAAGCTGAAAAAGCCAGCTTCATTCATGTCTGTGCAAGTCCACTGGTAACAACAAGAAAGCACATTTGCACTTCTGATTCTTGCTTATTTTCAGATATATTTTACCAGACAAAAATGTCACTATGATAAATCTAGTAAATACCCCCAAAATTATGAGCCAGGCAGCAAAGTAGAGGGGAAAAAAAAGAAAAAAAAAAAAAAAAAAAAAAAAAAAAAAAAAAAAAGGAAGCACAACTCCATAGAAGACTTCTTACACACCTTCACTTACTTCCATGGAAAAGAGATTTTGTAGCCTCCTTTTCCCTAAGATTAATTTAGGGCTTGCTACAAAGCTCTCACTTTTCAGAAGAGAAAACCTCATACTACATGCAGGACCTGCCATGCTCCATAGAAAAGAGATCAGAAAACAGAGTGAAGAGGAGGGCAAGGACACTTGCTTTCATCTTTGGCATAACTCAGGTCTCTTTCCTAGAGATCTGTAAGAGCAAAAGGGGCCACAAACTCCAAGAAGCAGCAGAATTAAGATAACAGTCTCCTTTTGAGACAAAAGCTGTCCTGTGATATAAGTAAAAATGAAACACAGACAGGAGACAGGGTACTGCTAGTCCAAAACTTAAATGTCTCTAACAATAATTCAGAATCACGAAGGCTGTTTTGAGCCAGACAGAAGCTAAACACAGAGCATTCATGATTACTGCTGTCTAAAGTTCCCCCTTCCCTAAACTGATGAGGCTGCAGCATCATTTTAGGCAGAGGACCTTGACAAGATGTAAAAAGAAACACATGGCTCACAGAATGCTAATTATTTGTTGTAAGTGAGCTTATGAATAGGATATTAGATAATCTATTTCAGCCAGTATTATGTGGGTTTTATTTGCAAATATGTGATGGTACCACAGCAATAGCCATGTCAAGACAAATGCACACTAGCAGTGTGTAGAAACAGCAGCACTAATGAAGTAGATATCCTTGGAAAAAAAAAAAGTCACTGATGGTAGGAAAGTTACTGAGCATTAAAAGAATAGCCTATATAAAACTAAATGGGTTCCCTATCTTATTTCTGTTGGGGAAAAAAGTCGAAAGCTGGATTCATTTTTCACTGGATCATTATTATGCTTTTCTGGATATTGTCTGCAGTGACTTTCATTCCAGGAAATAATATAAATCTAGTATTACAGCTGAACTCAGGAGTCACACGCACTTTAAAACCACAAGTTTAATTGGGTTCTGGGATCAAAAAGTTATATCCAGGTTGCATTTGCCATTCTTTCAGCCTCCAATTGTCCTTTCCAAATCAGAATTGCTAATAGAAACTTTTACAAGTCTGCAGTAGTGAAAACTCTCACATACAGATAATGGGCTGGATCGTGCCTGGCTCTGTGAAGGTGTGCAAAGGGGAAAAGATCACAAAGAGCCTACAAAACACAATATATTTTCTGCAGGGCAAGCCAGGATTCACAGCCTTCCAATTTATGGAGCAGAGGCCAGTGCTAGACTCTCAAAAGCACTCGAGGAGGGTTCTGCCTGCAGCAATTGACTTGTCTTGCACAAGAGAAAAGGACAGACATGGTGCACCTTTTCAAAAGAGGCAATAACAGCCAGGCTTTCAGAGAGCAGCTGCAAGTTTTCCTTCTGCTCAAGCCATAATGGTTTTCAGGTCTTTCAAATTGTACTAATCTCACCCCTACTTTTAAGAACCCTGAACATTCTTATCTTTGAGTTCTGGCCAAGCCAGAGATGCTCATGTAGGTTTTGAAGAGAAAGCAGATTAAAACTCAGTACTTATTATGTGCTGCTCCTGGAGAACAGCACTTCTCAGCTCTGATTGCACCCTACAGAGCTCAAAACCACATCCCTTTCTGTGCCAGGAGAATGATAAGCTGAGCCTAGCTGTTCTCAGAGAGGATGCTAGAATGTGGTATTGGACTTGCAGGAGCTGGCTGACAATAACAGTTTTAGAAGAAACACATGTTACAGTGACAGTAGCAAGTTTAAGCTCTGGGTCTTATTAGTGACACTGTATAATGCTGATAAAATCATAATGCCAAACTGTAGCTAGAAGACCAATAATTTTCATAATAAATGTTCTTTCTCTACTCTGGAACAGGCACTTAACTTTTATTCCTTCAGAAAAAAAATATATAATTGAGGAAAATATCTCTCTTTGCTATCTGAATCAGTCACCAGTCTTTCAGAAAAACCAGGAAGTCAAATCATCAAGGGAGTTTGCTGGTGTTTGTTTTGAGATTTTTATATTTGCAATTCAAATTATCTAATACAGTAAAATTTAATTTTCTGTAAGTCATATATTATTTGCAAACGTCATTCTAAAATAATTGCTCATATTAAATTCAATAACTTCAGAAGGAAAGGAATGAACATAAAGTAACAAAAATCAAAAAGAAAGAAAAAAAAAAAAAAGGAAGAAATCCATCCATCTACTAAGGTGTCCTAAGTGTCCTAACATCAAGAAGTTACCCAGATGGACCTTAAGGTCTTGTACCAATCTCTGCAAAACTGTGGGAAAGAATATAATTTACCTTGTTTGTGGAAAAATACATCAACATTTTTCTTGTCTGTTAACATGTACTGATAAATATGAGCCCAGAACAAATCCATCAGCTGCAGGGAGTGCCTGTACTTTCAACATCCTTTACTACCAAAGAATGTTTTCCATTCTGCTGAGGAAGTGCACCCCTTTATAAACATGTGAATCAAAGTCCTATATTCTTTAGCAAAACATGCCTCAAATTAAAGCATTAAATCTTTCCTTAATCAAAGGAGCAGTGGAGGTTGAACAGCAAAATGATTCTGCTCAAATGTTCAGATTTATCATTACTATTATTACTAGAGAAGAGAGAGACAACAAAAAAAAAAAAACAACCAGACAGAAAGCCCCTTTGGGTAAAGCATCAAGCAGAACCTGGGGGACCTCACTGGCACAACGGGAAGCTGGTGAGGTAGGACACCTTGGGACACTACCCCATCTTACTTGACATAGACGTGCTCCTCAAGTATTACAATTTCAAAGTTAGAGTAATGTATTTTAATGGCAATGCTTCAGGATAGTTTGATTTAACCTGCTTTAATGTGCAGCCACAATGAAATTCTGCTGAGAGGCAGAACTTCCAGCAGTGCAGAGCCAAGCCTTTAAAATGCTTTGCCTCACCTGTGACTCTGCAAGCATGGCCTAAGAAAGTCCTCAGCTGACAGAGATGACAACCAAAATGGCAACATAGAGAAAGGGTGTGTGTCAGGAGAACAGGAGAGTTGAGTAAACAGATAAAATAACTTGTCCCGAGCTGACCAGCACACCCATGGCACAGCCAAGAAGATAATGGGCTCCTTTCCACACTACCAACCCTATCACTGTAGCTATCAAACCTGCTCACCATGACCTTGTGAGTTTCTGTGACCAGCACACAGACACCCCTCTGAGGGCAGGATCCCCAGCCTGGGTTATCAGAACAGCTGTCTGAAGTAAACTCTTCTGCCTATGGTTACAATACTCTACTTACTGGACTCTGCTAGTTCTAAAAATATTCTCCCTTCAAGTCACAAAAACGGCTATGTCAGTTCATCTAGCTCCAAATCTTGTCTTCAACAATAACCAAAAGCAGATAGCAAAAGGAGAGGACAGGAGCAGAGGAAACCTACAGATAACTATCCTTGACCCTGCTCCCAGCCTTTACAATTTGAATGTTTGGCACCGCAGGCACAGTCTTTTGGAGGCAATTCCTCAGTAATTTCTATGCAATGAAATTATCAATTCTCATTTGGAACTACTAGCATGCCATTACTCTATGGCAGAACATGTTTTGTTTCTCTTAAACTGTGATAAAATGCCCAGTTCTGACATTCAAACTCTGGTTCTCAAGCCATGCAACTACCCAAGGTGACCCATCATTATCACTCCAAACAATTTTAAAAGTTTTACCCCCATTCACCCAGTCAAAAGTCATCCTTGTCTACAATCACCACATTACCCTATTTTTCAAGTATCTCCGTCCTTCTGTTCTGCAAAATATTCAGCCAGTACCATCAACAATGATGCCAACATAGGCCACAAGAGCAAAACCAGCAGGGAAGAAAATCCTCTTTGAAAATAGGATATTGCTCAGGGTGGGATGCAAGCTGTCCATCTCTACACCTGTTGTGTCTCTGTATCAAGTCTCTATTGGATAAGCAAACAGGCATCGTCCTCACAACACAGGAGATGAGTACTGGCATCGTACCTATATGATGTCAGGTAGAGAGATAAATTCATTCTACTTCTAAAGTAAAACCATTCATGTCATTTTTGATACACATGTTGTATTGCCATCACACCACCAACAAAAACATGCAACTGTTATCCAGGCCACCAGTTTGACTTACCACAACTTTGAAACAACTTCTGTGACCAGTACACATCAAACATTCCTATGAGGGCAGGATTCCCAGATCGGTTTATCAGAACAGCTGTCTACACTAAACTGTCGTGCCTATGGTTACAAAAATGTGCCATGGCTAATCTGGATCTGGGTGGGATTAACTCCCTACAGCTGCTGGTGCTGAGATTTCTGGCTCTATTTAATTTGGCAAAGAACCGCACAGGAAGCTGAAAGACTCAGTCATTATAGTGAAGCTTCTGACATTTTTGTGCCTGGACCCTGGAGAACCCAAACACAACTTGAGCCAGAAGTCAGTAAACTATTCAATTTACACAAACAGGCATGTAAACTCAGGTTGCAGCTTTGTTACCAATTAAGTAGCCCAAAGTGCAAGTTTTCTCTGCCCTCGCTACCTCCCTTGGCTGGGTATTTGTACTCCTTGGATGCCAATTCTAGTACTCATTTGGCCATGTGCTGAACTGACTCAAAGAGCCCAAGGACAAAGAAAAAAAAAAGAAAAGAAAAAAATACAAGAGGACAGAAACCAGCATGCCTTAGCTTTCAGCCATATCTGCTCCCTAGCCTGATTCACCTGGTCGCCACACAAACGCAAAATTCTGCACCAGGGAAGGAGCAGCTTCCAGCAAGGACAGAACAACCTCCTACCACCAAGACTGAATTAAATAACCATGAAACAGCAGTGTAGTAGGGCTGCACTTGTCCTTCACAGAGCTCAGTGGTGTTGCAGCAAAGGGAAGGAACAAGTTTGCTTGTCTGCAGCAGTGCATAGATCATGATCCTGCCATGACTCGGGACAGCCACTTCTTAGGATGATTTAAATATCTATAAACACTGCCTGTTCAAAATTAAACAAATTAGTTGGTCTGACCGTGCACATTTACTAATTACTTCACCAACTCTTGGATAGTTTATCTAAGCCAGTAAACCTGGCTCAGCTTTCTTAATAGAGAACATACTTTAGCAACAAAGTGCTGTACAGAACCTAGCCTAATTTCACAAGAACTTTACAACCTGCCATCTTCATCTCTGCTGAGTCAAAAAAAGACTACATTTTGTTCTCACCCCTTGGGGAAACACAAAGGTTTCTGTAAACCTAGGGCAGAGTACTCTAAAATCACAAGATGTGATTTTTCCCTATTAACATTAAATAGGATTATCAGGGAGGAATGGGAGACTTGCACTGACCCTGACTGTTCTGTGTTTGGGAAGCTTATGTTGCTGGGAATGCCTACATGGTGTGTATCCACAGCTAATTAGTGGTAAAGACCCCTCCTGTGGAGTCCATCAAAGCTACCCCACCCCTAACAGGGTTGCTGCACAGAGATCTGAAGCTCTGCCTTCCTTCTAGAGGGAGGCAGGGATTCTGCTCACCATACAACAGCAAAAAATCAAATCCAGGAATCAAACTCAGGTATCTCACTCATGAGATCACTAAGGCTGGCAGAAACATCGATTTTAATCAAAATCAAATAAAAAGTGAGCCACTGAACCTTCAGAGAGCTGCCACAAGCAAAGTATGTACAAGCTTCACTTTAAAAGACAATAACAACAAAAATATCATAGCTTCATCTGTGCTAAAATACCTTTGACATCAGCCACATGAGCCATCCCAGTTGACTTATTCCCACTGGCATGTGGCTTCAAATTGCATCCCTTTATACAGAAATGCCTAAGAGGATTTGCCTCAAGAGAGAACTGTCATGACTGCACAAACCTCCACCCAAGGGTTCTTCCCTATGGAAAAAATGGTTTAATTTGCTGCTAATGCTTTACAGTACTTTCTCCATTCGAGGCTGCAGGGAAAGAAGGCTCAATCTCTGCATCTCTATGCAACCAGGACCAACTACACCTGCTCGGTTCTTCAGATAGAAGGAATCTTGTCCATTTTCTACTGATAGGGTCATTCCTGTACCCAGGGTCTTGTATCCAATGTCCTCACCAACAAGAGGTCAAGTCTATAGACTTGTGCATTCTCCAACATTTAATGCTTCTAGTGTGCCTCCATTTACACCTTTGATTTCTCACCAGGAAACTTAACAAAGAACTGAATGAGACACAGCCAGAAATGTTTCCCCACACAACCCCTTTAAAACTATGATATAAGACATATATAATGCCTCCTATTAACAAAGAACTTTCTGGAACTAAAATCAGAAACAATCTGTAAGATACTTCAAGTGAAGCTGTTGAAGTACATTTTAGGAATGGAACAGAGGTTTAAAAGTCTTGAGATAACAAAGAAAGAGCCATGATGTCCACAGTTAAATGTTGCAAGATACTTATTCAGGCCTGTCACACAGCATTTGTTTTTCCCCCTTACACCCTTTTCATCATAAAATAAATAAATAAATAAAAAATTCTACCTCCCATGTTGCCAATAGATTCCACTAAACAAAAATAACAGAAAAAGTAGAAGAAAGCATAAAAGAGCTCCAAGAAGAAGAAGTAGGCAACACAAACTCACCTTCCAAACTGGCTTTTTCATTTTACTTAGGGAGTTTCATCTTTATTACAGAAATAGGGACAATTATATTCTCTAATCTTTAAGGAGGGTGGCTGAAAATCATTAGCAACACCTGCATCTGCAAATCATTTTGTAATGCTCTGAATGAAGGATGATAATAAATTGCACTGACATTCATGGAACATTTGCAATTTCATCATTCAAGAGAACACAGGGATTCTGGAGGAGAATCACGATTGAAAATCTTATATGATAGGAAATAATATAGGTAGTTTGCATTTATATAGCTCCCACCACCTGAGAATATTAAAAAAAAAGATATCAACTGTATCTCTGAACATCTTTCATAAGATTCTATAGGCCTTCTTGCCAACCTCAGATCAAAAAAGGAAGACAAAGCAGTGAGTTTTTCTTCAGTTCATACAGGAGGGTAAAAGGGCAGGAGAAGAAACCAGTCAGGAATTCCTTGCCCTACCTACCCCATGGCTTCCTGAATGCTTAAGTGCTGACATCAGAAAAAGAAAAAATTCTCTAAAACATAATAAAGTGGCACAGAAACATTTATCAATGCTGTAATCTGGAACAGAGTTTGGCCTTTTAGCAATACATTCTGAACTGAGAGATGAAGTAAGTTGCATAGCATGTAACTTATTCCTAAAGCAAATTCTACTGTAACTTAATTAACATACAAATACAATTTTTCTTCTATTCAATAACAGAAGGAAAAATCTATTCTACTCCCTAATGAACTACAGTTAAAACTTCTTGTGTTTCAGCTCTCCAAGAGTGGAAATGTTACCAGCTCATTTCTTGACTTTTTCTTTTAACCTTGGTTGTTGCAGGAATTTCAAGGAGTACAAACAACCATAAATTGATAAAACTTCCTAAAACCACTTGGACTTAACTGTTTTCAACACAGCAGCTTATATTTCAGCATTATCATGCTGTCTAGTCCTCTTCTGATTTTCCCCTAGCCTCGAACATGGTTAGCTGGGGAGCAAAGAGGAAACCAGGTGGCTTATGAATAATTAGCACTTTTTATAGTATTTCTTCACATGTATTTCTACTAGCACACTGTTCCAAATTTAATGGGATTCTGAATATTCTGAACATAAAGAGAAGTATTTACACGGAGCAGCATTGTCTGTCTTGGTTGATTTATTGTTGGTAGAAAGAACTCATTAGCTGTCAGGCCAGTTGCTGAAAAGACTATAATGCCAATGCACAAAGTTGACATAATGAAAATAAAGGAAAGAACCTGGGCCAAATTCAGAGGCAATCTGTAAGGTAATGTAATTTATACTCACTTACGCTCACTCAGATTCCCTTAGAACTTGCTCTACCCACTCTGTTGGTGCATAAGGGAATCTAAATTGATGCAATTTATATATCAAAGAGTCAGAAACAATATAAGGCCCCTAAGTGTGGGGACCTTAAACTCATGCTTTCCTACATATTGTTCTCTTCGTTAATCTGTCCTGCATCCTCTCTCCCTTTACTGTTTCAGCCTGTGATTTATGTCATCAAGAATCCCTGAAATGCAATGGGCCAAGTGAGAGGCAGACTGTAGGTAAAAGAGCATGACTCAAAGGAAATCTAAATAGATGTAAGGCAGAAGTTAGGGAAGTCAGGTGTCTCTCGCATATGCACATCCACTCTTCCCAGTGCTTGGATTCAATTTGAGATTTGGCTCTGCATATCCTCCATTACCACTGGCAATTGAATTTGTTACTCAAATGATACAAGCGGTCACAGCTCATAGACCCTCAATTTAGGGCCAGGAGAAGCACTGTGATGGTCTAGTTCGACATTCTGCACATCAGAAGCCATCAAATATAACCCAGAAACCCCTGGACTGAAAACAGCATGGATGAATGAGAAAGACCCAATGTCAGTTTAAAGACCTCGTGTGATAGAGGAAGCTGCTGCATCCCTCAGCCATATGTTCCAGTGGTAAACTACCACTGCCTTTCAAAACATGCACTGTGTCATCACCTGAATTTTACTGGCTTCAACTTCCAGCCATTGGCTCGCTCTTTGTTCTTAAGTTCTCTATATACTTCTTATAGAGTATATATTCAATTGCCTCTCACTCTTTGGTTCACTGTTTCACGTTTTCTACATCCAGACTCAAGAGAACAAACTTTGTACTCCAAGTAATTTTAGAATGAGTTGAGCTTGCAATGAAAAGTATTTATATATGCTATCCTGATAAAAGCTTTTTCACTTGGGAGAGGAAACAGGACAGCTGGAATCTGGTGACCACAGTCTCTTCCTTCAGGATCTGAGCACTCCAGGATACTATCAATTGAAGTATTTACCCTCTCAACTCTATCTGAATATACTGGGAAGAAGGAAAGGAGAGCCAGGGTTGCAAGAGGCTTGATTGTTAAACCACTGCTCTTCAGTCCTTTCCACAGCTATCTGACTGACAGTTAAAAGCAAACTTAAAAAATCTGATTTTATCGCCATCTGCTAATATACAGAGATATGTGGTCAGCAGTAGCTCTAGTGGCAATGATATATGTTCATATTTCCTGCTTTCCTGTTGAACTACTGTGTAACAAAAAATCCTCACACCTTAAGGGAAACCTCATTGCAAATTAAATTACAACATAAGGAGTTGCAGGAACATATGGAAAACACATAAAAGGATGCTCTGGAGTGGCATTCCATTTTTCTATCAACCAGTAAATAGAATTGTCCAGAACAGGATATTCTCACGTTCTTTGCATTTTTGTTTCTAAGCCATTCAAGAAGATTTGTCAGACAGTACAATATACACCGCTGTTGTTTCTGATTTCAGAGGTTGGCACACTAATCTGCTCTGCATAGGCATGGTTGATGCTCCCTGTCCCAATCAGAGAGATGTTAAAGGTTTATGCTCTGTATGAATGTAAAAGGAATGAAGCACAGAGTAGCTCAATTTCTCTTCTGGTCAGAATCTAACCCTCGGATAGAAACTGGCTTTGCTGGCTCTCGGCAAAGTTAATGTTGCTTTGTTATCTGTTAGGATTATCCGCTGTTCATTCGGAACATCTGCTCCCCAAGAGGGGGACAGACTTTGCACAGGAGCATCAAACAGAGCCAGGAGGAAGCACATGGCTGCAGCGAACCACAAAGAGCAGCCAGCATCAAACACCGGTTCAGTGCTTCCTATCGGCGAACGCCTTTCATCCTGTGGCCTCCTTAACCTCCAGACTTGGCCTCTGTCTGCATTCACACCTTCCCAGAATAAAATCCCTGCTTCCCCCACCCACTTGGTAACCATCATTCAGCTAGTTTGTCTATGACTCACGCACTTCAAACCCTGCTGACTCACAGGCCTCAAAAAGGAAACTTGCTCAAAGAACGCACCCAGACGCGGGTACCGTCCGCGCCAGCGAGGGACTCGGCCAAGCTGACCCGGGCTTTTTACTAGGGAAAGGGAAGGAAGAGCTGTTTCGTTTGGGAATCTTTATCATTTTGAAGCCTAATTAGCTTATAGATATTTATAACCAAAGTGTACCTCAGTGGCCTGATTTCCAAAAATATTATGCGCCCTGTAGCTCCCACCAAACCTAATGGGCAACCCAACAGTGAAAAATAAGATAAGGCTACACAGCTTCTCAAACAAGAACATACTGCCTGACTTCTTGAGCCCACAGGTAAAAACTGACTTAACCTATGTAAAAAGGCATGTTTAATGCCTTTGAAGGCATTAAAGTTAAGTTAAAGCAGCAGTTGTCCAAAAAAAAAAATACAAAAAAAAAAAAATTTAAGACATTTCAGATGGACACCTGAGTCGACCATGCTCCTTCACCTTCATATGTTTAAAACTAAGTGTCTTGCAGGGGAGGGCCATCAGGCCCTCTTTGAAGGAAAAAATTAAAGAACCAGATAAATTTGCCTTTATTTTTCCCACCTCACCATATAATTACTAACAGATCTATACAAGTAGGTAGCAGAACCCCCTATAACTAAGGTTAAGGGATTCAGCAGCTTCCCCAGCCACATCTCTCACCATGAGGTAGGAATTCCTTGTGCCTCCTTATAATACAAGCCCAGTGGCTTGTATTATACCAGAAATGTCTGGTTGAGGTACTACTGTAAATCCATTTGATTTCACTCCTGAGGAAGGGAGCATGGTCTGGATGAGGTCTCTTCTAATACCTCACACCTTCCAACAAAATACTAGCAGCATATTGAGGAAATGAAATTTCACACTGCAAGATTATCCTCCTTGCTCTCCTCATTTCTCCTGAACTCTACCAGAATTGCTCTTTCTCCCAAAACTGCCTACTGAATGCACAGCTGACTTCAAATACATGCCTTAATGATGAGTTTACCTTCAATTTTCTCTAACTATGAAATGACCAACAATAATTTTTCAGTCAAAAGTTACCACAGACTTCCATCTTCACTAGAACACCTCTGGAAACACTCATAAATGTTGGCAGCAGGACAGGTCTAGCTTGCTCTAGAAAAACAACAACTAAGCAATGACGACAGGATCACTCATCTTCTGAATTAACCACAGGATTCATTATTACAATTTGAGTTTCTTCAAAAATTTCTTACTGCTCACAGCCAAGGAAGACACCCACGCATATAAACTAAATATAAACTAATCAAGGTGTTTCTCTGACAGATTAGAAAGAAAGAGAGAAAACAATTATGTTATTTTTATTTCCCTTTGAAATTATTTGGGAAGAGCCAAGTACCTTGTTTAAATAGACTACAGAGCTAGATAGACAGACTAGCCACATAAGATTAATATTGAAAAGATTCAGAACTAAATATCTGAATTAGTAAATACTCTCACTGTAATCTTTCTAGCTTTAAGAACTTAGTCCTATGCACTAATTTAAATATTTACTCTTACTAGAATAATTTTAAAAGGTAAAAGATTGCATCTAACAATTGACATTAGCTGATATAGATCTTGTATGCATCACCTGTAGAAGTGCAAATATTATTTGAATGTTTTTCCAACAATTCAGATAACATTGAACAAAAAAGAAAACCTCTGTAACACTGGATATTTGATAAATTTTCCCTTATCTGCTTGATGTGACATTTAGGAAAACACATTTTTAAAAGTCAGTTATGTATTCTGAATGTAGCACTGACACTTCTTGTACCCCATAACCTCAGACAAATCATGAAAAGGAGAAGTAAAATATTTAAAAAAAAAAAAAACCCACTTAACATCTTCCGAAACAACCATCTTAAAAAAAACCAAACTATTAGAATGTTAAATTACATAATGCAATTTTATTTATTTTTTTAATCCCACCTGATGTATTTCCTCACTCCATACAGAGAGATGTGTCAAAGATTGCACAGCTCACTGGGGACTTCAAAGTTGCTATCAATCTCTACATAGAAAGCATTCAGATACTGCTGTGATGGGCAGCAGTATAAAACCCAGAGAGAGAGAAAAATAGATAAAATGCCCTCAGGAAAAAGTTTCTTTCCAAGAAAGCTTACTAAACCAAGGCTTAAATTGAAACAGTATTATTTTTCTATGTAGAAGCAGTTTTTTATCTTTTAACTCTCTCTTGTTTGTAATACACTCACAAAATGAAATTTCTATCCTAAAGGCCAAATTCTGACAGTCCTCTTCCCGCTGAATAATTCCTCATCCTGTATGCAGTGCTGCAGTTTCAGCAGAATTGCTTACAAGGCAGTGTTCAGCTGTGAGCACACCTGGACCACAGGATGGGGCCCAAAGGGAAAACACCTCACAGGTTACCAGTCTCCCAACACCAGCACTCCATCTGTCCCAATAAATCACTTCTACCAACCTCAGTGGGAAGACAATTAATACAATTAAACAAATCAGGCATGGGTTGTTTTTTTTTCTCCTCTAAAAAGTTTGTCTGCTTTGGATATTCCCACTGTAAATGTTGAATAAGCAACAGATACAGCAGCACTTGGTATCAATATGAAACATAAACCCAGAATATCAAAATGCATGTCTAATTAAACAAAAGCCAGTCAACTGAGTGTTAGAACTGCTGTCTATAAACTCAAGAAATACGGAGCACTGCAACCTACTCTTAAACATAGGGAGCCCTGGTGAGGCTGGATGTTACATCCCAAGCTTTTTAGAAGATGGCATGCTGCTTTTCATTGTGTGACTTTTGAGCCTTTCAGATATATCTGGATTAGACATTCAAGCGTTTCCCTGCAATCTAGAGGGAGATTAGAATTGGTATATATATAAAAACACATTTTGACAATTTATATCCTTTTGAGCTAAAGTACCTTAGGAAAAATAAATTCCTGCCACCTAGTATAACTGGAAGAGCTGGTAAAAGACCAAAGCAGTAAGAATTTCTCAAAATGCATGTTTAATAAAAATAACTTCACATAACTGCTAGAGAAGCTTCTGTTGCATTTTTTTCTAAGTAAATAATCATTTAGTGGCAGCCCATGTATTCCAAATGCTACAGTATTTTTAAAAAGAAATAAGGGAAGAAATCACATCCCTCTTCATTATCCAAATCAAAGTTGTGGAAGCAAAATAAACAATAATGTTATTTAAATCATTAACATCACACCACTAAGAAAATGAAGAATTACCTGTTAAGAGAGATATCTGGTTTTGGGAATACATTCTATTCACAGCTGTAAAAAAAAGAATACAAACAAACAAAAATACCCCAAAAGACCCAAACTTCTTTCCTTTGTCTCTCAAATCTCTTTTCTTCCCCTACAGAAAATACAGTAAAAGTAAGAGATTTCCCTGTCAGCTTGCAAGTGTTGTTTGAGGGGAAAAAAAAAAAAAA
>VZTB01007326.1:265647-279652 GCA_013397245.1 Thryothorus ludovicianus
TTTAAGCCCTAAGGAGCTCTTGGTCTTCAAGAGTGCAAAGTACATACGGTTCTAGTTGGAATTACAAGGAGCTGCAGGTGACCAGCACTTCTGGCTCTGAGGCCCCAAGCTACTGTAGAGAGCACTGTCCCTTTGAAATTTCAGCATTTACCAGCAGACAACCTGCTGAAATGCAAGACACATGCACCCCTTTCCCCCACAGTGTTTATTTTTCAAAAGCACCGAACAGTTGTGGGCAGCATGGCTGTACTGCAACATTACAGCCCTGATGAAACAGGAAGCAAGCATGAAAAAATACCAGCTCTAATCCTCACTGAGCACAAGCCCCCGGCCATTGTACACCAGGATATTTCCAGAGCTCTCATCTGCTGGGAATAGACTTCTTGTCTCACACTGACCTCAACTGCTTTGCTCTTTTGTCCAGTTCCATTACATTCCCCATGAAGTCAGCCAGCAACATCAGCTAAGACTATTTGTTCAGTGCTAGTTTACCAGCACAGTCAACTCCAGAAATCCACTCCATGGCTTTCTTCACTTTGCAACACCCAAAATCTGCCAGACAAGGCAATGCAAGGGAGACTGGCCATCAAACAGCAAAGATGGAGAAATTAAAGCCCAGGTAAGCACAAAGGTAGGAAAGAAGGAATGATTCTGTGCAAGTGAAACCTTAGGTATTAGGGAAGAAAATGAAAAAAGATCAGCAATGCATGAACCAGGAAGGGAGAGTGACTGATTCCCAAGGTGATGGAGTGGCACACAGTACATGGGTAAATAGTACTACTTGCCATCTACCATCCAGGTCCTGGCACTGCTTTGCAATGCAGCCTCCTACCAGGCACTTCACTTCTCTCCTTTGCTGTTCCTACCCACCTTTGTGAGGCTGCCTTATTTACATTGCTCATGAACTCTTGCAGGCAGGGACTATCTCTTACCCTGGCTTTGTATGCAGCTCAGCACAACCAAACTGCACAGTCAGAGGCAGTCTGCAAACAGTAAAATACCATTAAAAAAAAAAAAAAAGAAAAATAGACGGAAAGAATATGACTAGCTTAGGAAACACAACAGCAATATCTACATTTAACAAAAAAGTTATGATGGTCAAACGGTAGAATAAACACCATGACATACACATTAGAATTAGGCAAAAGAAAAATGAGAACCAGCAGAGTTCCTAAAAGGCAAAGAAGAAAACCAAAACAAGGTGAGGGAAAAAAAAAATCAAAACAAAGACATTGGTAAAGAAGTAGATTTGCTAAATCACAAATGATGGACAAATTGTAGAAAAGAAATAAGACTTCTGGCTTTCCTTACATTCATTTCATGGTAATGATGCCCTTATGCCTCAGATTTTTCAAGGTCTGTCCTTGTCACCTAAAAAAAAAAAAACCATGAACTTACCTGACAATCTATTCTGAGAGCAAATGAGAATGTGGGAAAGAGGAGGAAGGAAATAAAATCCACCTATCTCTACCTCAAAATAGCTGACTAGTGCAGAAAGGAAGTCACCCACTGAAGGTTAAGAAATAATAAACAACTAATAACTTACTCCTGAGCTAAAGGACCAGGAGAGATGAAGCATAAACGCCTACTTCATCGGCTGTTGCTGGAGCATGGCAGTCCTACTTCATTCCTCAACACACGTTGTAAAATCACAATCTACATCTTTGTGGCCATTGGCACAGTTCCTTGTTCAGTTTTAAAACACCAATAATCAACCCTTGTTTGCAGTGTTTTCACATATTTAAAACAAAACCCTTGGGACACAACAAGTTATCAGCATCAAGAATATCATCATTTCTCTCCCATCCATGAAGTACCTTTGAGCCAAACAAGCTGTGATTTTTAAAAATGTAACTATTTCCAACACAACAGAGAGGGAAGCACATATGATACTGTTACAAGCCAAGGTGATAAGAATAAAAAGAGTAATGACAACAGAAAATCTAAAATAAGTCTTGGCAAGGCACACGATGTCAGGCATGAGAAAACCAAAGCCAGTTGGCTGTGACAGTTCTGTATCTATCAACTACTACTTAGCTAGCACCCACCCATAAATAACTTCTTTGCTATTGCCTTGGTGATTAACAGGGTGCTGTAGATTTGAAATATTAACCTGAAGGACTCAAACACAGACCAGTTTTTTTTACAGACTTACATAATGTTGGTGGAATCGTGGCAGTTGTTTTCCTATAACCTTCTCATCAGTGCCTGACAAAGCTGGCAATGGCCAGTGGGACTGGGGGCAGCGCACATGCACTGTTTGAAAGGGGTTTTCTCTCTTTTACTTGGAAGAATGGAGAAGCCCTTTGGATCCTTGTCCAAATATCTGCTAAGTTTTTATCTCTTGGAAGCAATTGGGCTAAGCACTGTTTGAATCTCTAAAGCACTGCAAGCTGGGCCTTGATCTGCCCTTCATACCACTGGTCAAACATGACAAACATCTTTTTTAGCCACCTTAGCAGGACTGCAATCAACCTCCTTCCTCACCACTGGGGACACAACAGGGAGTTCCTCTCCTCCAGAAAGTGCATCCTTTTGCCCTGCTCCATTTGTCCTCTTTCCCAACAGAAAGGCTCAAGAGGAAGCTATAATGTTGAACCAGCAGGCAGTTTCAGGCAGTTGCCTCAGGTAAGTGGTCTTGCAAAGTGTTCTGTAATTCACATTTGGTTTAGTGTCAAATGTCTTTGAGAATTCCATCTGCTAAAGCTGTGGGCACTCAGTACTTCAGGATAACCATAGATGAACACATCACCTTCTGAAAATGCTTTCCCCTTATTTTTTCCAGCTTTTTTCTCCACTCTTAGACCACTCATGCACCACATTTGCTCATAAAGCAGCAACAGCACTCCTCATCTCCAGAGCCTGCCCAAAGAGAGAAGGTGTGGATGCCATACAAGTCTATCCCCCAACTCTTGATAATCCAGTACAGGCTTCTGAAAGTTGAGGTCATTATTTGCATGCAGTCATTGCATGAGCAAATAAGGTGTTTAAGGCACCTCTCTAAAGATTAGTTAATGTTTATACAGCCCACTGAAAATTGAAATGACTGCTACATGCTAAGTATTACTATCACCAGAGATCCATTTAAGTCAAAGCAAGGCAGACAGTGAAGGAAACAAAACTTATTTTTTCTGTCCAGCACAATTACTGCCAGACTTATGCATGCTAAAAACACCCAATAACCCATCTAACACAGTAAATTAATGTTTATGCTATTAAGTTTAGACAATCTTAAGCTGAAAGCTTTTCAAACTACAGGAAATTGCATGTTGCACAGGGACAACTGTATACAATTACAGTGATTTCATAAAATGGCAGAGATATAAAGCAGAAACTGAGTGGCCGGCAAGGCTTCTAAATCACACAGATAACAAGTATGTCCTGGTGGGCCAGGAGTCTACATCTTTCTCACAGCTGTTCCTAGAGATAGGAATTAGATCCATAATCTCAAAATTCAAGAGAACTCAGTGCACTGCACACCTGTGAGGCAATGACAGACACGTCCTTGATCAGCCTGTACTATTACTGCCATCGTGGAGTCACCGTACATCAGCCAGATTTATTATTACCCCATCTTGCACCCCCAGCTGACATTCACAGTAAAAGCAACATTTAAAAGGACATGGAAATATTTGGACCAACCCATGTGTTTCTTCAGGAGGCAAAAGCTCCAAAGAGACACAAAGAGCACAAACATGAAATGCAATGAGTGCGATGCTCCCCCAGGCAGAAAGTTCCCAGCTGCTCTGCTAAAGGCTACAGCAATATGTCTGCTTTATGCTTGTTTTCACCAAGGATTGTTTAACAGTACACTTAGTGCAGCTCTACATTGACACAGTAAACGTCGTCTTAATACAGCCTAAGTAAAGCTTTCAGTCCTGCTGCATGCTTTGTCAAACATCTGAAGGACTGCGCTGCCTCTGACTTTTTTCTGATGTCTAGCAGGTATAGAGTGGCATTAAAGGTAGTTTTCATGAATGCAAAACCAGGCAGAAGCTTGTCTAAGAGCTATCAGTCCTATTTTTTACCTTATTCATTGTACCATTCACAGCACATTTTTATCGCCAGTCTCCCTTCCACTAAACAATTCCAGAAGTGTCATTTGCACACCAAAGGAGTGTATAGTGCACCATTCAGTTACTTGTGGTAGATTATCAGGGCTGTGTATAGCAGCTAAGCAGAACATCGACAGCTGTGTAGCCACATCTCAGCTGAAACTAAAAGAAGTCTTGTCAGTAGTTCTGATCTTAAAGTAAATACACTGAAAAACTTAGCTCCAATTAGGCTGAGGCTGATACGATTTTCTGGAATGAACACTGAACGAATGTGGCTGATAACACCATCTTTGCAAAATATCTTGTTCAGTTTGTCTTTAAAGATAACATTTTCAAGATAAAATTGTCCTGACTTAAAAGTGATACATCCCTGCTGTCCGTGTTCACAAAAATTGGAATGCTGTATTTTAAGCTGTATTTTGTATTTTTGTATTCGAAGCATAAGTGTCTTATGCTTTTTTAATATGAAATCACCACCCTGCATCACTGACATATTAGCCGAGCTCGAAGTGACCTAATTCATTTTTAATATTTCATAGTTTGTTAAAAGCTGTAACAAGAGATCACCAACACGGCTCTGACACTCCCTGTCATGAATCAAAAGATGTAGGGAAAAGGTCATGTACTTACTAACTGGCACCAAACCAAATTCATCACTACAAAATGAGAGAACAGAAATGAAGACTGCATTTCCCATTATTCTTCTCTCTTTGTAAGAATATAAGAATATCCATCAACTTGCATGACACCAAAAGCAGAATTTATTTATATGCATGTCCCCCAAAATAAGGTCAGAGAGAAGTGAGAAAGAGAAGAAATAAGGATTGCAGCCTTTGTCAAGCAAGTAGTTCCTTCCCTTTAAAGCATACTCAGCAGCAACAGCCTTTGAAGACCAAAAGGAGAAACAATTCCCAACCACATAAAGAAACTAACAAGTCCCTTATATGGCTAAGAATTGTAATGCCATTTTTTTCCACAGTCAGAAAAATTAGAGCAAGAGGGGAAAATAGAGCAAACTTTAAAAAGGCAGCTCTCTGAGCACCAGGGAATTCACAGAGGCACATCATTCCAGCTTTAAGAACTGCCAAACACTTTCTTCTTTAAAGGGAAGGAGGACATTACACCAGGTGAGTCCCTGAAATCTAGATTTTTAACTCTCCTGTTGTAACTATGGATACCTGGCTTTAAAAACCTTCTGTGATGTAGCGGTACACCAGGCTCCCTTATCCTCTGGTGAAACACCTCCATCTGAAGTTCCCTAATGTCCCTTTATCTCACAAGTCACCAATGCACCACCGCAAGGTTTTGCAGGTTCTGGGACTGCGCATCCAAAAGAGGTCTCTGCCCCATCCACTGCACCTTCAGTCTGCCTTCCACCCCCCCACAACCCGGGCACAAACACTGCCAGCTTCTCAACCAGGAAGGCAACTAGGCTGCATCACACGTTGT
Organism: Thryothorus ludovicianus; assembly: GCA_013397245.1. Taxonomy (NCBI): domain Eukaryota; kingdom Metazoa; phylum Chordata; class Aves; order Passeriformes; family Certhiidae; genus Thryothorus; species Thryothorus ludovicianus. The sequence goes on from VZTB01007326.1 coordinate 271,152, forward strand.
TCCAAATAACCAGAGTCTGTCACAGGCAAGACACAGGAGACTTGATGGTTGATCTAGTCCTGCCATCTCCCACCAGCAGGAAAGGTCAGGCTCCTGTGCAGCGTGGATACTGAACCCTGAATGGCTCGGCCTGGCTGGCCCCTAAATATAGCTGGGCAGAGGAAGGGCTGTGAAAATGGGTGGGGAAGGGAGTGGAACAGAAGCCAAATGAGCACAACACCATGTTGGTCCACCAGCAAGGCTTTCTCTCTCTACTCTGTCACGTTGTGCAGCAGAATATTTAAGCACAGCTTCAGGATTAAGTCCATGAATGCAAGCTCACAGAATAAAAACAAACTGCTGGTTGATTTATACTTGGGGAGGGGGGAAGACAAATCTGTTCAACAACTTATCTTCTTGAATGAATTTGAATCACACAGGAGTGACATCACTTCCACGACATGACAGCACATAAATCATCATCAACCACATGGTACTAACCATAAAACATATGTCAGAAAGACACCAGCAAGGAACAAAATATCAGAGTGCTTTACATTGTAAACATGCAATCTTATGCGTCTTCTGGCTTCTACTATGATCTATATACGTCAGGTGGCTTATTTCATTCATTTGCATCTGAATGAAGTCAATACAATTAACAGAGGAACCCTCATAGAAAATCTGTCCAAACAATTTTATCTGCGTAAATATACCACAAATGAAGCATTTAAAAATGTAAATATTTTCTTTTTAATAAACTATCACATATGATATTGAAGTTAATTTTACAGCATATGAGCAAAGAGGGTATTTATTTCCACCATTTGCAAGCAAGTCCAAAAACAAACAAGATAAATAAGAAAGAAAGGAAAAAAAAAATCCATCCAAAAAGCAGGAAAAATAATCTCTCTCTCTCTCTTATATGACAATATTAGACACAAAGTCTTTCAGCTAATAAAAAAATTCTAGGGGAAAAGATTAGACTTTGCTGTAAACCAACAAAATATAAAAAACAGTATGACTGAGAAATTCAACATGAGCTTCCAGTCTGCAGACAGGGCAAGCAACCTTTGCTTAAGTTCTCCATTTAGAAACATTGTATCCTCAAAAAAGACCCACACAGAAAACTGACTTGTTTCAAATTTCAAAGATGCTACACAGTATTTTTATCTTAAGAATTACATAACTAAAAGCAAAACCAGCTCCCCAATACTTTTTTGTGGAATAAGATCACTTAGTCTCTTACAGAAATGGTTAATCCTTATTAGAGGCACTGGGCTCCATGTGAGACATCTCCTATGGCAATTAGACTTCCCCTCTGTATAAATCGTATCTCAACTGGCAGAGAGAGAAACAGACAGAAAGACAAAGCATCCGGCTTATGCTGCTCCTTCTCTGAAATTATAAATCATGATAAATAACGTTAAATAGAAATTATAGCCACGGCAAACACAAAATGCTGTTAAGTATCAGATGAGCTGCATCCTTAGCCCCTTGCACAATGTGGAATAATTTTGATTTACTGTTTTTATTTGTTTTGTGACTGTTGTTCGATTTTTTTAAACCTGCATATTGTTCAGCTGTCCTGGTTTTGCCATGGTGATCAGAATGTGCTTTGTGGGCCTGATTCTGTCCTGCTGAAGACAACTGAATCTTTTTCATTGATTTTTCAAAGGAAGTAGAAGAGATCCCTCTCACTGTAAGTTCTATTCAATAATATATATCCTCTACTTAAAATATTGGTACCTCATTCTGCATCAGTATGCACCATTCTTGGGCTGATACCTGCTTGTTAGAATTGCTCTCTTTGTAAAACTGTTTATTCTGTCCTTCCCTTTGTTACTCAATCTTGCCCATATGAGTGGGAAAGCAGTTGCAGAACACCACTCCAGGAATACTCGGAGCACAGGCTCTGACAATATCTGAGTAAATCACTGTTCTCTGTCTCCCTTCTCTGCTCTTCTCTTGGTAAGGAACAACTATATCATAAAAGCTCTTATTCACACATGCTTTTGATATTACACTATTTAATCACATACAGCTGTAGCTGATGAGATTGTTACAAAACACAATTTTAATGCAGCACTGGAAGCAAATTCTTGAGACATACTAACTATTTTCCTCTATATAAAATTTCTAGCACTAAAATTCTTTTCTTCAAGAAAAAGAAAAATACAACTAGACTACTTGTTTTTTTAAAAAGTCTGCTTCTTTTCCTGGACAGTCCAGAATGGGGTTGTTTGCAAGCAAACTCAGTCCCTGCCTGGAGTATAGATAGTGGAAAATTCACTTCCCACCTCTTAAAAAAAAAAAAAAAAAAAAAAGAAAACACTGCTTGCAATTATATGCAAAGGGAATACTATAGAGGCTACTCACAACAAGACCTGAAATGAACTCAGACATTCTACTTAAATGCATCCTTTCTTATCTGTTTTTTAATTCACGGAAATTTAAGAACCAACAGTCTGATGATTTTTACCAAGATATTTGAATTAAAGTGCAAGCATACCATCATGCTTTCTTTGAAAGGACTTTATAAATTAAAAATCAAACCATTTCTGAACCACTGCACTTTATTTTGAAAGGCATTCTAAATTATAACTGTTAACACACTCGCCACAGCAAGATCTTTGTAGCCTCATCTGGCAAATGCTTGAACTTCCATCTTTTGTAACAGAAATAAAATATTTGGTTGCAAAATAAATAGCCATAGAGTATCATAATATGTAAATGCTTGAAGTAGTAAAAATCTGAATATTCCTTTTTCACAGGTTTGGTCTGGGGTTTATTTTTATTTGTTTGTTTAATTTGGTGCTTTCATTTGTGAGTTGGTTAGTTTTTAATTTAAACAGACTTGAATTGAGGCAACATATGAAAGGAAGATCAATCAAGAAATTTAACACCATTTTAATATATATCATCATGTCCCTTTAAACAACAAAAGTATTTTTATCCAGGCATGCAAGGATAAATGGAAAACAAACAAGTTCATATATTCCCGCATTTTTGAGAGGAATACCACTCTCATCATCCTTATTCTTTAAGCCAATTGGCAAATACTAGAACTAGATATTAATATTACCATCAAAATCATAGCCAGGCTGAAATACTTTTAAATGGCATTTAAATGAATTCGTATTCCTTTTAGGCAGCTCTCTGAAGCATTTAAAACATGCTGTGACATACTGAATCAAACAGGGGCTAAGTGCGAACAAACTTCATTCCTAGAAATGCATTTCTCTATTTGCCAGTGTTTGCCTTTACTTTGGCACGATCACATGGGCTCCAGCTAGACTTTTGAGCTCTGGCAGCGATCCAAGCTGCAGATGGTTGGAAATGCAGCCTGAAATCAGTGTGTGGTTGATGAATTACTCCTTACACCTGACCCCTGCTTCACACCAGGCACCAAACACAATCTGAACACTACCAGCCAGAGAAGCCCTGTCAGGCATCTCCGTATCTGGAACGCTTTCTTCAAGGCCTTCTGTATGGCCAGATGGCCAAAAGTGGGGAATGCCGTAAACCCGCTAAACAGAAATGTGAGTAACTAAAGAGCAAGGGATTGGAAGGTAAAAGGTGAAGAGAGGCAAGAGCTTTGCACCGATTCCAAATGCACACTTTCTAAGAGAGTCATGGAGCAAGGAGGAAAGTATGCTCATGCCACACAACTGAAGGAAGTTCCCAATTCCCTCATGGCAAAAGATGCCCTAAAAAATGTCAAAAAGGAGATACAACACGTACACAAATGTGTGTCCATAAAATCACTATATCAGACTTAAACTCTTCTGAGAGCACCTGTTTGAACTCCCTAACTGTTTCTTACTCAGCTGAGCATGATCTGTCATTTCAGGAGCAGGCTCATTAAGCCCTCTTGCTTGCAGGCAGTCTGCATCCCTTTCACAGCTGCAGAGATGGAGTTTTATTCAGGTTGGTGTTGGGAAATCACACTTCTTCCTTTTGCACGTGTTCACGCATCCATCAGGCATACAGCGATGAAGAGGTACTGTGGGTACTGTAAACACTGCCTCTCATTTTGGGTTGTTTCTGCCATCTGACTGGGTTACAGAGTCAACACCATGAGAGTTAAACTACCAGACCCAAACCATGACTAATAAGTAGGAAATATCTGGAGAATGCATGAAAGCAAACCGCACGGAAATAGCTGCTTAACTGGCATATTTTTACCAAGAGTGCAGGTATAGAGATCGTAAACCAAACAATTCCTGTCAACAGGTAACTGTGACACTCTTCCTTTCTACCAAAGTGATTCAGGTTTTTTCAGTAGACTGTTTGCAAAGAAAGTTGACCCCAGCAAGAGGTCTAATCATAAGCTGCAGAGGACAAAGGTAAAACACATCACCTACTAAATTAGGGAGACTCTTTCAAATATATTCAGAGTTAGTATTTTTCTCCCCTTTTTCACAACATTGCATGATATTTCATAGTGCTTATTTCTGTTTTCTTCTGTGCTAAATGGCAAAGAGAAAAGAATTTGCTTTGGCAAGCAAGAAACAAAAGAAAAAAATTCAGACTATAATGCAAGATTTGACATCATTAACATTCTATGGGACAATTTGCAACATACTCCTGGTAAACCAGTTGTTTGAGTAGTTACACCATCAGCAAGGATGCAACTAAGGAAATACTCTTAACATCTGAAAATAAAATAAAAGAGTACTACAGATTCTCGTCAGATATACATGAGCTGAACCACCTCCGTGCAATATTTTTTGCAACAAGAACACATGACTATGCTTCACTTACAACAGTAACCAGAAACACTTACTCTGAAATAAACTTCTAGGACCACTGGACTCTCTCCCTACTCCCAGTATCTTTCTAAAGAAGTTTCAAAACTGTGCATTCAAACCGAAGTTGTCAGACAGCGTCACACCAAAACAGCAATGAGGTTTCTATCTTGTCTCAAACTCAGTGCTTGTCTTTAAGAGACATATTAAATTCCTTTCAATTGTCTCATAAGGATTGACACCCTCCCCTTCGACTCTTTTTTGGATGGCAATGGCTTTTCCTAAACCTGAAATTAAAGTTTAGCTTCAGTGGTGGCATTCGATAATGAAGGAGCACGAGCAAATGGAACGAGTGCATGCTTTTTGTTCCACAAAAGGCCACAAAACACTAAAAAGTTAAAGCAATCAGACAAACATATGGAATCCATTTTTTCTATTTATAATCCCATTACCCATATAGCTATTCATTTGCACCCTTTCTGCACAACAAGATGCTAGCCACGTTAGAAGGCACACACGCAGGCTGTAGGCTGGAACCCTGAGCAGCTCCGTGCTCCCCCGTGAGAGGGACGTGATGTACAGTAATGCAGTGCTTCTCAAAGGACAGCCAAGGCAACTTCACCAAACAAGCAAAACAAAAGCAGCCCTTCACCCAAACATGCTGGGAAACAGGAATTTCCAAACTTTGTCTGTTGAACATGCTGCCGCTCTGAATTTCAGAAGCTATACAGAAATGCCATAAGAAAGCCCAGAATTTCTTTCCTAATTACAAATGAATGTGCACATCCCCCCCCCAGCATGCATGGCTATGAGCATAAAAACACTTTCTTTCTGTAAAGCTGAATCCTACCATGCTTGGTACAAAGACTAGTTTTTGGAAAATAAGAAGCTGAAGTTCTCAGGCCGGCTGGAATCGTACAAAGGTTTATTTATACGTGTTGCTCCAATAGGGATGACAAAAGATACAGCTCTCCACCACAAGATTATTTGATTACTCAACTATTAGCTTTAGACATACAATGGATCTAACTGCTTTAAAACGTCCCAGAAGCTGATGGCTAGCTTTAAGGTAACAAAATCCAGATGCTGCCTGTCTGCACTACTTTAAAGTCCTATGGTCTATAGAAGAGAAATACTTGCATCTGTATGTGTGTGTGTATATATATTTATGCATACATGTATTTGTGCTTATTATTTAGAATTTATGTACGCCCTTAACTGTGGACCAAGGACAATAAGAAAAAATAAAGGCATATAAAATGTATCACTGATTTGAAATTTTACCTGTCCTTAATAGTGCAAGTGTGCCAAGACTGATGCACATGACTTTTCACAGGGTTGATAATTTTATACATCAGCTACAAAAATGCATTAAAGTTATTTTTTAAAGCAAAGGGTTAAAAAAGTCATGGTGCAGAAAAGCCATTTTTCTACTTTAAACTCAAATATAAGGTTAATTTTCTCAAAAAGCTTATTTTACGAAGTCAAAAAAAAATGAGGGAAAAAAGGAAAAAAAAGGACAACTGGCAAAATGTAAGCTACATGAGTAAAAGGGATGGAATGTCCAATATTTCTCCTCCAATACTCGAGGCTATTGTTCTTTCAAAAAAACACCATCAATTGTTTCATGTCCTTGGCTTGCCAGGTTTTGAGGAATAGCATCAGCCTGCGTCCCCCAATCCCCCAAACAGTTAAAGCTATAGGCAATATTGCAGTCAAGCTAGTGACGGGCTGCTGCTGCAACAGCAACATTATACACTAAATGGTCACAAAGGTAAAATGCTATTCGGATTGACCTTGAAAGGAAGAGGGGGAGAAATTATAAATTTCATGCCAAAATACAAAATTTTAAAAAGGATCAATTTTATACCAAAAAAATATCTGCATGATGCAGTGAAAGAAACAGCAGAGCAAAAAAGTGAGAGGTAACCCTGCCATGAATTACAAGGCTGTAATCATGCTGAGTGCTTCTGGTGTCATCACAACTCCAACCAGCCTGAATCGCAGTTTTCACAATTAGTTAATTTATATAATGCAGCAGTCGGGCTATAAACGTTAACGGGAAAGTAATTTTTATTAACAAGGAATATAACTTATCCTTTCAAAACCGCAGCCAGATCAACGTGCTTCAAACCAAAAGTCTGGAGAAGTCAGCCTCCCTTGTGGCACCTCACCACACACAGTCGCACACATCAAATGTCCCATGTGTTAAATTTGCCACGGGAGCGCGATGTGTAAATGTGCACGCAGTACCATACGCACGTGTGCGCGCCCTGCCTTGGCTTTTCCCTCCTAAAGGATGCTCGTTTATTTACTGAAACTGTTAATCTGCGGCTGCGAGGTCACACTTCACCTTGTGAAGTGTGTATTTTTTCCTTTTTCTTTCCTCCAAATACAATGTCCTGACAGGGTTTGCAAAGTTTCGGTTTAAGGCTTTCTTTTGTTACAGTCCTTTGGTCACACAGGAAATCTTTTCAGAGAGCAGACTATTATACAATAGTATTACAAAAATAAGGCTTTAATTAACCAACTCATGGCCAGGTAGCATAGACTTCACTCAGCCTCTCTAGGAGACGCCGGCCTGTTTTCCAGTCTGCTGGCATTTTAAAAAAATTATTAAGAAAACAAGAAAGAAAACGGAAGTGTCCGCGCTTGGACACACTCTCCAAAAGTAGTTACCCTCTATTTCTAGACCTTTCAAATGCAACAGAGTACAGCCATGTCATCCTCAATATTTAATGAAATATTGAAACCAGTGCAATGCACTGAAACAAACTCCACCAGATTTACAGACGGTTAGCTCTGAGCTCTCCTCCGAGCTCCACAGCATCGAAAAAAAAGCTGATTAAAAGTTTGAGCTGCCACAGCTTTTCTAACAGCAAAATGCTTTTAAGCTGCGAATAAACTGTAGAGATCACTGCAAGACCCACCAAAAGTGTTTTATGTCCGATGCTGTCCAGAGCAATCTTTATCCTATGCCATAACAAACACACTACCTGCCCGCTGTTACGATAGCGTTAACCGCACTGTTCTCCCCAAACAATAAAAGGAATTAGCCGACGCCAGCAGCCCTTGGGAAAAAAAAAATAAATTAAAAGAAAAAAAATAAATAAATGGGAGGGCAGACAGTAACCTTCCTGCCTCTCTCACGCCTGCTTTCTGCCTACCAGCTCGGCTCTGTATGACACCAAAGAGAAAGAGACAGAAAAATCGCCAAAGAGAAGAGGCGAGCCCGCAAATCGCACGGCTCCGCTCTCCATCCCCCGCCAGGCGCCCGGCCCCGCCAGCCCTTACCTTGGTTTGGAGATAGTGGGGGTAGTAGTAGGTGTACTGGGGGTACATTGGCTGCTGGTCCAGGCGTTTGCCCATGTAGCTGGAGTCCTTCTGGCTGGTGCGGGGAACTCGTTGGCAGGGTGTAGTGCCCCAGGGCCTTTCTTCCTCTCACGCCGCTATTCCTGACAGCGCGGGCGACAGAGCAGGCTGCCGAGACTTCCTCGCCGTCTACCGCGCGCTACTTCCAGCGCAGCCAAAAACGCGCCCGCACGGACATGTACGTGTGTGTGTGAGTGTGTGCGTGTGTGTGTGCGCGAAGGGGTGTGTGCGGGTGTGGGTGCGTGGGTGGGTGGAAGCCCCGTGCCCGGGTGCCCGCGGCGGAGCAGCCCGCCTCCCCCGCTGGCAGCAGCGTGTCTCCGGCGGTGCCCGCTGCCCGGCTCGGGAGGGAACCGTCCTGCGAGAGGAGCCGGGAAGACAGTGCAACTCCAAATCTCCGCA
>VZTB01007326.1:280005-291719 GCA_013397245.1 Thryothorus ludovicianus
CGCCCAGCAGGGAAGTGGTCGTCGTCTTCCCTCTTCAGAAAACTACTCCGCACCGTCATCCAGCACTTCGCGGAGAGGCGACCCCGGGCCAGACATATTAAATACATACTTTGTTAGACCGCTTATATAAGACTTGGTTTATTTAAAGTTGGAACAAAATGGAGGAAGAGGGTAAAAAGGAAATTCGGCCGGCCTGACGCGCGGGTGCCTTCCCCCAGACGTGTGAAAATACCACAGTGTCACCAAAGTTACCCGCGGCTGCGTTTCCCCCGGCCGGGCTCCCCCGCACGCAGCAGCTGCCGCCGCCCGGGCCCAGGTGAGGGCCAGGTGTGGCCCCCGCGTCCGGCCCAGAGCCCCACACCTGCCACAGATCCCGGGCGTGCAGGACCTGTGTCAGCACCGCGATCCCAAATATTTATGCTCCGAAAGACTCGAAGGAAGAGTCTGTCTTATAACAGGGCTATAAATCATCAGGAAAAAAAAGTGCGTGAATAACAAAATGTTTCCTCTTGTACACAAATCCTAGCGTTTCTCCTTTTTTATAATAACTTATTTCTTTAGCATGTCATCAGATTCCTGGGCCTTTCTACAGTGGTTTTGCCTATTTATAAATTTTTTGGGGAAAAGAAATTCGCAGCAGCAGTTTCTTTTTGTTTTTATTTAAATCATCCATAGTATGGCAGCGGGATTGTCAGCTGCTGTATTATCAACCAAATTGCTTAAAAAAAAAAAAAGGAATTATAAAAAGAATTTCTTTAAAGGGACACTTCTCAAGGCTGGTAGAGCTAAAATTAGACTTGCCAGCTGTGTTTTGGTTTGTGGGCACGTGCTTGCACATGACAGGAACATGGAAATATCACGCTTTACTCTGGCAGTTTGCTGTTCCCAAAAGCAGAGGATTTTGTTATGGATTCCCATAACTGCCCCATAGCCAATCCAAAAGGGCAGTGCAGGAAGCCATACACACACTCAAAATACTGCCTATGCACTGTGCTTTCATCACCTGGCATTCATAATTGCTGGTACTTAGGTACCAGCCCTCTGCCATGTAGTGGGAACACTGTGCCATGATGGCACAGGTGTTTGCCTCCTGTGGCAGGAGAAAAACTTTTGCAAAATGAGCACTGCACAGGCTTTTAGCGGGTTCTTGCACACCTGGATGAGCCCTGTGGAGCACTACCACTGCCCCAGTTTCCAAGAGATTTAGAAGAAAATCCCGGCTGGGTAAAGAATTGAGTATTTTCATTCTCTATCGTTAGTATTACCATTCCAAGATGGCCAGGACCATGTGACCCTTTTTCTGAGGGTCCCTCTTTTACATTCATCTTCTCTTCTGAGATGTGAATTAAGAAAAAAGATAGGAATGGGAGGAGAAGCCTTCAATCCCCTCCTCCCAGCAGTTTGGATCACTGTTCAACTTTAAATACGCTGCCTCTCATTGTAGTGCATGATACTCTTGCTCATAGTTTCTTCTCTCCCGACCAGCTTTCCCTGAGGGTGAAAGAGACTGTTTGAGGGTTGGGATCTGCAGAAGTGAATAGTGATTACTTGACGGTACGTGATACTTTGAGCTGAGACAACTTTCAGATTGTTCTTTCAACTGCCAGAATTAAGTTGTTGTGCTTCTCTCCTCACCTTCTCAATTTTCCCTCAGGATATTAACGCAGTTTTTCTTGCTAAGCGGTTTGCTTGTAAACGTGGATGTAACCAGATTTGGGAGAAGAAAGACCCTATGTGTACAGAGTGAAATAAAAGATAAATACTAAAGGAAGTAGAAACCTGTGCTTTCTGACCAAGAAAGACGCATGAACATGCATGGTCATTATTTCAAATCCAGGAAGGGCTGTTTTGGCTACATCATCTGACTACCGTGAGTATTTCAAATCATGCTGTAAAATTTCAACCCAAGATTTCCACACACTCCCCCTTCAGATGCACTGGCTAGTAGCTCCGGCAGTTCTAGCAACTGAGAAAAGGTGGGAAGCTACAGGATAAGCAGGACTATTATCTGAGTGGGGAACAGCTCCACCTTTCATCTGCTCCCTCTCAGCAAAAGTCTTCAATATGCAGCTGCTTTGTATTTCCCTTTTCACCTGTAATCCTGACCAGGTGCTGAGCAGCCTCTGCTGTTTGCTCTGAGCGCTCAGCATCTCGCATGATTGAGCCTTCAGAGATGCAAGACAGAGTGGAGGCAGCAAAAATAGGAATTCAATATAAAAGTGTGGGGGGCCAAGGGGAGAAGACAGGAGGCAATATAGCATAGCAAAAATGCAAATGAGCAACCACAAAAGCAGATTTAGATAGCATACAGCCTCTGAACAAATGCTAGTGCTGGAAAATGGAAAATTTCCATTTGCAAAATACAGACATCAAAAAGATCATCTGTGACTTGGGAGCACACTGTTTAAATAGAATCCCCTTCATTTTCTGGCCTGTGCATTTGAATAACTGAATCCACTTGCAAACTGAAATAGCAGTTTGCCTACCGAGTGTTAAGTATAAATGTTCCTCAAAAGAAAAGACAAGCTGTTCGATCCCAGTGAGCAACAGTGAGCAAACTTCACAACTTTTTTTTTTTTTCTTCCTATGGGAGGGCTCATTATAAAGCCCCAGCCAGTCCCAGCCTCGGGAACCCAGGGAGAGAGCCAGATCCCAGTGCATCTGCAAAGGCACTGCTGCCGCTGGTGTCACTGACCTGAGGGCAGATTCAAGAGCCAGGTGAGCACTAAGGATCTCTTCAATGGGAAGTTTAGAAACGAAATGAAATAAATGGGAACACATCATCTGTAAACTTGACAGCCAAGTACATTCAAAGACACGCACCAAAGGATATTAACCCAGCAACAACCAAAGCTGTGGATAAGAAACCCGGAGTTAACCGACAGAAGGAAAAAAAAAAAAAAAAAAAAAAAAAGGGAAAAAAAAAAAAAAAAAAGAGAAAAAAAAAAGAGAGAGAGAGAAAAAGAGACTCATTCTCCTGGCAGCCTAAAGTACAGAAAAATTACATATGTTTGGATGTATTTTTTACCTGTCATAGAATGCAGATTTCTTCATTCACAAAAACTGAGTTAAAAGAAAAAAACAGATACGTAGTAGAAAATTCAGGGGCTTTTATTTGATAAAATACAATTATACCTACACTTTTTTTTTTTTTAATAAGCTTACCTATTAAAGCATTCCAAAGTCATCGGTATCAGACAGGGAGCAATTCAAACATTTTCTAGCTCCTTGCTCTTGAAAAGCAGCAATTTTGTATTCTAGAAGATTTAACTTCCAGCAAAATTTTGTCAAAATTTTCTAAATCAGGACTAGAGAAATAGAGGTGTCACTACCTAAGGCAATATAATAGGTTAAAGAAAAGAAAAAATTATATTTGGCTTACATTTTTAACATGTCTCTCTATTCTCTTTATTTACTCATTAAAGCTATTACAAAGGAGACCACAGTGATGCTTGACAGTTTGTTTACAATGGATTACATGAAGAGCACTGATTTTATTTTTAGATCTGTCAGCTCCTTCAGTCCAGCTACCTTAAAACTATATTGATGAACACAGAATTTTACTATTTAATGGATCATTAATCAAGCTGACTTACCTAAGGAGAGCTAACCAAGTTTCAAAAAAGGGACATATCTTGGTGTCATATCAGAAAAACACGTGATAGCCATGGAGAAGGTGAAAAGACACAGGATCAAAACACTTAGCTTAACAATAACAGCATTAAGTGTCTGGGATTGGCAGAACCTCTCTGAGTTGGGGGATGCTACTGTTTTGAGTTGGGGGATGCTACTGTTTCCATGTGCTTTCCTTTCATATGAGACCAAACAGCTACTGGAGATAGCTTTACCCACACACACACACCCCTTCCCTGCCTGCATGAAAAAACCCAGCAGGTTTGCTCTTCAGTCTTCAGCAATAACCATCACAACAGCACAAAGTCTAGAATCAGGCAGAACTACAGATTGCCTAAGAGTTCATGGATAAGATTTTGGACAACAGGAAAGAATTGCCATATATCATCATACTTCATTATTTTTTCACTTTATCATCTGTCTTTATATTATGGCTCAAGAGTTTCTATTACTCTACTTTTACCTAAACATCCAGTCCTAAAGGAAATCTTTGGACAGCAGCAGAGTGAAAAATTTTAGATTAAAAGTGAACAACAATGAACATTCACTAAATTGTTGGTGTTTTCCACCTGATATAATCCCTTTATAAGCACAAGCCAGTGAAACTAGCAATCAATTGTACAGACAGACTGAATTTATGTACTAATGTCTTCTTTCTGCAGTTCTTAATGGATTAATACTTAGTCTTTTGTCTACAGTCTCTTTGCTACACATCTCTGAACACTTTGCGAGAGTTAATTCATCCTGCAATGTGGAAGAGGATAAAGTAACATGACCAGTCAATGGTAATGCCCCAGCTGTGACAAAAACTGGGGGATTCCTCTCATCCCACAAACCCTCATTGCATGGTAAAAGCCACAGCAAATAAGACCAATGGGGCAAAAGATTGGTGCTTTCAGTTCTGGAAGGGATTCATGTGGAGAGAAAGCAGTGCAATGGCAGTGAGTGCAAGGTGAAGAAATGGGAGGGAGACGTTGGCATATCATAGGATCACACATCAATAGTTTAGGGCTTTCAGAAAATGCCAGGATTTCGCACAGGTTAGAAGACATGCCTTTCAAGGGTGGCATTTTCTATAGCAACTCCACATCACAAGTCAGTAAATATTGCATCTGGTCTTGAGTCTAAACTCTTAGGATAAAAAAGGCAAACAAACCCCCAGACACTAAGAGGACTAGCCAAGGCCATTTCTCTCTTGCAGCATATTAACTTAATAGTACCAGCATTAGATGTGGTATGGTTCCAGAGGGAGAAAATTCTTCACCCTCCACCTTCGTCCCTCCAAAGTCCTGCTTACTAGTCAATTTCCCCACCCCTTGTTTACTTAAAATTAGATTGTAATCAGGGAACATGAATTTTTTTTCTCTTCAGGAAGTTTATTTCTGAAGGTAATGGGTAGACGTAAATATGCTGCCTGTTTACTGAGGCTCATAAACATATACGAACACAGGCAATTAATTGTCACTGAAGGAGTTCCAGCAAACATAGAAAATCTTAGCTTTTTAGGGTATGTTTGACTAAATGTTCACCCATCATGTACTGAATTACTTAGTGAGATATTAATTTTGTGCTCCAGCTGAGGGTAATCACAGAACAAACTGGCATTATTCAAGTTACTCTGTGAAATTACAGCAAGGGTAAGCTTAAGAACAAAGGCCAGCAGGAGTTGAGCCTCTCGACATGAAAGGAATTATCTTTTCCTCTAATTGAAGTGAGGACTGTTTTGTTTTGTTTTTTTCTTTCCTTCCTCTTGCTAGATTTCCAAAAACACTTTTGGCAGAAGGTCTCCTTGCAATGGGGTTTTGTGCTTAAAGTCCATGAGCAGGGGCTCATCTGCCTGGGAAAGTTTATTGATGTAATTGCACCAGCATCCCTGACAGCCAGAGTTATACCCACAGCATGCCTCATATGGGCATTCTTCCCTGGGAGCGATTGTGCTGGTAAATGCCCCTATTTACACAAACCCAGACTTCTGGGTCCTGCTTTCCTGCTGGTGCTGCCACTGACCTACACCATGACCTTGGAGAAACCACTTCTCCTGCTCCCTCCTGTCTGTCTCTGTCTCATGAGTGTCAACTGGAACTCTTAATGGTGAGAACAATCTCTATGTTTTTACAGTACCACAGGGGAACCTCAATTTTGGTTGGGCACCAAAACAGCACAGCAGAAATCTGTAATAATGTATGTAAACAGTTTGGTCTTCTACCATCCAGACAGCTGCTATTAGAGAATTCACTGGCTGTGGGGTTTTTTTTATTTTTTTTTCCATGAGAAAAAGTTAACAACAGGCAAGAACGGAGGGTCATTTCAGGCAACATTCCATCGCTATCAAATATAATAGATTCTGCTTTCTCCATACTTATATCCTTCCCAGCTTGCCAAGACACAGTTTTTTTTGTCTCTTTCATATCTGGCAGGCTTATTTGCCCACTAAGTAACACTTTAGCTAATGCTGGCTGTAAATAAGGCCTGAAGGAGCCTTTGCTAATAATTTCTATTTTATCTCCTAATATCTACCCCTTTGTAAAACATGGTACAGTTATGGCACTACCCATGAAATTTTGTCCAAAACTTCATTCAAAAATTTTTGTAAAAATAATTTTTCATTGCAACTACTGGAAGTTTTATGGTTTTGATGAAATCTCAAAACATTACCTCATTTTTTCAAATTTTTTCAAATTTGATTTTTTATTTTAATTTTTCCATTAAAATTCTGCCTTGACCCAACTGCAGTAAATATTTTCTTACTTAGTCCCCCTGAAAAAGGAAAAATCCAAGTCTAAAAAAGTCTCTAGCATATTTTAAAAATATCTTAAGCAAAAGAATTAAGCAAAAACTCTCTTTTATCTCTACACATACAGGAAAATATCATTTAGGAAATATACAAATGAAATACTCATATTTAAATCAGTCTCTAGGGAAATGTGTTCATCAGTTGTTTGTTTTTAACTGAAATTCATGACTGGGAAAAGCAATCTGCACTTTAGCTTGTGCCAGTAAGCCCTACAGTAATTCTGAGTCTATTCAGTCCAAAGTATTTTATAAATAAAGAAAAATCACAGGTCGGGAGGAATTGTAATCATCAGCCATAACAAAATGCTATTCTTTTCCTTCTCACCTAAACACAACTGGGAACTGAAGTGGAAAGCACATAAAACCACGAACTAAGACTGCTAGTGCCTTCTTATCAACATGTAAAGCTTCCCTCAAAGCATTACAAGAAAAATTATAAGTGTCCACTAAATATGGAATCAAAAGATTGTGTGTGACGATTCCCAACAGAGGGGGAATTTCCGGCTCTCAAATTCTGTCTCACCAAGATAGGGAGAGAATGCACAGCAAATGGAGAAGTACAGTACTGGGAGCTGGATAAAAAGTTCCATGTGCAGGTAAGCTGCAGACTTGAACCAATTCTCCGTTTTTCAAATCAGTTCACTCTTTTCTAGGAATAATGGCATTTATTTTGTAACGGACAGCTTCCATTTACCACAGAACCAATGCAGCCTGCCGTGCAAAATGAAACCTTATGTCACACTAGATTACTGTCCATCATAACCAAAGAAAATGTATTGAACTGAATATATTTGGTTCAGGAAACCTGTATTTTGTCAGCTGCAGTCTAGCTCATTGTCCACTAAACAGTACCAAGCCCATTCTGAACAGAGCACATTGTAGAAATGTTTAACCTCCTAATCCTGCACTTGTACACTTGCCAGAACAAAAGGGAGCATAATACCTGACATCTAACAAAAACGGGGTTAGGACTGACACTTTCCTGTACCAGAAAAATTCTTTGGATAAGAGATCATTTATTTCCTGCAAACAGACAAATGCTAATTATATCTCAAATTTTCCTTTTTTTTTCCTCTACAATTTCTTTTTTTCTTTTGCTTCCTCCCCACCTTTGTGCATCTTTTCTTCAGTCTTGTTCATCAAATATTTTTTGCCTTCAAAAAATCTCATCAAATCTCTACATTCCCCTTCATCTAAAAGTTATCTGGCTTGAGAATAATTTTCCTGCCTTCTTTTATGTATTCCAGCTGGAGTTTTTAATAAAGCACAAGGACTCAAGGCTACTGTATTTTTATTAGGAGATGGTGGAAACTTTATAGTGATTTCTATTCACATTCAGCAAATGTTCATCCCTATTGTTCTAGCCTATTTACCGCTCCCAACATCCTATTCCCAGATAGTTTTTACTCTGTAATCCTTCATCTGTTTTGTTTCTTCTTTATTTCTGTTCCTGCCTAACTGCCTGCCTAGCACTTTCTTTTTCTCAAATTTTCTCTCCATTTTTTTTTTTCTGTTGTCCCCATTCCTCAGTCACAGATGCTTTAGGCTCCACTTTCTTACTTATGTTGCAGTTCTTTGAATGTAGAACAAAAAAATTCACGGGGGGAAAAAAGATACCACTGTGCTATTCTTTTTAACTTGGAAATCCACCCTACTAGATGGGAAGAGAGAGCACAGTGTGCCATAAACATCTAAATTCATGTCAGCTGAGGTGCCTTGGAAGGCTTGTGGACAGAATTAAAATAAAGTAGAAGGTGAGAATATTCAGTTCATTAACAGAGGAAGAATTTGGTCTCACAAACTGAGGAGCCAATCAATCTCACCTCTTACTGACTTCCTTTCAATAAAGGGCTTTAAAGACATTTCTGCTAAGTAGAGATGTACACAAGTTCCCTTCTCCTCACAATTTCAAGTTGTACACCTTCAAGATCACCATGCTTGTCTTTCCAGGATCCTATGACAGCAAAACATATATCAGCCTAAACCTTAAGAGCAATCTTTGCCAAAAAATTTTCACTGCATACAGCAGGGTACGAATTACAAGCAGAAACCACTGAAAGTCAGTAGGAGTTAAATATTAATCTTTTGATATAGTTTTTCAGATGAAATACTGACACAAATTCAGCTTGCAGATAATTTGCACTTTGACCATTTGTTACATTCCCACCAAGCAAAGGTAGATGTTTCTGTACTGTGAAGAGCTTGTAGGAGAAAGAAAACCCAAACAATAACTTTATTTCATTTAATTGTATTTTAGGAATGGAGAGATATTTGTTTGAGCTAGTCAGTTATTTGAATGTTTTATCAGAAGGGCCAGGAGTGTTCTGTTCACTATGGTGGCTTGACATTTCCCATGGTCTCAGACATTCATTGGAGTGAAACACTGGTTTGTCAGACCTCTAGCACCACAGCCAAATATTTCCCTTCTGCAGATCACATCCTCCCTTCTGGCTCAGGGTGAGAAATTTCAGTCAAACCATTTGTCCTTTCCCTGTTTCTCAAGAAAGATACAATTTTTTTACCTGTGTGGGAATAAGGTGGTGCCTAATGAAGGCAAAAATAGCCAAGCTCATCCAGCTTCTCCTTGGACAGTGGCGGAAGGCAAGGTTCCTTAGAACATGTGGAAGAAGGACTAGAAATTTGCCCAAACGGGTGACTCAATCTGCTAGGGATGTATCTTCTACCTTTCTTGTGAAAACTTTCCAGGTTTAGCCACTCGAGAAACACTTGAAAAGGCACAGTCCCTGTATCCTCAGCATATGTCTCCCTAAAGTCCCTACACCCTTCCAGCTTCCATAGACCTCTGCAGACAGACACGGAATGGCACCTTCCTCCGAGAACTGGAGCTGTACAGAGCAGGAGGCAGGGGTGACAGGCATGGCAGGAGATGCTGGCACATAGCTCTAGCAGTTCTGTAAGGTTCTGCACTATCTCTGCTGGGCTGCTGGGGTGCTGCCCATCACTCACCGAGATGAGAAGGTGCAGGGGAGGGAGCACAAAAGGAGACTGAGGAGTAAAAGAGGGATGTGCCTTGGTCATAGGGGGAGTGAAGACAATACATCAAGGCACTGGTGTTATAAAAGGACCCCAGGGTGAGTAAGAGTTACAGTCTGAAGTGGAGAAGAATGAAATAGGGATCTCAAAACATCTGTGGAAAATGGGACCTGAGATTAAGAATCAACTAAAATTGAGAATGAAAAAGCAGCAGTGATGGCAACCAGGTAGTTAAGACGACCCAAATTGATTAGGAGGGCGAGGCAGAACATGAGAGGAGCTAAAATGGGTGAGAACAGAAGGGCACAGAGACATACAAACAGACAAAGAGGACATCCCTTTTCCTTCCTCATCCTGACTGTAACCCACAAATTCCTGACATTGACCACTCCTTCGTTGTCAACAAAAATCATCTACACCCAGCTGCAAAGTGATCCAGCCCCTTCTAGCACTGGTCCACACAGACTATTAAAATCTAATGCTGCCAGACTCTCCATGTCTCTGTGATAAATAGAAAGATTTCAACCTTGCTGACAATCCATTTGTCAATATGCCATGGGATGGCATTTTCAGGTTCCTTTATTTTTTAAAGCTAAAACCTTTTTCACACGTAAATTAAATTAAAAGAACAAGTGGGAAAATTCCATATGATCCCACATTTAAGGTTAATGAGTAATGGGATAATTATAATGAATAATAAAATGATAACGAGTGTTCACAGAGAAGCCCATTATAACTGCGTAGAAAACCATTAGTCTGTAATTTTATACCTTTTGAACACTTGACTTTGCAACCTTAATGCTTTTTTAACATTGTTTTTGCCTGTGTAATGACATATAACAATCTCCAGACACCATCTGCAGTCTTCATATTTCCTTGATACCTTTCAAACAAATTTTTATACTGAATTTAAAAGGCAAGTGATAATCTCACTGAGCAACAGACAGGAGATAGTGAGTGATGCATTTGGTTGTTGCCTCTCTGCACATTCATAATTCCTATCTCAACAGCTGGGACCATGCTACAAACTCTTGGGCTTGGTTCATCTTTTTCAAAGCCTCTGTTTTTATGACAGTTTTGTAAAAATTTTCTGATTCTGCAGTTTGCTTCTCTCATTGTTCTAACAGTGGAAGCCAAGTTAACAAGGTTTTGGGGCACAATTAAATACCTTACTTTATTCAGTCAGGGCTGTGGCTGAGAGCAAGGCGTCAACCATTTCCTTCATTCCTTTCCATCTGACACTGCACCAATTTCCCTTAGTTTTATGTGCTGTCCCTCACTGCTGGACCCCTGCTTAGACATGGTACTAGGCACATTTTTTAATTGGAAAGAGGCATTGAATGCTTACAGACTATCATCATATTTCAAGTTTACTGCTAGGAAAAGCCAATGTTAATAAGGGCTGTTTTGCATTTCTTCGGGCATTACATATTTTAGCTGCAAATGCCAGCTTTTAGCAAGCTTTTAGCTCTTCTTTCCAAAGTATTGTAGTAGTNTAATAATAATAATAATAATAATAATAATAATAATAATAATAATAATAATAATAATAATAATAATAAATGTCCGTAGGACTGTCCCAAATCCTTGTTACTCAAGCAACTCTGGGTCACCCTAAAGCCACAGCAAGTCCCTGAACATCTGCCTTATTCAGACTCGAATCCTAATGTGTACTGTATAGCAACCACTGCTACACTACCTGCATGCTTATATGCAGGTGGTTCTCTTGGCAGCTGAGATTTCTGTTTGCAATAAAAGAAAAAAAACCTGTTTGTAGTAAAGAGCAGACACTTTGGGGGGCCAGCTCAGTGAGCTGACTACCTGTGGAGCAGACATTCTCATTTCCAGCCGCATGACCCTGAAGCAGTCATTGCAGTCTGAGTAGAAAAGGGGAGTTAAGACTAAATAATATTAGATATTAGAGTCAAACTCTAGTCAGCACTCTTCAAACAGCAAGAGAAACATGTCTCAGGTGTAAAGTGAGAGATCAAGTAGGAGGTAACAGTAGAGAAGAATGATAGAGCAAATGAAAGGTCCTCTCTGCATGCTTCTCTGAACTGGTCTTTTCTCTTATTGAGCTCTTGGCTATAAGAGAAAGGTGATGGATCCTATGCTCTCACTGTCACAGCAAGTCATTCACTTGTTCTTCAGCATCACAAAGGGGAGTATATGAACTTCATCATATTTATATATCTATTTTATGCAATAATTTAGCTGCTGCTTCCTTGCATGTAGGAAATCCAGTAACACCTAATTCAAGAACTAGTCTTGTAACAGCACTAACCAGCAAGACA
>VZTB01007326.1:291765-338600 GCA_013397245.1 Thryothorus ludovicianus
ATATGGATAGTTAGTTGTATAACTCCTACAAAGATGAATGAAAACAGATCCTCTAATTTCCAACTTGCTGCATTGAAAAGGACCATCTCTGAACTGAAACAATGGATGGCTCCCTATATACAAACACACACACATAACCCATGATCTAAGTAGGCTGGTAGATGACAGGGTGCCATGGCACACTCGGTCCCCACAGGTCTGCCTGGAAGCAGTTGGACCTGGTTCAGCAGAACTCCCTCTTAAACATCACAATCATTTCCTGAACCAGCTATTAAAACCCACTTCCAGCAGCAGACTTTGCAAGCTGCACACCCTGCCACTCACTCCAGCTCCCCTAGGAGCCCTACAGTGCCTGTGGCTCTGCTTGGATGTGGCTCTGGAATACCTTCAGTGCTCAGCCCCCAACTCTGGCCTCCTCCTTAGAGCTGGTGGTTGTTGCACGTCTGCCAGCACGAATACCAGCACCTTCTGGCCAGGGAAGAAGTATCATACCAAGCCTGGGATTTCTGGAATATGATACTAGGATTTCTACATTAGCCTGATGGAGCTTCTAAATTTCCACGTTAGTCACTTTATATAACACAAGAGAAAATATATTAAAAGACAAATTGCAAAGTGAACAGCTAGAATTCCTGCAGCTCTGGAATTAAGACTGCTTATTCCACCTTAACTACATCCTTGAGCATCTTCACTAATAAAAAAATCTGCAGAATTGCATCTAATTTGAATGGGAGGCCCCTTGCCTTGTTCTCAGCATTGAATGGGCACGGCTAGCCATACAACAAAATGTTTCATATTTTATTTTCTCATCACTTTTTAATGCCATATCATATTTCCTGTACAGCATTCAAATTCTGCTCTGAAGACAGAATTATTAATGTTTGCATACACTCTCGAGCAGGTGGTTGTTTTTTTTTTCACTATAGTGACAGTGTGCTTTGCAACACATGGAAATTTATCTTCCTAATGCCTGAGGAGATGGAGAACTATGCTCATCTCCAGTTAACAGGTAGGCAACTGAGGCTCATACAAAATTAACCAAAAAGTCAGTGCTGGATTCTAGTGCACATTTAAGGAAGGGCCTACATTTTCAGCATACTGTGTATCATATGGAACAGTTCTGCTCAAAGCTCAAGCTTTTGCCATTTGTCAGCCATATGCAGAGTGACCAGTAGCAACAAAACTTTCCTGCCCTCCCTTACAGGATCTGGCCATCAAACTGCAGCAGGCAGCCTCATGTATATCCTGGAAGCAGAGAGACCTTGGCAGGCACGTGCTGCTCCAAGCCCCAGACCTGCATGCTAATCTCAAACTTCTCGCTCAGTAAACTTAATCCTACACTTACAGCAACTGAAAAGAAAGATTCCTAATGGGAAAAGATGGGAAATCTTAACAATAAGTAGTTCCATCAATCCTTTTTTATATATAAAATTAATGATACTGAATTGTAAAATTATCAGAGAATGAAGCAATAATTTTATGAAATAGAGAGTGAAAATAGACTCCAAAGGATTAACATCCACAGTAGATTATCCCCTCCATACTAAATTGGGTAATGGATTTCTCTGAATAGGATATTTCTTTATTGCAGAAGCATGAGATACTATTTGAAAAAAAAATCTGTAATATCTTACTTTACATATGCCTTGTTTTTTCTTTTGCTACTTCCTTCAGTCATTAAGAAGTAGTAGAAGTAGATCTTGACTGATGACACAAGTGCATATTCTTGTTGAGATACCTTAATATAATGGGGAGGAACACACATGCCATGCATGGTCTTCTTTGGAAAGAAAGAGCAGAGGTCTCCACATGAAGATTTCTGGTCACTAATGGAGTATGGTAGGACACAAGTAGGCAAAAATAGCAGTGTGGTTAAGATACTGGACTAAACTTGGAAGATATCTTCTGGTTCCTGGCTCTGCTTCAGACATCCTGTGTGTCCTTGGATAAATGCCTCTTGTGAGGCTAATTTCATTTATGTGCTCATGTACATAGTAATGAGCCTCATAAACAGCCTATAAATATAATCACTTGAAATAATTTTTAAGGTACAATCTCGCATACTCAGTGAGGAATTTCATATTCTCTTGGGAAATGAAAAAGTGTTTTCTAGGCTAAAGGCATGAGACTGGTTTGGAGCCATCTCTATTTCAGTGGCATCTGTGTGCACATTTAGATTTGGCACATGCAGACAATTATGGTAAAAAAAGCTCTGTATTATTTGCACTATTTCTCATTTTCTTTCTCAGGCTGAGATTGTTCCTATTTATAGGAACTCAGACTGTAGGAAACAAGGAAAGATACATGTATAGATGTTGATATCTTTGAAATATGTACTGGCTCCGTGTCATTCAAAATCCTTGGAAACATCCTGTAAAAATCTGTGTGCACGCACAACAGTTGTGATTATTCACATAGACCGCACTGTAAATCACAGATTCGTTCGTACATCTGGAAGTTACACGTCTCCCCACACACAGCACAGCTACACTATTCACAAGTAGATTTCTACAGGAAGGGTGGTCCTAGAGCAAAGGCAGATCTGCCAAATCTGCTAACCAGCGTGATACTTCACCATTTGTCGTGCAAGGTACTCCTTTACTGTTTCAGGGGGTTTGCTGGCGCTCTGGCAGCCTCTGTTACAGACATTCAGAAA
The DNA here is from genome assembly GCA_013397245.1 of Thryothorus ludovicianus. Lineage (NCBI taxonomy): Eukaryota > Metazoa > Chordata > Aves > Passeriformes > Certhiidae > Thryothorus > Thryothorus ludovicianus. The sequence goes on from VZTB01007326.1 coordinate 294,422, forward strand.
GGCCAGGTAAAAAACTGCTGCTCACAGCAGGTCTGCATCAGATGGGCAGCAAATGCAATACACCATGGACCCTGGGACTTGCCAGCAAACACAAACCGTGTCAAGGTTAGACCACCATAGTTCTCCCTGTTTTGTTTGTGGATCCTTAGCCAGCTACTTCCTTTTCAACAGGAATTATCTCCTCCAACATGTACCTTTGCAGTGGTTGACCCTCTGTGGCTTAGACAAAGCATAAGGTACCAGAAAAAAGTAAATTATGAAAGTAATGTTTTTAAGTCTATATTTATCATCTGCACCTATTGCCTATGACTTTGTAAAAATACAACTACTTGCTTTTTAAGGTAGATGTACCTTGCTTGGGATAGGTCATTACAGAAACCTTTTTTTTTTAATATAAATTAATATATCTAGTTAAAAAGCTATGCATATGCTGTTATTTCTCTATGGATCATTTATGAATCCATACAGAGTCCTAGTTTGAAAATTCACCCCATCAGGAATATGTCTGCCATAAACCACAGAGTTTAATATTATGAAAGTATAACAGAAAATACTCTAGATGATAAGCCAGGAACCAGTGTTCATTATTAATCTGTAAAGGAACTACTGTTGCCCTTAAATCTCCATAGGGTTCCTTGCATCATGTTACTCTTTTCAAATAACTGGAAATGCCAATACCTTAATGTATCAGAGTACTGCAAAATAGTCTGATTGTTAGAATACAAAAAAAAAAAAAATTGCAATTCCTAGTAGAGAAGGGAGCAGGCAATATGACAAAATCAAGGACACAAGCAAAAGAGACATGCTGTCTCCAAATAAAAAGCATCAAGGTGCAATGCAGCTAAAAAACCTGTGACTGCAGGTTCTACAAGAGCTAATAACTCAAATGTGATGACTTACATATAATCTATAAAAGCAAATGCATAACTACTGTGATAATTTGATAGTTACAGGGGGGTTTTAATATTTTTTCCTGGATGGGAGTCATCATGTGTTACAGTTACCTAAGTGAATTCAAGTTCATTTAAGGGCAAAGGTATTTTTCTGGAGCTACTCCTGCTGTCTGATCTGTCAAAGAATTAACAGCCTTAGCAGTTGGGAACAGAAGCCTTACCAAGCAGGATCCTTTTCTAAGGGAAAGGAAAGAAGACATGAAATTAAGATCCAGTGCCTCTCAGGAATGGCCTGAGCTGTTTGTTAAATGCTTTGGCACTGAGAGGTCCCAGTAACAATAAGGCTGTGGCCAATCAAGAATCTTGACACTCCCAAGAACTTGTGAATTCTGGCAAGTGAGTTATGTCTGGGGAGATGAAGTGAAGAAAGTGAGGCTGTACCAATAGTCACATTGTAGTATCATAACGTTATGAATAACATTTATAATGCCACCAGACACCCTCTAAAAGAAGATTCCTGATACAGCAAAAAACTGTCTCCAACATTGGCTCATATTTTATTAAAGCTGAGGATACAGTGACAGCTCAATAGTAAACTGTATGCAACAATTACTCAATAATAGGTTGTATGGAAGGCTTCAATAGTTTCTTCCTTGTATCCTTTTGGCTTTTTTTTTTCTCTTTTTTTTCTTTTTTGTCATGTAACAACAAGGACATTGCTCATGTCCAACTATACAAGATGTGATCAGTAACACATTTACCAGCGTCTCACACTGCCCTTATATTGCAATTTTCTATTTTTCAGGGAAATACATTCAAGACACATGCACAGAGTAAATCCAAAATGAGCCTTAAATAATCTTGTTCAGGACAACAGAGAATAATGAGTGTGTCTTCAGTGAGGGGCATAATTACAACAAGCTGTCAAAGGAAACTTTAAGAGGGTTTGGGGGTACGGGGAATTAAAAGCTATTTACCTCTATCAAAGCAGAATGAATAAGGGTAATGAGTAATAACCCTGAGAAAATGACAACAAAGGGGAACAGTCTCAGCACCATGAGTGGGAAATTAATCAAGTTCCTCTTTTGTTAGCAGGTGTTACACAATAAATTCCCTGTGTTCCACCCTGAAAAAGCATCCTTAATACCAGAAAAGAAAAAGTTCTAAGAAGTAAACAAGCAAAAAAAAAAGTTACCTTGTCCTTATAATACATCACTGGCAAATGTGTCAAAGCACCTTTTAGTCCAATACAGTAAAAGAAATACCAAAGCTCAGTATTTAATGGCATTTGGATTTACAGTTATGGTGAAAATCCAGTGTCCTAAATTTACAAGTAGGCAATGGATTCATGACTAGGAGATCCATTTGGACAATACTAAATGATTTGCAGGAAGCACAAAGTAACAGCTAACAAAGCCCCAGTGTGCCTACTGCAGATAGGCAAGCTTGGATATCTTGATTACATCTACCACACCTCAGTCCCTTAAGCCAGGGAATACTTAGTTCAAGTCAGAGCAGCACAATGCAGTTGTGTAAACAGAAGACTGAAAATCAGGAAATCCTTAGTTCTAAAATGGGATCCAACTGTGCCCCTTTTTCCTGTCCACAAAAAAGTTAATGAAGCAGCCTAAGCAACCCGCCCTATCCTCCCTCCTGGACAGAAATAGGAGCGCGTAATCGCCACTCTCAGTGAAGTGCTGGGAAAATTAACAGGGATGGACTGAATAAGTTCACATCTTTAACATATTCTGAGGAAGGAAAAGGCTCCATAAGAATTAAATATTATTGAAATACTGAGTAGAAGATCTTTTCAAGGGGAAATTACTACATTTCCTTTCTTTATGTATCGATTACTCATTAATGCAGCAAAACTGAAAAAGATCAGATTTGACAGTTCTCAAGGAATGGTTTTCACTCTTACATATGCTCTTGATTTGACACTACAAATAAAAATGTTATTCAGTAGACCCCAATCATCTTCCAAAACTACTCCTGAGGCCTACAATTTTAAGACTGTCTGTGCAAATTACCTTCTCTAATGTCCATTCTTACTCTTACATACTTATATGTACTTATATGAAAAATAACATGCACAAAGATTGCTACTGCTGCTTCTTACAAAAATATTTGAGGACAATTAATTTCAATGTTTATTAATTTCAGATATTTTGAAAAATGCTTTGCACCTTCAGATTTATTTAAACCTCTAAAAAATATATTTATATTTATTGAAATAAACATAAAAAAACCTGAAAAACAAAGACTATTTCTGAGGAAAAAAAAAACAAAAGAAAACAATCTCAAGAGTATTAAATGTTCTGTATGTAAAAGCTAATGTGAATTCCCAAGAGATACGTGTATTTAAATGAAAAGCTATAGAAAACACAGATGAAGTTATTATATCAGATCATGGAACTGTGAGCTTAAAAAATGTTCAGGAAGCAGAAACAGAAGAGGGACAATGGCAAGGTCGTTTTGCCCTTTATATCAAATGACATATTTACAAATTGCAGTACATTGAAGTTTAAAATAAACTCAACCAACCCAAAAAAGAGAAGAAAAAAAAAAAGAAATTAAAAGGAAAAAAACTCACATAAACAAAAAACACCAACCAATTCAAAAGTAAACCAATACCAAAACCAAACAACACACCACCACCTTTTCTTCATTTTTTGCACTTAGGCAACTGATGTAGTTGCATTGAGGGATGTAGGTAGATGAATTGCACTAAGTAATATAAATGAGACTGAACAGGAGGGCAGCATTTGCAAAAGACCCTCCAGAAAGAAATGATCTGTGTAGAGAAAACATGAGAACCCTTCTGCAGAATATGACACTAAATTGCTCTGAGTTTTGCTCTTCTTTCAGAAGGTATCTGAAAATAAAAAATGTTTTTCAAGAAACCATAAATAATTTCTTTAAAAGGACAATGATCCTGTACAAGAAATCTCAGTGTCAAGGTCCAAAGAAAAAGAAAGGGTTCCAGAAGGCACAAAGTCCAATTCACTTGCCAGGCAGGCATTTTCCTCCTCCATCTGTTTTGGAGAATCTCTCCCTAAAACTTCCACAGCTTTTTTATTATGCAGTTTTGCTTCACAGTGAACAACTACAATTAAAAGCAATGGTATATAATGAGAATCATGGGCCTTGGATAAGTCAGTGTACCTTGCAGCATATTTAGCCTTTAAGTGAGGTTTGACATGAACATATACAAGCTTTAGATCATGTATTAAATTGTTTTGTTCAGAATAAGACAGGAAAGTTGATCCAATCACACTAAATCCTGAAGAACCAATTTATGTCTGGAAGCACCCAAAAAGAAATCCCCTTTACCCAAACTACAGGCTTAGAATGCATTCCAAACTTCTGTGTGTCATTGGCCATGCTGAGCAGACAGGCCTATGATTTCTAATCTAATCAACCTCAGAGTGACTGCGAAACCAACAGCTGTGTCTGAGCAGTTGGAAAAATAGATACAGAACAAAGGGGAAGACCATCTCATCAGGGCTTCTCCCTCAAGTGCATAAACTCAACTTCAGTGGAAAGCATAAATATTTCATTCACTATTTTGTACTGTATTTCTCCTGGGATTTGTGCTCCAACTACTTTCTTTTAAAGGTGCATTAATGTCTTCTTTTAACAGCATCCCTTCTAAACTTTTCCCCTTGCTTAATGGGCCTGAAGGGATTAAACCCTTAGCAGAAAAATGCATCTGTTGTACATAACATCACAGTATTAGACTATCATAATACCAACTCATTTATTTTCATTTTGTGGAAGTATACCTTCCCCTGAGAATGATGCTACAGGGTATATTTCCTTCCTGATGCTTCCTTTCATGTATTGTATGATGTTAAGGAGAAACACTTGTATTCAGACATCAGAAGCCCAAGGCCCACTTTTTGCCTTGCATTTTGAGGCCACATTATGCTAGGACAGTATCTAGGCTGGCCAGCAAAGAGCTCCAGAAATTCTGCCTGTCTGCATGGTACCTTCTTAGGGCATGTCACAGCTCTGGACAGTGACCAGACAGAACTGACTTAAATTTGCTTTAGATTTAGGTGACCTCCTTCCTGCACATCAGTTTGAGAAAACTGAGCTCATCTAACTGCTCAAACACACACCGTAGTCAACACCAGCCCAAATAGTGGTGCCATTTGTCTTGTACTGGGCAAGGCTTTGTCTATGCAGTTACAGCTTCCACAGTCCTTTGGCTTCACATTAAATAGGATTCCCTGCAAGTGCATCATAGTCTCCATCAAGACCAGGTCTCCAAAATAGCCCTGAAATCAAGAAATTAGAGGGACTCCAGGTAAAAACTCTCAGTTACTTTGGTAATTTAGCATTGGTACACTTGGGAAAATTTATAGTTCACCTGAATGGAAAGATGTTAATTCATCTATAAACTAACTTCATTTTAATCCAGATAAAAGAACTTTTGTGGGGCTTTTTTTTGCCAGAATGAAATGTAAGATGGACATTTTCCTACTAGGGTAAGAGAGGAAAAACAGTCTCCAGGCAAAATTTTCCAGGGTAGTTTTGAAGAAACCATTTTTTAAATTGAATGGAATAGGATGTTTTATTCTCCTAGCTAACATTATAGTGATCAGGAAGAAATATAGAGCTAATGTTTAATGGTTCAAATGGAGATGCTGGCAAGGAGCTTTCTTGGAAAGAGACAGTTCTGTGGAGGTTTTGACTCAATATTAATCTATGTTAAACTGAAAGCCCTAAGTGCTGGAAAGGGAAAAGATACCAGATTTTCCTGTTTCTTCATGCTAGCTTTTTTGTAGGATCCTATGCTCTTCCAGGTTTAAAGGCAGTCATCACAGAAAATTAAGATGTCTGGCAAATAACAAAGGCAGAGGATGAAGGGGTCACTCAGTCAGAAAGTAGATTATGCAGCCTGCAGTATGCTTGCAATGTGACAGACTTCCTCGAGTACACAAGTGTGTTAATCAATAGTTAGGATCTGTCTAAATGTGTAACAAGCTTAACCTTTTGGGAACTCATATTATACAATATGAGGGGGGTTAATGAACATTAGCACAAAACAGAACCATGGTTGCAAAATCCTAAAATGACAGAGAGAGGAAAATAAGACCAGCTTGGAATCACTGCAGGCTTAGCTGCTGAATGATGCTGAGAAGGGCACAGTCCCTGTTGACTGAAACTAGAGATGAATTCAAGCCACACAAATTCCAGCTCAGTTTCAGACTTGCCATTATTTTTGCAACCCTGCACAAATCAGCAATCTTCTGTGACTGGACTGCCCCTGTTGTCCTTCTCAGTGCAAACAATGGAATAGTCTGCTCTGCCTAATGCACAGAATTACCAAGGAATAAAAGGGTGCTTCTTAGCCTTTCCCATAATTTTCCTGTTTATTGTAAAGCTTCCCCTATTAGCTGGAAAATGTAAATGCATTTGACTTCCATATTGCAGCAATGTATGGTTGCATAATCTCTCAGTCTGGTCAGCCTTCCCAGTTGTCTTTCATCTTCCCTGCATAGCATCTGTTTTTCAAAGACAACAGATTCTCTGCTGTTGTCCTGGGACAATGCTGGGACATCTTCCCTGAGGAAGACATTTTGTTGCTGTTTTGCTTTGTGTAAATTAGCAGCGACATCTTCTGAGATTTTTGCTAAACCTTTGGGGCTGTTTTTCCTTTGTAAGGTGTCTGACTAAAGTGTCAGCTGTGTTTTCACACTGGACAGCCAACACATACTGTTTTGTTGGTGCTTTCATTATGCTGAACTATGTAAAAACCAATGCACAGTGTTAAAGGCAGAGCATAATAGAAGTGTATTATTAGCCTCAGCCTCTGAAGTGTTTTCATGTCTGTTTATATCAGAATATGGATAGAATACCTCAATCAGAGTGGCAACTATTACCACATTCTCTTTTCCGTGTAACCATTACATGTGCAGCAAAAATAATCCCTATTTTTTGAGATTTTGTGGTCTGTTTTACTTTACCCTCAGCTGGTAGTTCTCATTTATTTCTTGACATCATAGTATACCTAAAGTGGAAGCTCCTGAGACTAGGAACTTTACTAGGACATAAAAATTGACTATTTTTGGTTCCTCCTTTATTATGAAGAAATGTTCAATTAGAAATCCCCCAAAGACACCAAATCCTTAATGTTTGGCATCTTGGCACTTTTAGAAAATTAACCCATTTTGAATTGTCTCTTGTTAAGCATTGAGGATCAAATTTGCTTATCAGTTTTAAAACAATGGATAGATTTCTCTCTCTCTCAAATTCCTTTTATATCCACAGAGTTATCCACACTTCTAATAAATCTGAGATGGATCCAAGACTATATTGATCTTCAGACACTGGCTGTGTATATTAATCTCCACTATTTTTCTCAGAGTGTATTTCACTCATTGACCAGGTAATTGGACCACTGGGTAGGTATAATGCTACAACCACAACTGTTTCCACAGAAGGCCTCGTTCTGATTGCATTTTAAGTTACTTTTCCCTAAGTCTCTCTCATGGATAAATGTTGACATTTTTGTAGCAGTGGAGGATTATCCGAATCATGTAGAAAAGGAATATATGAAATTACCAGCCCCTTGTAATGGCTGGCCAGAACGGTTATAAAAGCAATAAACAACTGAGTCAGGTAAAAGGTTTAAATGTGTGTGTTATATGGGAATATTTACATAAGTACTCTGTTTTATTCAAATCTGAAATAAACACCACCATTCAGGTTGCGTTTCAGCTTGTCAGACTGATCAAAACAGAAGATGTGCATGTGAACTGAAAATTAAGAAGAAAAAAAAGGTTCCATCAGGTAGTAATATGTAGTTCATCTTTAAAGTGACAAAATAATGACTCTGCATGTGGGCCTTTCTGTGGGATGAAGGCCATAGCTTTTGTGAAACACAAGCAAAGGTAAGACTAGAAGTTAGATTTGTTTTCTTATCCCATAAGATGGCACATAACAGCTATCCCAAGGATTTCATTCAGGAAACAAAGGCAGAAAACTCTCCAAAGACTTCAAGGTATCACAGAAGCTAAACTTGAAAAGACTGCATCAATATTGGGTCAGTCAGACTAGCATTCCTCTCACTGCAGGCACAGTGTTATCCCAATTTCCTTCTCACCAAAAGCCAGAAATCACCAGGTGGTGATGTATGCCATGCTTCAACAGGAAGATCATTTCATTATACTGCTGGGGTCAAATTCTGAACTCAGATGTATTAGTCCAGAGCTACTCCATCAAAACCAGGAGAGCTGTTTCAAATTATTAAGTAAAGTAGAAATTCCAAACTCCACCTGGATGTAACGAGACCATTATTTTATTTTTTGCACGTGTACACAACTATTCTAAGAGGCCAAGTATGACCTTAAATTCAAGGAGACCTCAACATGTTTAGATCCCATAAAAGAGAAACTTGGCCTTCCTACATCCTCCTCTGTTCTCCTATCTTTGTCCGATTTCCCAACTCATGATCATTGCTCTTCAAACCCTCTCCCTCCCAACCCATTTATAAGCACTGAGATAGCAGGAGCTGAAGCCTGAAATGAAATCCTACAAGCCTGCCTCATGCAAGGCGAGGTCAGTTGCTGAGCAGCCAGATCTTGCTAAATTCCTGCTGGCTGCCTTGCACACCAGCAGGAAAGTGCAAACCAGCTGACTGACAGTGACTGCTCTTTCCTCATGCATAGGCTGCTCCAATTTAAGGGCAATATAGCTGTATTGTAGAAATATCGATACAAATACTTTTTCCTTGGAAAAAGGATTCTCTTTAGCACTTAGTAATATGGCAGAATTTAGAACTCGTGTGTCCTTTTGGTTCTTATTTAAAATCCTTAGCTTCCAGTTTGGAGAAGCTGCATGATGTAAATCCCCATCTCCCCCTTCCACAGTTTAAACCAATAAATTCACAGAAACCTGGTCACCTATGAACACACATCTTTCCTCTTAGGTAGCTGCTAAAGTAACCAATTCTTCTCAGAGGGAGTATTTTGTGTTGCCGTACTACCCCCATTGCTCTTGTCCCTAAGAAATTTTGCAAAGGCTTTGTTCAGAAATGGTCAATTAAATGGACCACCAAGACTAATCCAGTTATCATCTTTCCTGAAAACAGTAATTGATTTTATTTAATCACAAATTTTAAACAAGCTATATTTCTATATAGTCAACCTTCTAACCACTCTCCAAACAATCTCTTTTCAAAAAAAAAAATCCTGTATTTGCCATACCTAAGGATCATACCAAACTTTGACGTGATTTAACAGCATACATCCACTAGCCAAAAAAAAAAATTTGAAACTTCAGAAGCTATAGAAATGTATTGTTTCTTTTAGCTGATTATAAGCTTATAGCTAAGATTATACAAAACAAACTTTAATAATTGCTAAAGAGCAATGAGTATAAATTCAAGCTGTGTCTCACAGAAAAAAATTAAACAGTCTATAAATAGTATCTCAAAATAAAATGCACTAGCTACACTGTGCTAAAAATAAATGATGCTGCTATTATTCTAGTGAAATATTTTATTGAATCTTCTAAAGTGCGATCCAAGACTCTAGGATTCACCCCCACCCAGTAAAGCTGGTTAGAGAGAGAGCAGAGATAGGTCCCAATTACACATTACAGTTACCAGAAGAAATCCTACATTTTACTTGTGAAAGAGGACAAAATAGTTCTCTGTGCTGTGTGAAAACACATCCTCTGCCCATTACAGACCACTGTAAGACATCAACAATACCTAACTTCCAATTCAGGCAACAGGTTTGAACCCACCAAAATATTGTTTTTCTCAGCAAGCATAAATAAGCATTGTTAGAAGACAGGAAATAGACCAGAAGCATGGGAATTTAGAAAAATCTTCAGGCCATTAACTTACCAAATATTATGATTTACATGTAATTGGGATAAGGAAGTCAGACACTGCCAAAGGCTGAAAACTATTTTACTGGAAATTTCACTCCATAAATCCTCTTAACAGCCTGTCCTGAGCCTGTCTACGTGCTCCTGCATATCCACAGACAGGGCAAAGAACTTCTCTCCACAGTACCTGCATTGGGTCATTATGGTTGAATTGGCCTTGCTTGCTTCTAAGCCTCAGGATGTCCAGGGACACACATTTCAGACTGTGGAAAGAGCCAACCCATGGAGCACTGAACACTCAGCATTTTGGAACTGATGGAAATACAGAACTTGCCAGGGTCCAGGAAGGAAAGATTATCAGCCAAGGAGCAAACTGATGATCAGAATATAAGGCCTGTTTTGCAAAAGTGATTTAACCAAAATTTGCCCCATGTAAAGTAACTATAATCTATAATTAATAGAACAGTTGAGTGTTATTTATTTTATATGTAATGATAATTTTGAAAGTTATGAAGTATTTTCCTTATTATTTAAATTTTAAAAATGGTTTTCCCTTACATATCCACCAGCATAGACAGTTGTCCATCTCACAAAATACTACATTGCCCCAAAAAGAAAGAGAAGGAAGATAACAGATATACAGGGAAATGTTTAGGTCATGTGACAGAGCTCTTCATACTTTGACAACTCAATCAGGGGTTCTGATGACATAATCAAAATTACATGTTACTCTTTGTTCAAAAAACAAGGACTTGGTTATATTTCAATTTTATTCAGGAAATAACAAGGGAATAAGCAGGATTTTTTAAAAAAAAAACATAAAATTTTACTTATTTTTTATTTAATAATGTCTTCTCAGATTCCAAGCTATTTGTTAACACCTGTGAAGGTGGTTGTACGTAACCCCAAGAGTTATCGATGACTGATGAAATACTTCTCAGGGAAAATACAGAAATATTTTCAGTTCAAGTGTTTGTTCAGATGAGAGGTTTCAAGTCAGTTGGCAGCACTTCAGTAAAACCTCAGAAAGCACTTGAGCCCTTCTACCATCTTAGCTACTCAATTCTTAACCCTTCAGCCCACATGTATCTTGACTTCAGTTTCAGTGCAACTAATGGGTATTTCAGCTTTTAGTCCTTGGGGCAGCGCCTCTCCCACTTCAGACGCTATGGGAAAAAAAGGCATCTGAACACAGGCAAGGGAATAATGTCATTTCCACCAGGAACAACAGCAATCTCTCTTTCTAAGGATATCCTCACTCTCACATGCAACAATTAAGTATTCTTTCTCATTCTGCACTAGAGTAAGTCAACTCCTAACCTTGGTCCCCTCTAATTGTGTATTACATTGTCAAAAATAAATTTTCCTCAAACTGTCCCTCCCAGGAACTGCCTGAGGGAGGAGTTCTCCATAAAAACCACTGAGAACAATTGTTTTTTCCTATTTTCCCTTAGAACTGCTGCGATTCCTCCAGAAACTCTGATAGCTTGAAAAGAAACAACACTTCTGTCTCACCATATCGGCTGCAAGCTCTTGGAGCCTGGGAGAGCAGCAGTGTCCAGCCCTGCCAATTTTCCTTACTCCACGCCATGCCTTAAGACAACAGTGTTGCCACTGGTGAGAAGAAATAACTGGATAACACAGACCTTAGTTTTGCTCATTTTACACTCCTATGTCACAATTTGCCTGTAACCTCAACAAACACCTTGCATGGCTTCTTTGAATCTTCTTTGAATTACTCCTCTCGTCCACCACCCGTGCTGCCTTTGCTGTCAGCCCATCATTTCCTTGTGTCCTGCATCACCTCTTTTGCTCTTTTCTGCTTCAGCCTGGCAAGGGCACGGGGGGCCCTGGCTCTGAATTTATGAAAGCAAACCACAACAGCAGCCTCAGGGTAATTTCTGACCAGATAAGCAGGCTATCTTTGGGGCAATATTTTGAGATACATCACAATCTTCTTTACAAACCTCAGACTTTTGGAGAGAACTGGGCAGTCCAAGCACAGAGAATGACAGACAAAGCCACCATATCAGCAAATGAGTTGATACTGTTCCTTCACTGGCAGAAACTTCCAATCCTGTCCACATTACCCAAGCCAAATCCACACTCCTTCAGCTCTCCACTTTGAAAAACATCATGGGAAAATTGCCTCAAAATGGAAAGAAAAAGTCTGAAGCATAAACGGGCAAATCCATACTACTTGCATGAAAGTGAAAGGTAGATAAAATGTTAATGTGCATATTTGGGGAGTTATATTAGAGACCATTATTTTAAAAACTGGTTAAAATAGTTTCTCTGTCATGGAATTACTAGAGAACATCAGGCAAAACGAAGGTTACTTTTCTGAACTCTCCTTGACAAAATAAAAATTCTTCACTTTTTTTTCCTATGTTAGAAATTCAGGAAGATAATTTGCTGGTTTTAAGATGGTAAACCACTATCAGGAAAAATTTAGAAATACCTTAAATTTCCCATGGCATCAAATTCTTGGGGCTATTCCCTTTACATGTTTACTTAGATTTGAAACTACAATTGTGCTTGTGGGTGGCTTATATAGCTCTCTCAGTTCACTGCTTATTTACAGCAAATAGAGCTCAAACAAAAAGGGCTTCTCCTTTTTCCCTGATAGATGACTACAACTCATTATAAATAGTTTAAAAAACAAAATCAAACAAAAAACTCCACCACCCTCCCAAGTACAGCATCTCCTTCTCGTATGGCAGGATGTCCACATACACAGGGAAAGGTGTCTCTTCAGCTGGAATGAGCTGTCATATTAATGGAAAATTGAAATTTGCTGTTTAAATCTGCAGCTGATTTCTACATCATCTGAAACATTACAAATTGCATTTCTCATTATGAGGAAAAGCAAAATCACTTGGGAAATTAGTTTTACTTCCCACCTTCTTTGTGTCAAAGCAGAATGTAAAAATCTGAATTGAAAAACAGGAATAATTGACAGACTATTTCCCCAGAAAAGTGTTATTATGGGAACACATGAACATGGACAAGTATTCTAAATTAATCCTATAAAAAAAAGGGAAAAATCTTTTTTTGTTTGTTTTATGCAGGTATAAAATAAAAATCTTTCTCTGCTACTGACTACAGACTTGAAAAGACACTCTAAAATGTTCTGTTAAGATTTCACTTATTCAACAGTGCTGAATTCAAATGAGTTTCAAACATACTGAACTATCACTTTTCAACATATTACTTACCCAGGATTACTTTAATTTTCATCCAGTGCTACTAAAAATTCAGCTCTCCTCCTCTGCCACATCGTTGTGTACATAATGAACTTTATGATTTCTTACAGGCACAATCTATTGCTTTTGGTTTGACTTTCAGGAAGTTTTCCCCAAGTAATTTTTCAGCAAATGAAGAAAGTCTAAATAAAAGAACTTTTCTGATGAGATTTGGTATCTTATTTTATTACAAGACAGGATACCTGGGTTTTTAAAAGATTAATGTTTTGAATAGATCTTTGCAGAGCATATGCTTAAGAAGCACTCACCCTCATGTCACCTCTAATATGTTCAATATCAGTCTTTTGGAATTAAAGAACAAACAAACAAAGAAATTTAAAAAAAAATCCTGTGTAACTTCCTTTAGACATAGATCCAACTAGTAGAGGCTTCCACAGGTCTATGGAAAAAAATATTTCACTGACTAGGTCAGACTTAATCTGATTTTGGAATTTGACTTTCAAAGTGAGAGATCGAAAATGTTGGGGGAAAAAATATCCCAAATGCTGCAGAGTGATCCGTGTGGGGAGGCAGCCTCACCTCTTCCTCCATGCACTTGGATGCAAAGCTGTCTTAGAACTGGCAATAGCTTCAGAACATCAGGAAGGCCAATGGCAACTATTGCTGCATCGTTCTACTTGGGGGGGAAATGCTACAGAAAAAAATGGGTGAGTAATATCTTCTGGTCCATTTAGCAAGGTGGTAGGTAAGAAGAAACATGAGTGCCAATCCCAGTAACTCTCCTCATCTAATTTCATCCCATCTTAGTTCTCCTAAATGGTAAAGGAAATGTTCCCCCCTTGAAACACTGCGGTTAACTCCTAATACTTGTAGGATGCTACAGAATGTTCTTATTAACTAATCTGAAAAATATCATCAACCAAAATGCAGGGGAAAATTGCATTTTCAGGGTCTCGAGCCTGGGCTTCTTTTGACAGCATATGTTGCCTCAAAGGGGACAAAAGTAATTTTCACACAAAAACAGTGTGAACATGTATCTTCAACAACTATCAAAATAATTTCTAAAAATCTCCAAAAAGACCCTCAACAAACCCCAGAAACTGTTAAAGAAAGCAGAAGAAAACAGCAAAGTATTTCCATGAGAAAGAGTTAGGTGCTGAGAGAAGAGTTGAGGGATGAATTCCAGCTTTCCACAGCTCTGTAAGCAGGTGGTTGTATTAAATACACTTTATTCCAGGATTTTCAAGCATTCTGAACACTTCTAACAAAATAGGTGGAAATAAGAACTATCCACAATTGACAGAACAAATGTAAGCAACAGCAACCATACAAGCAATTATGTAAAATGTGTCTAGGGAATTTCCCTCCATCAACTGAGAAAACAACACTGAAGAAAACCATATGGGGATGGAGTACAGCATGAAAATATTTTAACTGTTGCATCAATAGGAAAACATGAGGATTCTTCTTAGGTGCCATTTCTTAGAGACTATGCATTTGCCTTCTTTACCAGGTGCAGGAATACTGTTATTTTTACATTCGTGTAATTTAAGAGCAGATAGAGAGAGGAAAGGTGGATTTTTTAACCACACTGAGAAATATTCCAGTCATTACTACTTGTGCATTCTGGAAGCGATGCAGCAGAGTACTATCAAGACAGCTTCTTAAAATGAATAGTGTGACTATCTCAATCCCCACCCATCCTGGAAAGTTAGTTTACTATCATGCTGTACTGTAGGAAAATTATTGTTTTGTTACAATTTTATATAGACTTTATTTAATAAAATACAACTAATCTGAAGAAATTTTTCTCCAAACTTTCAGATTTAGGTTGACCTATAATAAAAGTGAATCATTGGTAGGATTTCATTTAGTGAGATTTGGAGTCCCTTTAGGATTTACCAAAATATTCAGGTATGTTAATGTCTACAGTAATTAATCTCAGGAAGGCTCTTTGTTGTTCTTGGGGTTAGGGGGATTTTTTGTCTCCTTGGGTTCATTTGCTTTTATTACTGCACATCACTCTCCTCTTCGATACACAAAATCCAATGCAAGCAAAGCAACTAGCCAAAAATAAGTTCATTTGCAGGGGTACACTCCCATTTGCAGGTTCTGGTCTTTGGATTTTTCATGCTTTGCTGAGCACTTCATTTGAGTTGGCAGATTCGGTGAGTCATATGGTGACAATTCTCATTTTCTGCAGCATCTGAAATGTCCACTCATGGCATCGTTGACAGCTAAAATTAGATATTTGGCAAAGCAGTCCTAGAAACTGAGGGCTTGATCAGGTTGCCTAATTATAGCTGCCTAGTGCCATTTGAGATGCCCTGGAGTACCCCCAGCAACCACAGAGACCTGGCAGGTATCACACAAAACCTATAGGAGACTTGTGGTCCTCCAGAGCAGGTGCTGTAGGCAAGGAAGGATAACCCCACGACACTTCAAAGGGCACAGGACCTTTTGTTTAGACTCATTTACGAACTGAACACTATGTGCTTGCCACTGGGATATTGAAGAGATCAATTCTCCTGTCTTAGCTTGCTCTTGCACCACATTCCATCTCTTTGCAGGCAGGTGCGTGAACTCTCAGTGTTGCTCTGTGCCTGCTCTCAGAACGGAAGGAATGAAAAATATGAAAATAGGTCAGAGCAAGCGTGAATTTCGGTGGGGTGAAAGGGTTGGTAGAGAACCTCATCCAGGGGATTGAAAGGAGGGCTTGCACGCTTTCTCCATATTCACCTTATCACTGTTCACTCAGAGGAAAAAAAGAGAGCTGTTTAAGGAATTGTTCACGTTAGTTCCTACTGTGTCTTGGGTTTTCCTTTAAGGTGTCCAAAGCAGAATCCAGTCTTACTTAATTTGTGAAATTTGACATGATTTCAGACTGGGGTTGATAAGGTTTGTGTTTAGGGAGTCTTAATGGCATCTCTAAAAGATTGTAATTCTTCATCCACCTCTCTTTTCTGACAAGATTGTATAAAAGTAGAATAAAAAATTATTCTTCTTTTCCACATTAAGCAGAAAATGACTTTCTTGAGATTTTGCATTTGCAGTGGACTCAAGAAAACAGACCCCTGCAGAGCATGAAATGACACTGGGGAATATATTTTTCTTGACATACTGGGCATTTTTCATCTGTTTGAGGAAGCTCTCCACCATTCCTCCTCCCCTTTTTATTTTTAACATAGTTATGTAGCACTTCATATCAGCACTCATTCTTATATTCTCCTTAAAAAGAAAATGAGCACCAACAGTACAGAGGGACACATAATGCTTATCATAATAAAAACATTATGGTCTCAAGGGGCTAAGCACTATTTGGAAAATGGTATGAAAAATACAATGCTCATGTATAGTTTCCCAGTGGCCAAAATTTCAAATTTAGTCATGAAGGTGTATTTCCTAGAAACCTGCTGAAATTACACAAAATCTAATAGTTTGATGCCCAAGGCAGGGCTAATAAACCTTCCCTGCTCCAGCCCAACAACTGAACTGCCTGAATAAACAATACTCAAGAACTACCACAGCTCAAGTGTCTTCTGAATATTAGATCTTTTTTTCCAACAAAATAAATCTCATTGAGGCCAATATTGATTCTGACTGGCATATATTTCTGTTCAGATCAGCAATTTGCCTTTTTAAAAAAAAAAATCGGGATCAATGTACATTGGTCTTACACTTTTCTGACAGGGAAACTGCTTCTAAATCCCTCTGCTTTCTGCATTAACTCAACCTGTTCAGCTGCACAATAGACTGGTTAAGATGATTATGAGTGATATGACTGAAGTTATTTGTTCACCATCATTATCAAACAGTGCATTCAGAGCACGAGCTAGAAGAAGCACGCTGAAAGAACAGCTAGATGAAACAAATGTTTAAAACTAGTGCATAGTTAATGAACAAGGATATTCACTAAAGTACTTCTCTATCAGAAATGGAGATTAAAAGTTTGCTGTTGAGTAAAGATCATTTAAGATATTTCAGGACCCAATGTAGATTGGTGATGGCATGAGAGCCATGCCAGAAGTTCCTGGTTGGTGACTTGTGTGGGGTAAATTGTCACCACATGGCACAGCCTCACAGGCCTAATTGCCACCTTGCTCTTGCTTCCATAGAGAAGCCCAGAGGTTGTGGAGTCTCCCTCGCTGGAGATACTCAAGAACCCCCTGGACACAATCCTGTGCCGTGTGCTCTGGGATGGCCCTGCTTGAGCAGGGAGGTTGGACCAGGTGACCCCACAGTGGTCCCTTCCAACCTGACCCACTCTGTGAAGTCTGGGAAGTACAATTACTAGGGCATGGACTGACTGGATACACCCAGAGGTGTTTTGTTAGAGTTGGTTTGGTCTCATTTCAGTGTCGAAAAGTTTTATTGTCTAAATGTTTGAACCATAATATTTTCTTTATAACTGTTAGTCATGTTTTTATGAAAGCAGGATCCAAGAAAATATCTTCAGCTTGACTGAAAAGCACATCACAAATTTAAGTCATCTTAATATCAAATCAAGGAATTTTTTTTTTCAATATTATAAAACTATAAAGCATAGAAATATATTGGTATTTTATTTAATAAACATCCAACATTCAGCAGTCCCAAATAGCTTAAAGTAATTCTTGATAGAAGACATAAAATCTGGAGAATTTTAAAATACAGGTTAGCCTGTTAGACAAGATTTTGAACAAATTCTAACAAATTACATTTGGATTAAGTAGATCATGTATTAATTTATTTATGTCTTATGCTTCAGCTGGGGTCTTAAATCTGTCATAATGCCACAGAGAAGAAAAATATTTTAAGATGGATAGAGATGGGACAGTTAGGAGAGCAAATTAAAAGTTTATGAACTGATCTCATATTCCTACACTGAAATAAAAAAATACACACTTATTAAAACATTGGGGCACCTTGATGCAACTATCACTTGAGTAGCATCTGGCAGTGTCACGTAGAGTTTCTTGAAGACTCAGATCTTTTGGCTTCTAAAATAGTAACAAATAACCTAAACCAGTCTTTTTTTTTTTTTTTCCTAAATCGCCATAGCAGGATTAAACAATCTATACAGAGAAGCTGATTTTTCAAAAATTTTTTTATGTATGACACTAGAGAAATGATGTGGCATCTAAATTACTACTATAAATCTGGTGAGAAGGTTGTTTTATTTGCTGTGTGTATTGTTTAAAAGTAAACACACAAAGAATTTGACAATCTGAATCTTCTGTTTGTATGAGAAACTGTACACCTATTCCTTAAACATAGAGAGAGATTTCCTGTCAGCATTCATGAATTTCTCTCTTGACCCTGAGCAGCAAGAGAAGCAGCCTGAGATATATTGCAAAGGCAAATGTTTAAAGTTTATATCAATGTACACGTGGGAAAAAGGTAATTTACTCAGTGAAGGAAGAACCCCCTGCTACATTTAATCATGCTCAAGTACATGGGAAAGTGCCCTTACAGCTGTTGTTTCTCTCTGCCTTTTTAACCCAACTATTGAGAAGCCCTTTTCTTCTCATGAAACACCTAAAACCCAAAGCCTAATTAAACTAGTAAAACAGCACAAAACCTAGTGGGCAGACTTATCTCAGTCACTACAGTTTGCAATTAGATTTTGGGTGAGGGTACAGGAAATCGATGTTATGTTCACCCCTTAATGAGAACATAAACACTTCCATATTAAAGGATTATTTTCTTAAAATCCCCACAGGTAGGCAGGGGATTCTTTCACTTGCGAAAGAAAAAAAACCAGCAAAGAAAATAGAGGGAATGAAAACAAAAAAACCTCTTTGCCTCATGTGGAAAAGGTATTTTCCTTTCTCCCATGATCTCAAGAAGAGCCAGATGAGGATAGAAAAGAGCAATATATACACATGTGGTCAAAGCAACAAGGTCAGGGCAAAACTCAGAGCCATTTTGCCTCTTTAGAATCACCTGAACCAGGGTTATTTCAGTGTATTGCTATAATAGATAATAAAGACACAAAGACAAAGAAAACCATGTTGGCATCAAACACCTTCCACCTACTTTTGATCATCAGTGAATACAAACAGGAAAGTCTTGGCTGAGGTCAGTGGGACTTCATCACCTCTTCATGTGAGAGCTTGGCTGATCTCCAGACAGAAACTACAAGTGTATATTTTGAGCCTTTTAGAGAGGGAAAAGCAAAAGCAAAATATCTGTGGGAGACATTCTGCACAGCCATAGAGACTGGAATCTGCATTATAAATGTCCCATATATCAGCAAGGAGTCTCACACTCAGCTGCAGATATGCTGATACCAACACCACCACTGAACATCACCGTAGTTAGAGACTTCACTGAAGAAGCCTTCCCTTACTCGTGAAATTTAAGAATTGTATAAAGCAAGAAAAAAAGCTTCTTCTTTCAGCATGTAATTTGCACAGAATGACCCTCAGTTTTCTCCTCCAATTCCGTTTGGACCAGCAACTAATACTTTGTAATCACTAGCCTTGTTTACATCTGCTTTTCAATTCCATTTTACTCAGTGTCATTTAAAACAGAATTAAGTATTTTCATTTTAGATGTAGCAAAATTAGACAGTTTTATTCTTCCAGATATATGTCTCCTAAAAATGTATAGGGTTGGTTTAAAAAGCATTGATTGAGTGGAAATGACATCTCTGTTGAGTCTTAGGTTTTCTTGCGGGGAGCTGGTGAGAGAGGGGCAGGGTATTGGTTTTTTAGAATAAATTTAAATATGGAAAAGTCCTTAAGAATGTTATAGCTAACAATGTAAGTTCACTTTTGCTGAAAGGGATTCTATTTAGGTTTTTTCCCCTCTTTCTTTATATTTGATGTGTTTACAGACAGTTTAGCTGTTTTCCCCAAAACATAATCTGATTTGCATTGTTCTTTCTGTGTGGGTTTATTCTTCCTTTTTCAGAGGAAAAAAATCTTTACACTTCCACCCCACCCCTTTTCATTAGTCTTAAATAATAAAAAATATTTTCAACATGCCAGTTACTCTATCCAGAGGGACCACCACCAAACCCTTTATGAGGTTAACAAGACTAGAAAAAGGTGTTTATTCACATGGAACATCTGACAATAAAATATAAAAATTGGATGTAGTCATTCAAATAATTTAATTTCTTTTGAGTCAGTTAACAAGATTTCAGTGCTGGTTGCCCTTTAAAAAGCAGTTATTCATGAAGCTATACAACTTAGCCATCACAAAAGCACTAACATACTTAGTTTTCTTTTATTAATGTTATGTGATTTATTTGTTTTGTTTTGTTTTCTGCTTCACTAACATTTCAAGAAAAACAAAGTAATTGCCATGTGGTACACTCAGTCCTGGAACAGCAGCACAGCCTTTTATTCCCAAATTCTGAGAATTTTTTTAATCTACACAGCAGCCTATATTTCCTCTGAAGGGAATTATACATCTTACCATAAGCAGATACAGTTCCCATAGTCAGTTTGCTATTGTACGATACTTGGCTGAAAGAACAACAAATTGAATGCTTGTCCTCTTTCTATTGCCCCTTTTACCTTTAATTAATTAATTAACCTCTTAATTAATTAATTAACTCCTCCAGTAAATAAAAAAAATGAGTGGGGGAGGAGAAAGGTACAGAGGGGGGTGTGGAGGTGGACCAAAAAAGTCATGGCAGAGAATCACAAAATTACTCCATTTCACGTTTCAGAAAAGTCAAAATGACCAAACTTCTGTTTCAGACACCCTCTACTGGAAAGCATCAAGTTTCTATCTCTGTTCCTGACGTAACTGAGCATGCAGGAGGAAGTGGGGAAGCAGGAACGTTTAACTGCCAGAAGAGACTGGTATCTATTCCATAGATCATTGCCTTGCATTTCATGGGAGGAAAAGATTTGATGAGCAAGTGCATCTGACTTTTTTGACTATGAGGTGCAAAAAGGACTCTGTTCAAAATTATCAGTTTAGCAGCGCACCAAACCTTGTAGGTATCTCTGGAAAGGTACAAGGTCATAAACTTACCAGCAAGTAAAAATAGGGACTGAAATGGAAAGACTTTACTATGATACACATAAGCAGCAACCTGACTTATTGGCCTACAGGTGGGATTTTTTTTTTTAATTTCAATTTTTTTTTTTAAATTTCAATCTTTAAAATAAATCTATACATTTTGTGTAATTCTCAGATAACAGGAATCATAGGACAAAACTGCTCTGCAGTTCTATGTGACCACAGCTAGAAACTGTTTACACAATGCAGAATTTTCTTCTGTAAGCAGATGTCTTCTATCATTAAGTTATTAATTATCTATTGAATGTATTCACTCCAGACTGAAACCCCTATGTGCCCTGAGTATCTTAACTCAGTGGTGGACAGGTTTGCTCTTTAAGGAAAGAGTGAGAACTTTCACTCTTCAGAAACAGATTCTGAGCTACACTTCTGAAATTCTGATCCCCATTTTCATCACAATGAAGGAAAAAAAAATTAAATTATCTAAGTAATGATGGATCTACTATCACTGCTTTAAATTCTACATCCCAATAAACTAGTTGGAGAATGCTAACATATCCTTTCCCTCACATAGCAGTGCCAAGAGATTTTTAAAAGACCGAAAAGGCAATTCTATCAAGCTTCAATATATAATTAATTCTTTTACTTTCCAACTCCTAAACAAATTATTAAGATAAACAGCTTGACTTGGTATCAGGCATTGTTCATCATATTCTCTCCTTTACAATGCTACAGCTTTCACAGTTCTGTTTGTCTTGCATAATGTACTGTATGTGGGGCAGTGAATTACATTCCTTTCTAAGAGACCATGCTGAATTACTATTTCTTTCCCAGGACTCAGAGGTGAATAATTGCACCTGTCCTCCTTAAGCAGACAAAAGACATTAAGTAGCAGCCAAATGGAAAGAAAGATTTAAAAAGAAAATCACTTTATAGTTTGGCAGGAAAACAACTCAATCCAACCTTTCACCCAGTTGTATACAATATGAGGATTTCTACGAGTGCAGCTTCTGAAGAAAATGAAATCTTCAAAGACAGACTGCCCTGATAACAAAGCAAAAACTGAGGTGCTTTCTAGAAGTTTAAAAGATCCTACTTTTAAAATAAGTCACTGACAATTCAAAAAGAAAAAAAAGAAGCTCAACAACGTATCTAAGTTTTTGTGGGCAAATATTCTCATTTACAGGATATAAGCAAAGAAATAAAGTAGGAAGGGAGAACAAATAAAACCACACGGCTTTTCCAAGACCACACAGAGATGCAGTAGGAGAACCTAGCACAGAAAGTGAAGATGCTGGAACTTCCTGACAACCTTGACATTGTTGTCACAGATTCATGGTATCATTTAGGTTGAAAATGACCTTTAAGACAGAGTCCAACCATAAAGATTTTGTGATCATGCTGAACATAAAGGCTGAGTTTTGCTCTCCCTGACTGCAAGCAGCTGGCAGAGAGATCTGCTGCAGCTCTGGTTTCAGCAGAGCAAGCCATGCTGGCAGGCATCCAGGGACAGGTCACCAGGGCAGAAGGACAGAGCCTCAGCAGAGCGTTTGCCTTTGGTGCCAGGAAATTCCTAGCACCTGAGCATGCCAGAGGGCTAATGCTCAAAAAGATGAGAAAAAAGCATGAAAGGTGAAAATACTGTAGAGAATCTCTGCAAAGACGTCTGTAATATTTCCAGAACATTACAATTTCTTTCCTCTTGCATGGAATACTGTATACTCAAAGAAGAGAGGTATTTGTATATAAATGGAAAAATATTCTGCTCCTTGTGAAATCTAAAGGTAGTCAATGTATTTGGCAAAATCCAGGCAGTCCATCTTACAGCGAAAAAGGTAAATGCCATGGAAAACTATATTAAAATACTGTCAGTCTCCAAATAAAATAAAAGCAGAATAAAAAGGAAACAAAGGAGTGATGCCTTGAGGGGAGATGCCCTTGCAGAGAGCAAGTCTCTTTTCCCAAAAGCATAAATGTCTGTATTTGACATCCTTAATGGGAACCTGATACAGCGTAAAAGAGTGACACTGGTGGAAAGCAAAGAGCATAACTGACCACACCTGCTTTCAGCTAGAACTCTTGGGCTTCAGTAAAATACCTCAAGCATCTCATAGTTACAGGTACTAGAACAAAAACAAACACTGCCTAGTTATATACAGAAAAGAGCCTGGTTTGACAGACAAGGTACCAACTTGGAGTGAATGACAACCAAGGCTTACTGCCATTCTTTTCCCCCAACAATTGCAGGACCTTTGTTAGGATCTCTTTCAGTGCTTCTCTTCCTATTTTCTGTCCCATCCAGTTACATGCCTTGGGATAGGGACCTCCTTCTACAATATTTTTGATACAAATCTGAGGTCAATAGATGCCTTTTCAAGGAAAAAATAAACACAGCCCTTTGATGAGTTGTTCTCTGGATTTCAGGAATAGATAAAGCTTGTTATTTTGTGGATCTCTATTTTTCCCTCAAAAACTCCAGCTCCCTCCTTCAAGAGCAATGCAGAAATACTTCCAAACAATGCCTTCAGTCTCCCCAAAAGAAAGTTCTCCCACAGAAACATTAAAACTGGACAAAAGTAGAGAAATTAATGAAAAACTTGCCTGAGACAGACAGATCACAATGCCTCCCAGGTGTTTCTTTTAGAAGAAACTCTTCGCATAAAAGCAAGACCAAACATTTGAACAAAAGTGACAAAGATGAAAATTAAGATTGTTTAACAGATTAAGCACGGCCATGAAAGAAACTAGGATTTTGATCTTTTTTAGATTGTGTACTCTCAACAGAGCTTTTAAATCACTGGTGGAACATATGTCAGAAATCAGCAAGAGAAAAATGATCTTTGGTCAGCATTTGGGTTTACAGTAAAACAACATTTGAAATTTGTCAAGGGTAAAAAAACGGAAATGTCATCAAAAGAACATTTCAATTTTGACAAATCAATATTTCGCACAGACATGCGTTTCTTCCATCTCCCTCTGTAAACAGAAGTCGCTGTTGACAGTGCTGTTGAATAGCATCCCTGGTGTAAATAAATCCTCAAGGCAAGGAGAGAGGTCTAAATGCAAAAGTAAAATTTCTTCCCTTATGCCTTCACTGAATTGGGTGGGTTTATATTAAATCAATAACCCCAATTAAAATAAGGAGAGAAGAAATCCATCAGCAAAAATATTGGAAGCAGTATTTGCTCAGACCAAAACACTTCACCCTTGGAGGCTGCAAAATAAGGAAGTTGCCTGAGCGTGTTAATTATTTAAAATGAAAGCAACACAGTTGCTGGCCTTTTACAATAATCAATCTTTCAAAAAGTGTCAGTTGTCTCCAAACATGTGACAGATTGGCAGTTTGTAGCATCTACTGTCAAGCCCTAATACCAGGATTTTCTCTGGAGCCTGAAGGAACTCATCACCTTAACTAACAAATCCTAAAGACAACCTGTCTAGCTTACTGAAAATGAGATGGAGAAGCTAAATTAGAACCATACACCTCCTATTTGCTAAATTAAAGCAGAAAACCAAAACAAACACTGGAAGCGTGTATATACATATATAGAGACACATTCATGAATACAGACAGAAATGCATATAGAGATATGTATAGGTAGATATATATCTGTAGCTGTAAATTATAGACATTTACTAAGATCTGTATTTACTGCCTCCTACAAGCCTATTTTACAGTCTAAATTTAGGGAAATTTCTTCTCTTAAAAAAAAAAAAAGAAAGGAATAAAAAAAGTAGCTCATGGTTTGGGTTTTTAAAGTCAATTAAAAATACCATCTTCCTGTGTCTTCTTCCACTTCAGTACGCAAGAATAAAAAATGTAGAATCAGCAAGAAAATTCCCATCGAGTCAGTTTATAAATAAAAAAATCCCATCTCCAAAATGGTTGCCTTTATTAACATTTGGAGGTGATGTGAAACTTTCCAGCAGTACTTTATTTTACCAATGAATAAGTGCTGTGGATATATCTGTACACTTTTGGTAATTTCAAAGATCTTAATTATACTTCCTATGAAGAAATCTTTCTTCTTGAAAACAAGGGCACTAGTTATATACGGGGGATTTTTTTTTCCAATCTTGCTACCATTAGTTGTTGAGAAAAAAAAATTTTGCCCTGTGTTTTTGCAGAAAATTTGACTTTTTTCTGTTAAATAACACACAGGAAAAAAATCAATAAAAGGCATCAACAAACATCAATCTACAAATTTCTTAACTTAATCTGTAAAGATTAAGAGAAACAATGACAAAACATAATATGTGTGATGTGCAAATGAGTAGAGTATACTGAAAAAAATAACATTAAAGCAACATTTACACATAAAAACCAGAATACTGAAACCAAATATCTCTAAACTCACTAATGTGGATCTTCTCCATTTACCCAGACTTTCTGAAAAATATTTGTTGCGAGTCAGTTGAAGGGTTTTGTGTTATCAGTGCTCTCCCTCCCCCTTTTAAGAGGCACTGCCCTTTTGGAGCAGGGCATTCAACTTCAAATTGTAATTGCCATCCATCAAAAATACTCTAGAAAGGAAAAACTCATTTGGTCAACCTGAACCACCCGTAGGCTGTGGCCTTTCACACACTCCACAGATCTGGCAGGCAGCACCCACAGCACTGCCCCTTTGCAGGAGCCAAGCAGAGCCACAGGCAGCATTTAACACTGTTATTACAGTAATCATGTATACATTTTTGAATAAAATTACTCTTTGAGGTAAAATACAGTAAACTACTTTGGCTAGAGTTCTATATCGCTGGTGACTTTTCCCTACAACCCTTCACTAAAGTTCCATTTCAAAGCTTAATACACAAAACAAATATGCTAGATAACTCAAAGGCTGAATGCAAAACACATTGGTGGATTTTGTGATTTCTTTTTTTTAAGGTCTGGCCAAGTTTTAATGGGCTGTCACACACGAATTATTATGAAAGCACTACAATGAACTGAGCTGATAAGCTGATCTGATCAGAATTAACTGCATGTGATTGCTGCTTTGAAAAGCTGGCCTAAAGAGGCAGCATTGAAAGCAATCTCACAAGTCACTGGTACCGCTTGCCTCAGCTATAAGTAAGCACAGATGGTGAGAAAAGTTAATTAAGAGACATATTTGTTTGGGGGTTTGAAATTTCCACCCTCTCTTCTACAAAGAAGCCAAGCCATAGTGAAAATGTGTTTTACGTTTGTGGCCTAATAAGTTCATGTTTTTGAGGCTCTGTTCCTGTAGATGGAGGTAATAGATAAACAGAATAAATAATTTATGTCAGCAGTTAGCATATGGATTTGCAGCTGATCACTAAGCTACTCATTGCACCTGATAGCTACAACATCTCATCTATTAAAAATATTTCTTTCTCCACAATCCTTCATTACATTTTTCCTAACTGGCCCAGCTTCTCTCTTACAGCACAACGGATACCTAGCAACGGAGATGCCATACTTTTAATTCCCGCTTTAATGACTCCCTCTTCACTTTACAGTCTTACTTGTTCTTGTAGAATTTCATAAGGAATATGTCAGCAACTACACAAAACAGCTTCTGGTGATCCACTTCTCTTTTACTTCTGGTTGGGAACTTTCTTTCCTACTACTTTCCAGCCAGTGCATGATCTCTCTCCAGATTAACTAATGGGGGAAAGCTGCGGCTGTCACCAACTTTAGAAGACAAAAACACATCCTTTACAGTTTATACACTGTAAGACTGTGACCAAAGTGACATCTGGCAGATATTTTGCACAACGGTCCTTCAACAGTGTATAATTTCTTGGACCCATTTCCACTTTTTTTTCATTCTGTTACAATGACAAGGGCCAGTAGCACCAAAGAAATGCTGGCTAGGGAACAGTAGGGAGCAATCTCACATGAAAGACCCACAAAGGTAAGAAAGGGTTAACATTAAGGACAGGGAAAGCCAAGACTTCAGAACTTCAAGTGTAATTGAGAGGTTCTTAGAGAGACACTTCCAATTCATGCCTACTGTACTATTTATTTCCTTTCCCATCATTGCTGATTATAAAGATGTGCATATGTAAAAAGAAGTTTCTTCCTCTCTAATCAGACCAGCTCTACTCCATGAATCCACAATCCACTGTTCGTGACATTACAAAATGAATCAGGCAGGAGGATGAAGCCAGATCAGAAAGTGACAGCTTTTGTTTAAACAGATATCTCAGAAATTAGTGATGACAGGATTATACTGCATAAGCATTTCACTCTTAGCACTGTCTCTTCCTCTAAGGAGAGGTGCAACAGACTTACTCACTGAAAAGATCTTAGTATTAAAAAAAACACAAACCAAACTTGATTGCTTATCTGTTCTACATATATTTCAGGAGAAATAAAAGTTTTTTCTGAATAGGACATTCATGCCCTGTATTGAACACTGTCGTAGGTTGGCATTGTTTCAATTCAGCCAAAGAGAGGTTGCTACACTTTTGTGAAGACACATTCTTAAGACAAAAAAAGCTAAGGGTAGTTATCTTCACTTCTGGCCTTGGGAGGAGGCAGCGGGCCCAGGCTGAGCAGGGGCTGAGCCACCCTGCTCAGCCCAGTGTGGCTGGGCCTGGGCTGATCTGGTCTCCCTGACCTGGATGAGATTTTCCTGTTTCCAGAGGGATGGTGAGAGGGCTGCCAAGCCCCTCACTGGGGAGCCCACCACGCCCTGAGGCCAGGAGGGGCTCCAAGGCCAGGAGGAACTCTGAGACAGAGAGCGGCCACGTGGCCAGAGACCACAGTGGCCAGGACAGTGCTGGGCAGCCACAGCCACCTCAGCATGGCTTACAATGAACTTCATCTGCTCAGCTACCTTAAACCAGTTTTACTGCACGTAAAAGGACAAAAACATCGTTTGCAGTTTTTTTTCTTAGTCTCAGCACCTCAGCAGAGGCAGGCTGACACAGACAGCATCATACTAGCAGAAAACCACATGGCCAGCAGAGAAGCACAGCAAGCTACGTTCTCGATGCAGAGCTCGGATCAGACTAATCTTTTGGAATTGTAAGAACCTATAAAAAAATGTTTAAATCGATGATAAAACTTAACCCTTGAGGTCAGTAAAGAAGAAGTTTAATTCTAGATGAAGGGAGTGAAGAGAATGCTTTAAGATTAGATTTAAATTCTTTTGTGAAGCTATGGCAATGATATGTATTTGATATATCAGACTTTGTTTATTACTCTGTGACTTATAGAAATATATTGGGGTAAAGTAGCAATTTTAGTATAACTGTGAGTTACAATATTAGTAGTTGAGACAAATAGATATTGCTGTGATTTAATGAGAAACTTGAAGAGAAATGAGAGAGATGAAAAAGATAGTAAGAAAAACTTTTGTTTCCAGAGACAGATGAAGAAAAAACTGTTGTATACTAGACTAGCTCTTTCTTAAAAATAACACCCCAATAGTTGATACAGTCTATGAAAGCAGCTGTGTAAAAGCTGCAAAACATGGGAAATACTTTGACACTGCAATTGAAAATTTTATTTCCAGGTGGTTGTTTTCATTTGTGACAAAGCCACAAGAAAACCTGTTTTCTTGTGGAAAAGTCTCCATAGCATAGCAAGAGAAACTCTTCCTCCTAAGTGAATTGAGAAAAAGATTATTTTAAAGGCAGCAGACTGACTGAAAGTCACGGGTTTTATCTTTGCATTGTCAGTAAAAAAGAAAAGAGGTGTCCTGAAATTTTATTTTGATTGTTTTATTATTGTTTACCCCTTTAGTTCTGTTAATAAAGTTTTCTTTGTATACTTTCAAGTTTGAATCTGCTTTGCTTTCTTTCCTTTTAAACCTATCTCACAACAGAAAATAAACCCTCAACATCAATTGGTGTGTTGGCTGGGAAATGACCAAATTAACCCCATGACAAATACTTTCTGAATTTAAAGATGCTTCTTAAAACAATATCTTTGCATTATAATGTATGGTCACATCATTTATGGTCTATATTGTGAATTTGGTATGCATCAGTAAATTGCTCTGCCAGTCTTATTTTGGTGTTGTAGAACCAACTTTGAGTAGAATATTTCACTTACAAAAATGTGTTCTCTAACTAGGTTTGCATTTCAGAGAACAGGATAACATTAGAAAACTAGAGATGATAACCAACTCCAGCCATGCACTGAGAACCTTCCTACATCATTCTGCAAATATTTTTGCCAAAAGCTTGATCTGTGTTATATATATATAAATAAATATATATATAGACACACTTAAAACTAATAATTGAGCCATTAGCCATATGTGTACATACAAATTGATAATTGTACTTCACACCCCCAGGTGGTCCCTAAACATTGTATTATCTAATCTCGTAAAAATGCCAGGGTTTCTAATTTTATAAATGTATACAAAATAAGTTGTTAAAACAGTCAATCACTGAGAGCTCACTACAGATGTTAATCCAATTTGTGTGGTAATGATCAGAACAGTCAGTTTACATAAAGCATTACAGCTGTGCAATGCTGCAGTCCGGCAGTTCTGTCACCAGCAATGAGGCTTACCTACCAGGAACTGGAAATTTTTCCGATGGACTCTGCATAGTCATGCTGACAGTGAGTAAGCCCTTCCATTAGACTTGTCCACAGTGACAGCCTTGCTCCCTTTCTGCTTTTCAATCCAAGGATTGTCAGCGGAAATGTGTAAAGGAGCTACAGCTCCTTCTACTGGGTCTTAAGATTTCTAAGATTAAAGATTTGAGATCCTACTAGGGCTTGCAGAAGTGAGTGGAAGAATGCCAGTACTACCACATAGCATTCTGCATCACTTTTTTTTAAAATTCTGCTTTTCACATTCCAACTAACAGTATAATTTCAGAAGCAATCACGCATTTAAAAGAAGCCGTAGAAAGAAGTCTGGGGACAGACTGTTGGAATGGGGACTGCTAAGCAAACTGATTGTCTGATCCATATATGACATCTCAGATGTAACAGCTTGTAAACATTATGTGTAGAGCTCCAAATAATAACTCTACAGATTTAACCAATCATGCTTTGAAGGCTGTCACTGATCTACTGGAGCATGACCAAACCCTGTTAGAGTGCAGAATAGATTCTAGCTGAAAGTCTTACATACGCTGGGTTAGGTATCTAGATAAGGATTTCAAAGACATTGTGCATGCTACAGAGATATATGCACGTGGAGAAATTAATACACGAGGAGAAATAAATTCACCACCTCATAGGCATACAACAAAGGTTTCAAAGCCCAGAGGGTAACACACTCTTTAATAGTTCTGTCTGCTTCATCAGAGAAATTCAGGCCAAATTCCTTCCTAAGAACTGACTTTTACAAAGGTGAGCATGGCAGATTCCTGAGACTGCTATACTGAATATCCAAGAAAGGCACAACAGACTCCCTTACAATTTCAGCTGCAATACTCCAAAGCTGATGAGATCTGTGTTTGTTTGCTCACTTTACAGATGTATTTCTTTAAAACAACAGTACAGTCTAAGTAGTTCATTTATTGGAATTAATTCAATTAACAAGACTTCTGGAGATCTGTGAAATTCTATCATCCTTACAGCATAATGTGGAAAAAGGGAAATGAAGAGAGTCTTTGAGACTTTTGAAAAAGCATGGGTAGGAAGCCTGTGTAGATGTGAAAGTGTTCAAAGGACACTATCACTCAAAAGTTCCTATCTTGCCCAGCAGGGATAATCAGACTTACTTTGTCTATTTTTTATCTCCCTGTGTGAAGAAAGTTCAAGAGAAAAGCATGTTAGATGACTAGGTGTCTTCTCCTATTCTGAGCACTACATGCTGTATTTTTCTGGCTGAAAGCCTCTGAATGTGAATATCAGAAGAATTTCAAGCCCCTAATATCAAAAATCATTTACTATGTAAGGAACATCTACCCTATTATCATTTATATTAGTATACATAGATCCTGCAGAGTATCCTGCTTCCAAGTATAGCTAGAAGTTAGCACCTTCTTGTTTGTTCAAAAACTGCATTGCACTGTTGACTGGGATGATATGCAGTCTGTTTTCCCCTTAGATAACTCAAGAGCTGAAAAATTACCCTGTTTAAACAAACTTCCTGTTCTCTTTTTTCCTAGAGTGGAAACACTGCTTTTAATCAATGATTGCAGCACTATGGAAGAGAGATGCCAAGAGTGTTCTCTGATGAAACAAAATAAAACCCCCACCTTTGGCTCTCATATACTCAGGACCAGCCGGAGTCATAAGGGTCTCTTAACACTGAACTTTGTAAGATACTTTTTCTTTCATTTAGATTAAAAAATAATAATAATAATAATTAGAGAATTGATTTTTTTGGTTACATTTGGCCCAATTAAAGCAAATCTTTTTTTTGTTTCCTTCAGCTTTTCTCTGAACAGTAGAGAAATCCAAAGCTTTTTTCTTGGCACCGTCTTTGGGGACTAATATCTTTAAGTACTTCAAGGGCAGATCCAATTCCCTGACATTTGTCTGCCTTGAACTTGCAAAGCGCTTGTGAGTTTGTTAGCCTCCAAAGTGCCAAGGAACTGCAATGATCTTCAGGCATATTCCATGTGGGAGGTTTTGCAGAAAGAGCTTCATACAGCTCTACAATCTACAACTTGTTCTGGTGAACCCTGTGTCAGATGAGGGCAAATAAATTCCTCTGAAGTAAAGTACATATCCAGTTGAGCATGTAATACTGGAAAGATTCACAAATAAAGGAGCTCCCCTGTATCCAGCTTTTATTGTTGTCATTTACCATAAAAAGGTTGGTTTGAGCCCAGATTAAACAAATCCAAATTAGAAACAGGAACCAGACTGATTCTAACTTTATCATATACAGTGAAACAGGTATCCGACCAAATATTAAGGCTTTCTTTTTTCCTTGGAAACTTGAACTTCATTTGATGCTGCAGAAGGGAGGAGCTGAATTTCCTGGAGTGCCTTGCCCAGGCCCTGCTTATGGACTCACCCTCAGAGAATACAGAGGTAGGGAAGGTATGGAAAAAGTGTGTGATCACAGCGGTAGGCAATGGCAGCTAACCTGTTATAGCTTCTTACCACCAGCTTAAGGAACCTGTCTGACCTCTGTGGGTTGCACTGCAACAGAGCTCCTCAGATGAGCTGGAACCAAGAAATGTGCCAAGTTTTGTAAATGTTTGAACACTGAGGGCAGGGCCAATCGACCAATCTGCACAAAGGTTTATGCAATTCCACCCATTCTAAAATCTCTGCTTTCCAGCAATCAAATAAATCCACCTCCAGACTGATGTATCATTTCCAGTGACTACATATTAAGATGCTCAACAAAAACAAACATTGTACAGATTGTATTTTTATAACCTACAGATATTGTACTATAATTCTAGTGGAGCTACTCTCAACTTTAGTCTAAACAAAGGAAAGAGGAACTGAGGAAGTAGCTTGAAAAGAATGAAATTTCAATTGAAATTTTAAGCTCTCTTCCAGGAAGTACAGCATTCTTCTTTTCTGCTCTTTTGCCAAGCAGAGTCAAAGCTTGAGTTACAGAGGGGATAGTGTTTATTCTAAATGATCAAAGTTAAAGAGCAGTTAATGATTTGAATACCCACAGTTTAAGATAAATTATGCTGTCATGGGATGCTTTTTGAGCCATCATTCTAAACAAGGAAATTATCTGTGCCCTTCTGATGTCAAATACTTATTTCTTAACAACAGTTTTTATCATTTTCAATGACACCATAATGGAACTGAGCAAACAGAAGAATCCACAGAGATGTTTAATTTATTCATAGAACTCATCATTTCAGAAAAAAGGTAAGATTTTCCAAATTTATTCCTTTCCTTTATTTCAACTACCATGTTAATGTTTGAGACAATTCCAACCCAAACTTTGGCCAGAAGTCTGCTGGCAGGTAAGACAGTAAATCTAAATCATATCACAAAGATCTTGCAATAAGACTGCATGGCACAATTTCTATTCTGTACCAAAAGCTGCAGTTCCCCATTTCCCTACTGGAATTCACTATAGGATTGTAAAACTTCATTATGTACACACGGCAGGAGGTTAAGATGCTCTGTCCTTTAACAAGTTCTATAACCAAATATCCAGAGCTAAATTCAAATCCAAACATTAAAACAACAAAGTGTGGAGTGGAGAAGAAAGGAAGATTGCTTACACTAATGAGATTTCCCCCCATTAACTCTCTTGGGTTCTTTCAAAACCAGAAACTACATGAATGAAAGGGCTCTGCTATAAGCAGTCGAAAATACCAATATGACAAAACTCACCATCAATCTATAGTTCGGACCCTTTCATGACTGCCAAATTAAAACACACAAACACACTGAGCCACCCTTCCCCATTCTTTTTGGCCACCAGTTGTTGCAATTACAGAAGACCAGTAGCCTTTGCTTAGCAACAAGATTGCATGCTCACCACTGATCACATTAATGATAAAGTAGTGAGTCTAAACAAATCTAATGATGAGCAGAAATACTCTGCTTCTCTGACTAATCCACACAATTTAAAATGTCTGAAATAGAAAGAATAATTCATTGATTTTACAGGCTCACCAGAAACAGAAATGAGGCCATCTGTAATACTGCTTTCCAGACCATGTTTCTGGTACCAAACCCTGGGTATACAACAATGATTTCATGCAAGGAAAAAGAATACTAAATATACAAAAATATATGTATTTGCACTGAGGCATAAAACTTTCACATTTGCTTATGTCTAAGACTCATTCTAATTTTTTTTCTTTTTAGAGTTGGGGTTAATACATGTGAGCTGACTGGCATGGGACATAAAGACTGCTGGAGAAGGGTGCTGAACCATCAGCCCCTGAGTGCCTCCACCTCAGAATCACAGAGTTCATTCAGGTAACTGCAGAAAAAGTTTTCATTACTTACAGCAGGATGTCCAGCACAGTAGGTGTAGCTAGCATGAGACTGGTAGTGCAAGCTTGCTCTTGGAAAGGTGTATGTATTCCAAGCAGGTTGGCTGCTATTCCACTGGGAGCTAAAGCCAGGGCTCATGGTCACTCTTGATTTACTGTTTTGGTACGTTCTCACTGTGGAGCTGGACTATCAAAAAAGAAAGAAATGCAACGTAAAAATAGCTTTTAGGGTAGAATACAAATAATGCAGCTATAAATCATCACTGTGCATACATATAATGCCACATGGTCTGGAACTAACTTGAATGTTTCCTGTAAGGAGCTGGGAAAAGCAAAAAATGGATTCCATCAAAGATATCAGTGAAAGAGCTATGTCACTATAATGCCCAAAAGGAAGACTGATGACTTCAGGCTGGGATACAGATCAAATGAACAATCGATAAATGATAGAAGCAAGGGGATGTTCTGAAAATGTGTAGAAGGTACAATCCCAAGATTAATTGTAGAAACTTCCATATCTTTTTATTATATTGACATTTATTGAACAACTGATCAGCTATGGCCATTTTACGGTAAATGGCAGTTTGGGGCCAATGTTTAGATCTACTGCTTGAAGACCTAAAATTCCATCTAGAGGCTAGTTAGGGCCAAGCCTATAAGCTACAAATCAAATATGCAACCTTCTAAGCACACTATCAAATTTCATTATGTTCTAATTACTTAGAAAAATTAAAAATCTTGACTTTTTTTAATTCAATAATTTAATCTGAAAGTAATCTGGGCTACAGATATGTAAGTCACATGCATTCCTTCTGTCCTCTCATTTTTTTTTTAATTGCATCTTTTTGCTTCTAGTCCTTGTTTTAAAAAAAATATTCCTAATAAACATCTGCACTGTTGGGGTGGTTTATTAGGGCAGCAAAAAAGAATCAGTTTTCAAAAGAGCAGAAGATGCATAAGAGTGGATGCATTTTTAGCAGGTATTCAGGTTGGTCTTCAAAGACATGCAAATATACTTTTTATTCCATATTCTGCTCTTCATTTCAATTTTGCTTGTTTTCATTTTATTGGCAAAGGTGTCCTAAATTTCCCATGCAAATTTACCCCAACTAATTGTAGTTATTATAAAACTAAACCTATTCTTTTTAGAGCATTAAATTTACAGTGACCTTGTTTACACAGTGAAAGCTCAAGAAATATGAACACAAATAATATTTCTTAGAAATGCTTATAAATGTCCCTGTTAGCAAATTGATGTTATCAATTTCAAAAGCTATACTCAAGAATGACACTTCATTTATTTTTACCCTCCTTTCAAAGACAACTTTTATACATCATGCGTGTACCATTAACAAAATATCAATATGGGCCACCATCAAACTAGGTGTTTCACATGATCCAAGACCATCCTTACCCTGAAGTGCTTACAAGATAAATGAGAAGGTCAGGGAAAGGATGAAAGAGCAGAGACTGGTGCAAAAGCATGGAAAACAGCTTCATAAACATGACTTTCAGTTTCATTTCAGTCCTTCAGCTCAGTTTCATTGGGAGAGAATTAGAGAAATGGAAGGAAAAGAGGACAGAGAGAAGATATACAAAAAGGTTTCAAGGACATATTCTAGCTGTAAAATTATATACCCTGTAGTCTTTCCAATTTTTAATACTGTATTTAGATGAGCTGGTTGCAGAAACTACAGGCCACCCTGGCATGGGCTGAACATGCCCTCTTCATTTAATTTAATTTTCAAAAGTTTAAGTACACAAAGTTTGCCTCAGTTATCAATTGCTGTATAAACTTTAAGTTCAAGAAAAGGCCAAATGACTTCCTGCGTGTGTTTATTTCCTGTGCCGTCGATTAGGAAGCCTGAAAAGAGCAGTTTCCGCTCACCAGCTCTCAATATCTCGACAGATTCGCCTCCCGCCCCCACCCCTAAGAGAAGGATTCCTGCCGTGTGATTTCTAAAGATTTAACTTACAACTAGCTGAACACAAAGCGTATGAATGAACACTAAAACCCACACTAAACTCTCATTAGTCACTGTGTGTGACAAGTGGTTACTTTGTTCTTACCAAAGGCTTTAGGGGAAAAAAAAAAAAAATCTGCCCCTACAGTTAAAGGGGCTTATTTGAAACCATTTTTTTTGTATGAATTTAAATCATGACAAATCAAAGGAAAGAGGCTATAGCTACAACTATGAAAAAAACCCAACCAAAAACACAAAAAAACAACTGAGGAGTTTTAATGTGGGGTTTTTCTTTTTTTTTTTTTTCTTTCCCCTTTTACCCTCTTTCCCCAAGGAGCAGAAACTGCATTTTCTTTCCTTTGACGTATTACTTATCTTTCAGATCACTCCTCAAAGACAAATCTTTCTTTCTGGGCCCTGGTAGACTTGCTTCTATATAAGAGATGAAGGCTAGGTTTTGTTTCGGCCAGTTCAAGTCGGTTTTTAGCCCTAATATACTTTTCCGTGTACATTTCTCCCCTTTATAAACATCAGATATTCAAGTGTGACCGCTTTGTAACTCCTCTTGAGAAGCTGATCTCCCATCGAATATTCTGTGAACATTGAGATATCCTATCCTAATAACAACTTTGCTTCTTCCTGTTATTTCCAATGGGTTTTCATTGTATGGGCCAGTGGAAGGTATCTGTGGCTGACAGGATATAAAGGTGCATTGTCAGCTGTGATAATTGTCAGCTGATTATTTTCACTACAGCATCGAACTCCACTACAGTAAGGAGAGATGAGCTACTGACACTATACAGATGTGCATAATACCCGTTCTCTTATGAGAGAACAGGAGCAAAAACGAGCCTGTTTTTCACATAGCCTGCCTGAGCTGCTGGACAGCCTTCTGCCTGCTGCCTGGCTTTTGTTTGTGTGCCACACAAAACGCCCTCCTGGATCTGTCCCCATGCTGGAGGCACAGTTCAGCTTCAGCGCTAAATCCAGGCACAGAACAGATCCCCACTGCCCTGTCTCTGTTCCTGCCTCCAGCTCCTACCCCACACGGGGTGCATGAGGAACAGTGAGGCATTCAGAGTCCTACCCGTGCAAATCTCTCAAGACACAGAGGTATGAAGTGAGACCCCACAGACCCCACTCCCCCTATCAGGGTGGCCAGGAGCCATGGGAGAAAGGTTCCTCAGAGGAGCCCTCTCTGCTCTGAATAGCTTTGGCTGGGGACCACTATGTCTGAACCCATAAAAGCTATTTTCTTGCTGCTGGATCACTTCCAGCAAACACATAGCAAAACAAAACAAAAGTCAGCGGAGACACTCACAGGATAATTGGCTTTGAAATCTTGAAGAAATACAGGTTGTCTGCCAGAAAATAGAGATCTCTGCACTAGCAGCCACAAAGTCCCAGGACTCCTGGTTCCCTCAGGTGGGTCAGGGAGCAAGGATGTGAGACCAAGGACTTTGAAAGTCGATGGTTTTATGTCAAGGTGTTCTCTGCTCAACAAAACGCTGCGTATCTCTGCAGCCTTGTCAGCACAGTGACGAGGCAGCAGTGGGAAAGCCCGGACGAACTGGGAGCGCTGGAGGGGACAGCGGTGCCCTGGGGGCAGGTGCCCAGGTGCTGGCGGTGCAGGGCAGCCCCTGCCCGGTGAGGCTGGGGCCGCATCCTGCCGTACCCCGCGGGCCCGGCCAGCCACACACCCCACACAGCCGAGCCCTGCAGCCAAGGCGAGGCTGCCTCTGGGAAAATGGATGGCGAGAAGAGCAAAACGCTGCCTGCAGTTGA
This sequence comes from Thryothorus ludovicianus, assembly GCA_013397245.1. Classification (NCBI taxonomy): domain Eukaryota; kingdom Metazoa; phylum Chordata; class Aves; order Passeriformes; family Certhiidae; genus Thryothorus; species Thryothorus ludovicianus. The sequence goes on from VZTB01007326.1 coordinate 331,895, forward strand.
AGGCAAAAGTGAGAAACATGCCTGGGAGCACGCGGGGGAGAGAGGGAGGAGGGTGAGAAGGATGCCCTTAGCCCCTGGAGAGCCCACCTGGAGCGAGTGTGGGACAGGTTCTATGAAGAAACCCACACCGGAGGAGGTGGAGATGTCCTGAAGGAACTGGGTCCTACACTGGAGCAGAGGATGAGCATGAGGAGCAGGAGAGGGAGAACATCCAACCTCCCCTTGCCAGCAGGGATGGGAAGCAGGCTCAGGCTCAGGAACAGAAGAGAGAAACTGAGCCTGGGAAAAAGGCAGGGAGAAGAAGGGGTGGGTATTGTCATAATTTCCCCCTCCTTCTCACTATGCCAACTTATTTTTAACTGGTAGTAAGTTATTTTTCCTATATGGAGTCTGGTTTTGCCTCTGAAGATAATTGCTAAATGATCACCTTGTCTTTATCTTGACACACAAGTTTTTCCACCTTATTTTCCACTCTTGTTTTGTTGAGGAGGGGTAGTTAAAAGAGGCTTTGGATGGGTGTCTGGCAACCAGCACAGGTAAACTCATCACAGACTGTCAGGTCTTGTAGCAAGTGAGCTTTTGCTCAGGATTTAGAAAGGTGTCTCTTTCCACTTAACCACTGATTCCATCAAGAAAAGGAATCACCTCTCTCTATAATCCTAATGTCTTATTTATAGCTCTTAGGTTGTCTTAGGTAGTAGACCACCACTGCCACTTCTGGGACAACACAGTCACTTTTTCTCAGAAAACTTCTGCAGAAAATTATCAGATTAAAAAAAAAAACCAAAACCCATCACCAAACCCAAAACCAATCTAAAAACACCCACAAAAACTTTTCCCTCCTTGCTATGTCTTGCCAGAAACAAGAAATATTATCAAGCAAAGGAAGAATTTTCTTTTCCTTGAGTAAGTCAGTCCAAGACCTTTATACCCCAAGGACTTAATGCAATATAAAACTGAGATCAGTAAAATTTAAATGTCTAAGCATATTTTAAAGTGTTACTTTTTTTTCCTGTGCCTTAATTTCTCAGGTTTATAAATATAGATAATCTTACTTTAAAACTTTTAGAGTAACCTTTTTCTTCTATTTTTTGGACATAAGCATGAGTGAAGTGGAAAGTGTTATTAGTATTATTAGTACTTCTTGAGCTTAACTGCTTTCATTTCTTAGTTCTTGTAATAGCTGATGTGTGAAGTCTAACAGTGGAAAAAATAGAACATAGTATTTATGGAACACTTTTTATCTTCAAAGCACTGTGCACATTTTAAATGGTGGCAATGTTTCTGACTGGTGCAACATTTCCAACTTTTAAAGAAGTAAGAACTAGCAGCCACTCCTTTCTATTCATATATGAATAAAGCACATTCTTTGACTAGGATACTAAACAAATTGATAAATCTGACACAGCCTTAGTCTTCAAGACATCACACCCATGCCCTCTACTCTTTTGCATTACAGTGTCACCATGCAGTAAACTACCAGGAAAACTATGTGCTGACTTCTGAATTTCTACATCACATCAAATGCAAGATTTACTACATCCATCAGGCACCTTTCTGCCAAACACTCCAAGTTGCTATGATTATTATTGGCTTTGGCACTCCAAAAGAAGGCAGAAGCTCAAATGTTCTCCTCCCTACTACCTCTTGACTAATATTGACTTTAAAAAAACAAAACCAAAACCAACCTACAAGTGGGATTAAAGAGATATAAACATCTAAATTCAGACTCCCACTTCATCTTTTAAAAGTAACTTTAGAGATCTATGATGTCATTTTCTTAGCCCACGCCATTTGAGCATTTTCAGTCCCCTGGATTTTGATTATAGAATGGTTCTGTCTTCAGCTGCATCTTTTGGTATTTTTTTTCCTGAAAGGAATTGTGATTAAAAGGGTATCCATTCTCTTCCTGTATCCCTTCAAGGGATTTGACATCCCTTATTTTGGATGCTAAAACAGTTATAGAAGATGGGAAAAGCCAAGGAGAGAAACTGCTGTTCTGGAGATACTGCTTCCAGGAGCTCTATATGCCTGTATTTGGATGAGTCCATGATGCAAAGCACAGTCCTATGCTCTTAAAAGTTTGGATGCCTTACAAAATACTACTGTTCCCATAGAAATCAAAGGTTTCCTATAACCTGTAAAAGTAAGAAATGAAAATAGCTTCCTTGGAACATTATTGCATGAGCTAAAATGTTGTGGGGTTTTTTATGCTTAGAGAAAATATGAAACTGGCAAACCAAATCTGAAGTTAGTTCATCACAAAATCCACCTGAGAGACCTCAAAGATTTGAGAAACTGAAGAGTGAAGGTTTTGTTTTTTTTCTTTTGGGCTTGTTACAGAAACTAAACATGGAAGATATTGCAGATTGGTTTTGTGGGTTTCTTTTAATGGCAGAAAAGAGGAATTTTGTGCTGCTACTTTTCCCAACATAATCATTCACTATAGCTTGCAAATCTTTTACAGTCTAGGGCCAGATTCCATCTGTTTCAGTAAGAAAAGAGTTTTTAATATTTGGCCATTGCAGATTTCAAGTTTATCAAGTTTGTCTCCTACTTTTTAAAAAAAACTTCAGAGACATGACCAAATTTGAGAGAAACATTGTTTTTCCAGACACAGGACTGAAATCCAATATGCTCTACCTGGAAAAACAGGATCAACTGAGAGAAATAGCATTCCACTGAAACCACAGAGAAATGATGAGGCTGTATTTCATACCTCAGCACACATGTAAGGTTACAGCTCATCCAGTGGATCCAAGAGCATTGAGAGCTTGCCCACATCACACCAAAAGTCAGGATGTGCAGCCCATCTGCCCCCTCCCAGAAAGAGAGAGAGGAATGCTCTCCATAGGACAGCCTTGCCTGGCAGGCAGGCTCCTTGCCAGCCAGGTGAAGGGGACCCAGGTCTGCACAGCTGGAACAGTTACAGCTGGGGCCCCGTGCAAATGCTAAGTTGAGAGACTTTTTAGGATAGGTCTCAAATAACTCAAGGAATGTAGTCCAGAAAAAGAGTCTGCCATTCATTATTTTCCCCCAGAGTTATTATGCCTTGAAAACAAAATATATACGGCTTTCACACTTTCTGGTTAGAATTGCTGTCATTTCCAGTGACAACACTGTAATTCATGTTGCACTTTTAACTGTTACTTGAATCCCAGAAGCAATTTTTTCCAGGGCAAAATATGAAACATTGCTCTTGTAGTTACAAGAGAGTGAGCAGAGGAGCTGAAAAAATGAAGGCCTTCACAGCTTGAGGAAGAGACCATGAAGAAGATGGTTTTCTGCCATTATAGCATCCACACCAGAGGCAAAGAATTAGTAATAGGAGATAGGCCAGTGATAATCCAGATTAAAATCTTAAAACCTATGTGGGACACACAAAAAAATGTTGCTCTTACCTGGTGGTTCTCTAAGCAAAAGACCACTGGACTTCAGCCAACTTCTGCACACCTCCCCCTCCCCAAAAGCACTACCACCACCAGTTCTCTGCAGGCAAAGTCAGTGCAAAGGCCAAGAGTCTCAAGAAACGTTCCTGTACTTCAAACTAATTTCTCCAAAATAAGAAAAGGAATTTTGCATGCATAAAAGATGCCTCTAACGGTTTTGTTTTCCATGTAATGCCAAACCATTGGGAATGGGGACACTCATGTTTCTGAACCACTCATTTGTATGTCTTCCTTCCACAGAAAGGAAAATGAAAGGTGACTTACCAAAACATGTTTTTTATTTAATTTTGTTACCTTCTTTGTAAAAAGTAAACTGGGATTAAAGTGAATTTCTGCTAGATGGGATTCTTTTTGGTCTAATTTAAACCTTTGATTTACTTTTAAACACAGTAAATATCTTGACTCCAAGTGAGGCCATTTCAAAGTTTCCTCTGTTCAGAATATTGTTTAGTCAATGTATTGTGACAAATTTAAATAATAACAACCTCAGAAGGACATTGAATATGACCTTGTAATGGTAGGCCATAAAGTAATTATTTTCTGAAAATAAATCACACTGTCATTTGTTAAATTTACCCCAGCCTTTTTTTAAAACATCACGGTTACAATTTAAAGCAGCGAAGCATTGTGTTGACCCAAGATGAGCACGAGCTGAGTGTTTCTAGTAAACTCTGGTAAGATAGCACTGGCTAAGATCCTTTCACAGATGATCTGAACACTTCTAATTTCTAAAGAAGTCATCCACATAAAATAAACCACTCAACGCAATGCTACAAATGCATATACAGCCCATCTGTACAGAGTGACTGGAGAAAATGTTCTTCCACCAGCAGCTGTTAGGCACATAAGTCACAGAGGCAAAGAATTTGTTCTAGACCAGAAAGTCTATTAGTGAACACTATTATTAATGGTATTTGTTGATGACATACAAAATACATCACTGACAGATCTCCAGAGCAATATTTTTACAAGGTCTAAGAATCCCTGTCTCATATGTGCCTGTTGCCACTTAAAAGACTTTTCTGCAAAATACACAGCAGTATTTGGGACTTATATCATTCCCTTGGTAAACCAGAGAACAAAACAGGGTGCTGCAAAAATTGAAAAAAAAAAGTATTGTTATAAATGTATTTCCTTAGGATCACATTTCCAAGTACACAGGCTGTTCTATCAATTTTACTGTAAGTCAAAAAATCACTTATACCTACATCTTGTTTTTCTGTGCAACACTAACTGCAACACAAGTTCAGGAGCTTTACAGATTAATGAGTGATTTTAGCACTTACCTGTGTACCAAGTTGGGACTTTTTATAGACAGCTAACATCTTTTGTGAAACTCATTATTTTTTTATAGTTTGGGGAGAAAAATAATTATTTCATTAACACTTGATTTCCTTCCCCTTTTACAGTACCCAAAGGTATTTTTTAGTATGTTCTGCAGGAACTCAACATTTTTTCTGATGTATCTGTTTACTTCATGTATATTGAATTACTCCATGAACAATAAATCAAACACTGTCTTGGATACAAAATGCATTTTCCTCACACTAGATCTGCAATATACAGCTTTTTTTAGACAATCCCAAGAGTAACAACTGGCTGACAATTTAAGCAAATCTGAAACATTAACCAGTGAATGAAATCCAGACTGAGATACCAGGGAAGAGGGATGCTTATGAACAACTGAAAAATGTCCGTGGTATAACATCATTTCTACAATTTTACCAAATGATAAAAAGTCAAATTTCTTTCCTTGGCCACAGTAGGACAAGTATTGATTCCAGCATCACATGCATATTACAAGACTTCATGTACATGAAATGCTCACTCTGCTGAATGTAGTGCTGCTATGAAATACATTTGGCCACTGGGAAGAATTCCATAAATCCTACAAAGCCAACCAATGTACCACTCTCCTGCTAACTCCTGTGGATGGGCTTGCATGCTTTTGTAAACCTCACCGTGGGATTAGGACATTTATCAAAGCTATGATTTCCTTCCCATAATGTTATATCTATTGTATACCAGGAGTTGTGCAGGTGCATGATTTATCCATCCTGTCATTAGCTACAATACCCTGCAAACAGTTTTTATTTTCTGCTGGAGAAACAAATACTCCTCCCATAAATTGTTTTACTGCTGATTGGTGAGCAGGCTCCTGCTCCCTTGACAATAAAACAGCTTCCTTTCTCTGACCATGGAGTTATAATTTCCAGCACAACAATCTGAAGCTCAGCACCATTTCTTATGGAATTAAGTAATATAGAGAAAATTATAGCTCACTTTTCAATATCACGCCTGAACTCTCATTATCTGTTAAGCATCAACACGTTTGATCACTTGAGGGACATTAAAGACAACATAGCCCTAAAGATTCAACCAAGGAAACACAGGAGGATGAAACAAAAGGCAGATAAATAGAACAGATAAAATCATCTTTTTAAATTAAAATGAAAGCATAATATGAATTTTGCTACTTGAATCAAGATTTGCCAAAGGTTTCCATAGGACAGAAAATGCTCAAGGAAAGTCTGGAAAAAAAAAAAAAGGAGCAAACTGGATAGCCAGGAAAGCCAGAAATGAAATGCTATTTCTTACTCAGTGAAATCGTACTCAGACAGGCCTTTCACTTGAATTAATTATTCATAGAACCACATATATAGTATATGACACATTTGAATGTGAAAAGGCTAATATCCTCTGTCTTTTCCAGTACTCAACTGATCCATTAGAAATGTAATAGTCTAACGATTCCGTGACTTCAGTAGGGCAGACAAAAAACAAAAGAGAAAGCAGAATGAACTACAAAGAGAAAAAGAAAATAAGACATTTTCAAGACCAGCACTCAGGATATTCCAAATCAATTTCAACTGCCTCAGATATCTGTTGAGTATCAAATACAGAACAGAGGAACATGCACACAGGGCTACAGAGTTTTCTCGAAAAGCTGATTTTTCTTCCCTTAAGCTTTGGGCACTCACACTGGAGAAGAGAGAGATGATTAACTTATTAAAAGGGATGAGCAAATTATAACCAGGAAGATTACTATAAACTGTATAAATTCAGTGTGGCAACGAGTGGTTTTCTAGGATACATCAATACACAGTAACAGATTTCATTACAAAATGAGTAAATCTCAATGAAAAATTACATTAAAATTCCCAAAATAAAAGACGATAGAAATACCTAAGAAATAGTACGCTAAGACACCAGAGCTTTTGACATTTGCTTAGTTTTGCTTTTATTCTCCTAGGGAA
>VZTB01007326.1:338610-540889 GCA_013397245.1 Thryothorus ludovicianus
GTTTTGCTTTTATTCTCCAGGGAAAAAAAAAAAAAAGAAAAAAGGCAATGAAAGGCTATAAAAATCCAAATAATTCAGCAAATTATTAACAATCCTGTAGTCTAAACTAGTATGAAGGAGACACAGGCATTAACAAACAAACAAAAATACTATTAAGTTAATGAAACACTAGTGAATGTGAAGGAATGGAGCAGCATGAGGTACACATGAGGCACTCATGCTGAACATCTGATCATGCAAAGCTTCTCTGGCTTTGGTTTGCACGGCATTCGGAACAATGGGACTACTCATGACCTCAAAATAAACCATGAGTATAAGCAAACAGATCCCTGACAAAGCTTTGTAAAAACTATTCTTGAGTTAAACACAGTTCTCATGCGTCACTGTCTACTGTATGTAAAGATAATATCAATCAAATGCTTCTAAATATATTAAAACACTTTTACTATAAATTATCAATGTGAATGAAAACAAACAACCTCCCCATAACAGCACTTTTCCTTCAAACTATAAACCACATCTTTTATTCTTACCAGTTAAAGCGACAGGGCTGACTTGCTTTTGGCCAAGCCACAAATGTTTCAGATTGGCATTTTATACACTATGAACTGATAAACCAAAATAACAACAACAAAACGCCAATTACTTACATTTTAGAAAGGTTACTGCAGTAAGAAAAACACAGGCAGGTCTGAAAATAGCTTCAGTTTTCATGAAATTACACTGCTGAGAAAAAATAAGCCCAACACTACACATTGAGGGGCTCTAAGTGGAAAGCAGAGATCTTTTGAATCCCGTTGGAGGGTGCTCAAATAAGAGAAGTCATTGAGCCTCAAGAGAGGAATTCCAGCTGAAGCTCCTCAGAGCCTGGCATGTGGAGCTGTACTTCTTCACTTAGGAAACACTGACAGCTAGGGGAATAACTCAGTGCAACTCAACCTAAGGGATTTCTTTCCCCTAGTACCCAATGGGATGAAGAAAATTCAGATCCTTTCTATTGAACTTCAGCATCATAAACTTGACAGGCAAACGGGGCGACGGAAACCTTTACATTTGTGTTCCTCCTTGATGTAACCAGAGCCACCTTTAATACTCCCAAATGTTTGTAAAAATGTTAAAATCCAGATTTTAAAATATAAGTACAGCAGTCATGCCCAGGCTGCAAGAATCAGATGAGAAATGAACAGAGACCGAGCAGAAGAGAGAAGATGACCACAAATCACAGCAGAAGGTTCTGAGGATAAACAGATACTGTCCTGTCACATTGTTCCCAGTTGGTTTAAAACCTCTGCTTCTCAAGTCAAACCCTTTCTAGAGCTGATGACTTTATTTCCAAAGCCTGAAGATGAGTAGAACTTCTTACCCCTCTGTAAGGACATTGGTCTAAAAATGCTAGATAATTAACAGAAAATTAATACCCTAGAAATTCCTTAAAAAGGCACATTTTAAATCTCATGTTTCTACGTCAGTAGATGAACTCTGCAGCACTGTGTTTAGAATATAGATTTCAGAAGAATTTCCCATACACTATAATTAGTCATATATTTTGTTTCCTGACATGTATGGGTGGCCATAAACTTTTAGGAGAAACAGGAAAAAACAGAAATAATAGTAATAATAATATTTGTACAGGAGCTTACAACATTAGTTACCCTATTCTACCCAAGCAGTTCAGAATGACTTGTGGGAATGCTTTTGAAGATTGCCAACAGATATTTTTGGAGGCACATTATTTGTTCAGTTTAAATATATATTTCAAAAGTTCCAATCACCTATAAGTAGCTTCATGATTATTTAAGTGCAGCTTTCAATATCCAGTGAACTGTTACATAGATACTAAAGAGGTAAGTTAATGAGTATAGATGTAAAAGAAAGGAATCTCATCTTCTATGTCTGGAATAAAATGACGGTTTTTTGCCTACAGAGGAAAACTATTATTTGGAAGATCAAAAATCACCATTACCTCTGAATCAGAGTTCTTACGTGACTTAAACATTGCACAGCTCTTTCCTTTGGCTTCTGTAACAGACTTTGCTGCTGCCTCTTTTGCACACTTTGGGAGAATGCGTGACATCTTTTGTCCATTCAAATATTCACAGCAAAGTCCCAAATCAATCACCAATCATCTAATCACCGAATCAAGTTTTCGGTCAATTTTCAGGTATATAACGAGTATGAAAGCTTGTATGATTGGGAACAAACATAACAAAAGACACAGAAAAGCCTCTAGTAACACACATATATACATGTAAGTATAATTAAGTAGAACAAATAACAACACAGGCAGAACAACACAGAGGATGTTTCCAATTTTGTTTAAATCTGATGGCAGACTAATTTTTTAATGAAGCTAAAAGCAAGATCATGAATTAGGTGGATTTAAGAAAGCTAAAGGCATACAAAAGCAAAGATGAGGAACGTAAATTTGAGGAACTGAGTCATAATAATAGAGCTTTTCTTCATCTCATTCAGCTATGTATATTTACATGTATACATCTATGTGTATATTACATGAGGGGAAGTGTTAAAATTAAAAACACCTTGTTGCAACATTTTTAACATCCTTTTAAAATTGTATTTAAATATATTTTAAGAGAAATCTGTAGAAACATTTATTTAGAGGGAAAATGTAATTATCACTTTTTAACTGGTTGCTGTTAAGATTTTATGTAATCTGAATGCAGAGAGACACAGAAAAAAAACATTACAGTCTACAGCTTAAATATTGAAGAATATCCAAATATATTTATGTCCCTATCTCCTGTAATTTTAGAAATATGTGCTGTAGACTGTCATTACACTCAAATTGTTTGCAGATATTGCTGCGCAATGGAAAAGTCAGACTAAAACTGTTCGCATTTTTGATGGCATTGTCAACATTTTAACAAAATAAAAAATATAAAGTGGACGTTGAATAGATGCCAGTTTACCCCATGATTTGAGGTTACCCACCTTTTCTACAGGTCTCTTTTACTTAGGCCCTGATATTGAAAAATGCATATTTTTTTATACTGACTTTCCCAATAAGAATTGTTAACTTAGATGGATAGATCAAATTGACAGAACACACATAAGGGGGTTTTTTGCTGCTGCCTAAAATTCTGATTTGAGTCAGAAACATTGTAAATCATAAAAGAACTCTCTAAAGAATTAATGCAAAACTATTTTGTTAGCTGATGAAAAAGCAATTTAGTTTAAAAAGCAATTTTAAGAGGCAGAGAATTTTACTCTAAAAAATATTTTCTTCTCAAATTCAAGAAAAAAATATGCAGAAATATAGATGCTATAAAAACAACAGAATTCAGATTTAGTAAGATAAATTTTAAGAAATCATTTGATTCCATGGATCATATGTAGCTGATCAAAGAACAGCGAATTTGTTAGATAAAGCCAAATATATAGTATTTATCTGTCTCTTTAGCATCAGAGTCATACAGTTTGACAAGGCTCTGATAACCACTCATCTGCAAAAGTTTGATAACTTTAGGAAGTGTCATTCAGACCCTGGATGTCAGTTTTGTTCTGGATGCCAAGGTCCCAGTGCACCAAGAACAGTATGCATATGCACAGCTGCAAGCACAGGAAGGAGTCTACAGGAGCTCAGAGGATTTGTTACAGAGCTAGAATCATAGAAAAGATTTTCATTTAAAAGACTTAAATATCTAACAGAATTGATCCTGTGCTGAAGATAAAAACTTTATTTCTTTGCAAGAACAAAAAGATGTAGGCTTAGATAGGAAAGGGGGCACTTTGTTGTTTATTTTAAAAGGATATAAATCTTCATGATGCAGGCAACACAAGAAAGCTAGAAAGATTAATACTCTCTGGGCAGGATATTCTACTCTTATTATGCACAGTATATCTTGCACCTTGTTCTGAAGCATTTAGCAATGGCTCATGGAACAAGAGATGTTTAATGGTCTGATACGGCCTTGCTGCATCGATCACTGTGATATAGCAATCAAAACCAGAGGGTGCATATGCCCCCATTTGATCTTTACATGAGAATTCCACTATGCTAATCTCTAAAACACAGCATCAGATTATGCATTTCCCTCCCTTGTGCTTTTCCTTGCTTGAAAATAAATAAATCGATCAATACCTCTATGATGCAAAATTTCTGAACTTAAGGGAAGTCAATAGTGTTTGTAGGTTCTTGGCAAAATGCTGCCTCTGTGGTAACAGGGTTGCAAATTGCAAGGAGCCCTATTGACCTTCTTCTTTTAATAAACTCATTTTTGGAAAAAACACACACATTCATTATGTCTCTCACTTCCTGGAGGAAATATTGGTGCAGCTGAGGTCTGGAAACAGAAGACTCAACAAGTGGAACAAACGACTGAAATATTTCACTGTCTTGCTTCTTCCTTCAGTATTCTTCCTACTTCTATTTACTTTCTATTAGGGCTAATTTTTTCAAAAGATGAGTCAGTCACTGTACCTTTTTAAAAAAATCCACATTTTTGCATGAGGAGAAGATGATAGAACAGAAAGGTCATGTACTCTGTATTTAAATACTTATATTTGACTAGAGAAGCACAAGAATTTGCAGACAAAGTAAGCAACTAGCACCTAGATTTTCAATTATCACCAGCTTCAGACTATTCCTGGGTATCCATTTCATTGTCCTTATGACTCTTCCATTCCTCTCTTATTTCCACATGCTTCTTGTGAAACTTTCAGCACATCTCTGTCTTTATATATTTCTAGCTAGGTATATGTATATATGTATTTATAGGTAAGTATATGAGTACATGTAGAATCCTCACCTCATTATTTGTATCCTCGTAATCTGACTCTCAGGTAACAAAAAACAATTTAAAGTCTAAGACTAAGTGGGCAATAAAAGAATTTGAGGTTTATAATGGCCAACAAAACCTCAGTAACCAAACGCTTGACATGAAAAAAATCTACTATTATTAATTGCTTCAGATAAGAAGCACAAGCATCTCCAGTGATTTTAAGAGTTGATATAGACTTTACTGGTTTTTACTTATCTTTTTTTCTCCTTCAGGGTTCACTGAGTTATGCTGAGATTGTTATCCATGAATTTATAACATTTTTAAGAGAGAGAGTGGAGTTTTTTTTAACTACTAAAGCTTGAATGTACAGGTTGAAGAGTAGTTGCTCTAAGGTAGACCTAGCATTTTGATAATAATAAATTATTGTTATTGTTATTGAATATTATTAAATATAAAGCAAAATAGTCATAATCATGTCGTAGTTGGACTGATCATGGATGCTAGCTGGGAAATGAAAATTTATGCTAAAGTCCCAAACTAAGCAGCAGAAACATAAAATTGGTTTTAAAGAGAAATTTTCAAAGACACTCACATGTTCTTGTAAGCACACTCCATTAACATTCTTACATAAGTTAGTATTTTCTAAGCAAAAGATCTCTTATGGCAATTTGGCAAATGGAAATCCCCAGGGGTAGCTCTCTTCCTACCTAGTAATTGACAACTTTCCCAATGAATGCACAATCCAGGTTTTTCCCTCTTACCAGTACACTGCTCTTACAAAGAGCTAAGTTTGTTTTCAAGTATCCATGAAGCAAATGGTGATAATCTGAAAAAAGTCTACAGATGACTAAACATGGGTGAAATTTTGAAAATGGCAGAGAACCAGCTGGGAACATTTCCACATAGACTTGGTTACGCAAAGAGAGAAATACTATACTTGCTTAACGATATCTACAAATAACATTAGGTAATTCTGAGAGCTGCACAATCACGGGACGCTCCACCTAATATTAACTATTCAATAGATAAAAACCACTATAGGTCACTGAGAAAAACAATAAGTTTCGTCTATTGAATATTCCCTAAAGGTCAGAAAAGGGCCGAGTCATTCTGAGTGTATTATCAACAAAACACGGGTTTCTTCCTTTCAATAATGTTACCCCAAACTAGGGAGAAACAGGAGGAGGTGATTAGAAAACCTAGTTTTTCACTTTTTCTTCTGAAGAGGCACAATGAAGGATCAGTCTGACACCAGCAGATGCTAAATCAATTTTTTTTTTCCTACAGTATCTAAGAGAGAAGGCTGCTTCTGGAGAACAGAGTTCACTTGCTAAATTAATATTCACAATGTATTTCCACGTTTCTACCCCAGAATGAGAAAGGTCAGATCATGTGGAGACAGATCTGGGAGGTGGGGAGAGCCAACCCCTGAAAGAACAGATAGCAGAGCTACAGGCATATTGTGTAGTGCAGAAAGTGGAAAGATCACACAATGAAGCACTTTGACTTCTTGCCAGGTATACCCTGTGAAATAATTTCAAAACAAAGTTTTAGATTACAGACGGCTTTTCCAAGCCATTGCTGGCAGAAGCACAACTGTGGAAAAGCTGTGACACCAGCAATTAGGCATAGAAGAACCTGAGATATTAAGGGAAACTTGTCAAGCAGAACTTAAAATATCTAAATATTTCTCCTAAATATTTGCCAAAAGAAGAAATAGAAATTGCTTTGGCTCTGCTTGCCTATAAATTTGCACCTTCTGGATTTATTTTTTTTTTTAAATATTCACAGATACTAGTTCAGAACTTCTATAAACATAATACTAATTCACGTCTAAAAGCATCAGGAACAGGAAGGCTAAAGATAGAATTCTTTTAAAATACAGCATGTGGTGTGCCAGCCACACAGTCCTATGAATTTCATGTTTGTCCTATCTGTCCAAGTAAAACACACTGTAAGCATCTAAGCAAAGCTCCTTGGATTCCTCGCTTAATGTCTGCAAGGAATCCAGCTGAAGGAGTACTTGCTGAAACAATTAAGTTGAAGAAAAGAAAGTATACAGATTTTCGGAGTGACAAAAAAGGCAAAGTACTTAAGTCCGGGTCTTAAATTATTATTATTAACCATTTATGTGAAAAAATCCAAACTAGTAACTAACATTTTAAAATGTCATGTAATTGTTTGCACAAATGCTAGCAGTGCCATCAGAAATGACCACTGCAATGAAGAGTCATGTGACTTTTCTAGAAAATCCTGAAAATTGTAAAGAAAAGATGTATTGAATAAATTATTTCCCAGTACTTAATAGAAAGTTACTATTTTTTCGTAAATGCGCATCATTCACCAGCTAATGAGCCTTTTTTAAAGGAAGGCAGAAACAGTTCTACAGTCTCCAACACTCAACATCAGAGACAAAAATTATTTGTACACTTTAACTCCCAAAAGAAAGTGTTAAATGTAAATGCAAACAACTGGGCTGGCTCCTGCTTCCACAGGGTGAAAGAAAAATTACCATTGGCACTGTTTCAGGAAGGATTTATTCCTAAAAATATCAACCTAGTGTACAGTACCCCTCTAATGGCTCCACTAAGCTGCTTGCCACCATCCCCAACTCCTCTGTCAGGTCTTCTAGGATAAAGAAGTGGAAGAAAAGATGTCCAAACCATGTTTCAGACAACATGAGGTTAAAATCACATAGTTCCAGTTTGCTGCAGGAACTGTTTTAGCTCTCAGCAAATCTCACAACACACAGACTTTGCCTTTTACTTCTCTTGCTGGGTCTAGCTAAGGACTGAGCCCCATAGCTGAATTTTGAGTATCCTTAAAGTTTGTGGATCACAAATTGTAACAGATGTCCCTGCTGTGCTGTGCAGGGAGTTTTGTTTAAAGGTCCATCTGCCTGCAGACTGAAATCTGGGATTCTTTGTTCGCATCCTGCAAAACCACATCTTTCAGGCCACTCACCATAAAAACACCGAGATTTTTCTGAAGGGTATGAAAGATCAATACATTGCATACGTTTGTTCCTCTAAAAAGAGGGGCAGCTTGAGGCCGTCTCAGGGTTTGGCAGGACACAGTCTTATTCATGGTAACGTTGCCTCCACAGAATTGGCTGCCTGCTGGAAGAAGGAAATGGATATATGCACCTACGGTTTTTTCCTTTAAACCCCACAGAAGATTGAGTGCTCTACACATCTGGGGATGTGGTGAGGAAAGGAGACACCTCAGCATGGTTAGATGGAGAATCTGGGCCAGGGAGTGGGACACAGGGTCCAGAATGTGGTCATTTAGAAGAGAAAGGCAAAGAGACTACAGGACTGGTATATTGAGCAAAAAAGATATAAATGTTTCCAAAACCCAAGCCAAAGAAGATAGTAATGATGAAATGACATGAAATCAGAATGGAAGAGAAATGAGAGAATATGAGGGAATGAAAATCAGGACATGGGAAGAGAAAATAGCAGAAAGGGTACAAGCGAAAAGAGAAAGAAAAAGTATTTACTATGCAATTAGATTTCATGCGGAGATGCACTCAATTCCTTCCTCTGTCCAGTTTACAATGCCACTTTTCAGAAGAAATTCTCCACACTCCCCTCAGCACATGAAGGGGGAGGGTGGGATGGGGGAAGGGCTTCTTCATGCTCATCAGACTCCACTTCTCTTTTCCAGGTTCTCCCATTAGATGAGTACAACTGTGGGTTTTGGATGAGAAACTTGCAGGAGTGGATGAGATACTTGCATTTGAGCAGAGCCAGCCCCAACCTAGGGGTTTTCTGAGCAGGCATTCACCACGACACTTGGGAAAAGAGGCTCTAGTTTCCTTTCCTCAGCTCACTTTCAGCCCAGAAGTTCTATGTTTCTTTACAGAAGTAGTGCCTCACTTGTCTACATATTCTCCAATCACAATCAGGTTCCTGTGGGCCTATTTCCCTCTTGTTTATCCACTAAGAGATAATAAGAAATAACTGAGGTTATCTCCAACTCATAGTTTTAATTTTCTGTTTTTCAGTTCATCCCTTTGGCGGCCAACAGGCAGGCCCACAAGCTTGAGAAAAGACTGTACACACTGCCAAGAAATTGTTCTAGTTTTCCAAACAAACTCAAGTGTTATCTTTGCTTAGGTCAGACCTTCCTAAAAAAGTCTTTATTGGCCTTCCTTTGACTTCTCTACCAAGTCATGCATAACTTCTTTGCAGCCAGCTTCCTTCCTCCTGGACCAAGTCCTGCATATGCAGTCATGTCCAACACAGGCATGCCACTCTGTTTCTCTCCCATGTCCAAGCTCAGAAATGACATATCTACAGATACAAAGCCTTGAACTGAGTTTGCTTGAACAGCAATTTGACAAAATTGACCAGAATTCACACGTTATGACAATGTTCACTCACTTGAAACTGGTTGCAAGTCTTCTTGTATCTTCAACTTTTGCTATTTTAGAGCAGTGTGTTTTGCCTCTACTTAACAGCCTGAGGAAGTCAAAGAGGGCATCTTCCAACTATTTCAGAAAACATTCGGCAACAGGAAATATGTTTTTCCAGACACTTAGAATAAATCTCTGTCATTGTTTTAGAATCTGGCATCCTGTTCACCGGTTTGGAAGTAATCTATTAGAGAATTTAGCAAACAAACACTATTACACATCTGTAAAGCTGAGTAATGCTATTCATGAGCACAAGATTTTTTTTTAAGATACATTTATATATTCAAACCTAAGACTGAATTATTTTTGCATTTACATCTTTGTAGAGGCAGTAGGTACTGGTCATAATAGCCACAGTGTGTTTTCTCCTGTAGAAGTATGACAGGTTCAGTATTTTCTGCATAAAGCATTACTTTATTTTTATGGAATACCTTATATATATTTATAGATATATATTGTCAGAAATCAGATGTTCATGTTCTTTTATTACTAGCAGAATTAGAGAGGTCAATTCTTCAGCATGACATTCCTAGTTTTACATATATCAGTGCAATGTTCTGTACCTCCTTTTCAGGTTTATTCTGTCATTTTGTCAGTTTTCTGAACTGTCCTCTTGTTCACATTTGAAAGACCTGGTAGTTTTCTAAATTCTATTAAATTTACCCTTTTTTCACATTGGACAATTCAATCTTTACACTTCACATTAGATTCCTGTGCATAGTGGTCACAGTTTGTTATAAGACTTCTTACACGCCCCATCAGTGGCAGACATTTATTTTTCTGCTTCAAGCACCTATTTAAACTATTGCTATTAACTCCTATTGTTTGACCTACAAGATCTTTCACTGTCTATCTGCGACTGCACCTCCTAAACTGACAGTCAAATTGGGCTTGGAGAACTTTTAATAGGTATTCTGTCCTACTGATAGCTAGAGGGAAGTTCATCCCTCCTTCCAAGGAAAGACTCCTCAGGCAGTGCAACCCTTAATTGTTTCCTTAGTCATTCAGCATGTTCAAGATCCAAAAGTTGTCATGCAGCTCCACTTCCCATTTACAGCCATGATGAAATAGGGTGAGATTTTCAAGTCAGGATTTTTTTTCCCCCAAAATAGAACAGAATATGCACACAAAAGCAGACAAAGAGAATGCATGCTGAAGATGAAAAAAGAATTCGCTCCACTCCACTAAAAGAAACCAATAAATGCTTTTACAACAACAGTGAAAAGCTAACTGAGGTCTGAACTTGCTCTCACTAATGTCAGTAACAGTTTGATTCAATGGGAGCAAAGTAAATCCCATTAGAGCCTTTTACAAAAAAATCCTAATAAAAGCAGACACTACAAAGTAAAGGCCCCGTTCAGGCCTCGCTTACACCACAGCCATTGTAAAGCCACACCATCATATCTGGGGTCAGCATTCAGAGCTGCAGCTTTTCACTCCTCTTTACACTCACCACGTCACAGAAAGCCAAAAGGAGATGCTGCTCCAAAGTGAGAATTGCGAGTCTCCCCTGGCCGTGGATTTAATACACTTTTGTTAGGTTTACATAAGATCTGGCTGGGTCCCAGTTGTGCATTCCCTGACACTCACACTGCCTGATTTATGCTGCCTTATTTGGCTGGTAACAGAATCAAATTGGTGACTGGTTTTGAATGAAGGCAATTAGGGTGCTTGATTGGTTTTGTAATTTGGAGAACACTACTCCAGAGTATAAGTCAATTGTGTAGAACTACCCAGGTCTTTAATCACTGGTTTCCTTGAGCAAAGAGCTGATACTTTAAATCATCTGAAATTTATACCACCTATAATCAATTCCATTTTCCCCATTATCCCCCCCCTTATTGCTTCCTCCTCTGTCCTGCACCTGGCAAAAACATTAGATTTCACTGAAGAATAAGTTAACTATAGCATTGCAAATTACTTCAAAGGTATATCTGAATTTTATTTAAAGGTTCAACCAAGTGTATGGGGGTAATTATCTTTACAGAGCATCTGACAGCTGTTGTGACATAGTGGTCCAACACTTCTTCTTAGAAATCTGTTAGAAGAACTTGTTTAAATTTGAGTTTGGATAAACAAGAGACTTCTCTCTGCAAATCTTAGTAACATCATCAACCAATACAACAAAGTCTCTTGGGTTCCCCTGAAAAACTGGAAATTTTCTATGCAAACAGTTTTCTTTCTGAATGGATAACAAAATAAGATCTGCAGGTTTAACACACAAAAATCAAGCCAAGCACAAGACAGGAAATCATACATAATTTGCCGTGTATGTAAAGTATACCTTTATGAAATACAGTTTCTTATTTAAATATACAGTCTTCACATATTCCAAAGCTGAGAAATAAAATTGCCATTGTAAAGCCAAGAGTTTCCTCAAGCAATTTTTTACTCTCAAGGGAGGACAGGAATTGAAGGATACATTTACAGGATAAATAAGTAAAGAAAAACTCTGAAAAGTTGCATGATATTCTAGGCAATATCTGTTCCCTCATCACAATCTGCACTTCTGACATTTATTCAGAACAAGACTGTTCTGCACAATGTCTTTCAGACCACTAAGTCCCAAACCTTTGGGCCAATGCTCTGCTGACATCTCTGCCATTGATCGCTGACCACCACAAAACTATTCCAAACATTTACCTGAAATGTCAGTTCATCTTACACAATGCTGTAAGCAGATGTGAAGCGCTGAATTTCGCTTCTCAGCAAGGCTGCATAACAAATAATATGTGCTTCATTGAAGGGTGCCACAAACACCCTGGTCAGCTCAGAAGATGTGAGGCAACTTCAAGGCTTTCCATAACGTGCCCCAATTTTATACTCCTCATTGAAAATCCTCACTATAGCTGAACCCTGAAGCCCCATGCAAACTGACCACCAGTGACAAATCACAGTCTGGAGAGCCAGAAGTTTTATTAGTAGGTAATGAAGTAACTAATTAAGTTTTATTAGTAGTTAATAACATGTAGGGTTATGCATCTTTGTACAAATTCCCTGCATACAGTCTTAATTTATTGTGGTCCTGAAAATCCTCAGATTTTAATAAAATCTGCCAAACAGAAGCAAACTTTGGTTCCCACTCTCAAGCAAATAGCAAATCTTACTGATTATGAGGCAGTAATGAAACCTTGTCAAAAGGTTTGTATAGCATGGAGTAGATGATGTTAGTTATCTGCATTTAATATTAGTCACAGTAAGCAAGTTCTATTGCAATTGAAATTATTCTATTCCTTGAAATAAAATATAGAGGAAAGAAGAAAAGCCTCAGATTACTGTTTTGTTTCATCACTTACAAGCAACAAGGAATGACTGAAAATTCATTATCCCTTGTTACTGTAAGCAGCTATGCTGTTGCTGGGCAATTTAAATACCCATTCATCTCATTCCACCACACCAGAACACTACTCATGGTATGTTCAAGAAGAGTGATAAATTTGAACTTGACTGACTTTAATGCAGCTGCTCACCTAATAGCATTCACATGCAACACTACGCACAGAAGCATTTATTAAGACAAAAATTGGTTTTACTACTGCAACCATTTTGAAATTACTAGTATGTATTTGTAATAACCCCTAGGAGCATTCTGGGTAAATTCCTACAAACTGGACAGATGCTTTGATGGAGTTCTCCTCCTAGGTGACCATGTTCATTGGAGGAAAAGTGAGGAACCACATCTCTGCCAGCTCCCCAAACCATTCACGCCTGTGTGACATTACTGCTGGTGCCTGCAGTCAGCATTTCAGATTAATTTGTATCTTAAAAAAAACTCCTAAAACTGATTTGAACACTTCGTTGTGCTCATCATACTGACCTGAAAAAAAGTGCCTACAGCCCTAGCCTAGGCTTGCTGGGGCCAGGAGCCATGGGCAGAAGGTGACAGTTCTTCCAAGGACAAAGGCACAAATGGGTCAAAGTCACATGTTGCAGTGTATCAGTCCTCTATGGGAAATTATGAATTATTTCTCCTCTTGAGTTCATGATGCAAACCTGAAGGGGCACACAGCATATTTATGACTGAAAGTGCATGTCTACCTTCTTAGAGATAGAGAGTAAACTTGGGAACTCAGATTCTCGGCTAGAAAAAGGAAGTGAAAACAAATACAACAAGTACTGTCACTGGATCAGAAATTCACATCTTCAGCAACCCATATCATGGTCCAGCAGCAAAGCAAAGGAAAGCACAGAACCTTCCAGTGACCCCCACCTTCTGCAATGTGTTTCGGGTGGTTCTAGAAACAAGGGAAGAACCAGGAGCTCTGGATGCAGGCAAATTGGTGACAGGCTGGGCTAGCGGCCTTACCAAGAGAATGGAAGCAAGGCAGAACAGGCTTATTTCCAAAACTGTCCCCAGACACAAGGAAATGAAGGAACAGCTCCAATTTGAAGGCCTTGATACCAGTCAGAAGCATAACCCAGGGCAAACCAAAGAGCACTGAGCAACAGCCAGCAGGAAGGAGAAATTCTTCCTCGTGATTACTGGCACATTTCAGCAGTGCATCTGAAAGGGATGATGGCAGAAAAGCTTCACATCCCTCCTTCAGCAGCAGGGAGGCTGGCTCCAAATCAATCAGGAGATTAAGGGATCCCATCCTTTCGGGAGTACAAAGGAGGAAATAATATGCCAGAAGCCTCTTGTGCCAAAATCCTTTCTTACAAGCCTCTGTTTGGGGGTAATAGCAATTCAAATATTAGGAGTACAAAAGAATGCTGGAGAAGAGAACAGGAGGGTAAGAGAGGGTGCAAGTCCTCCTCCTAAAGCACTGGCCTCCCCTGAGACCACAGGCTGAGCTGCAGAACTCCAGGCTACTAAGCTAAAACGTCTGAATAACATCTGGGTATGAGTGCAATTACAGGAATGGTTCTTTTAAAGCACATGACATTGTAACTCACAAAAGGGTAGGTGTTTCATCCTAGCACTGCCCACTTCTCATTGAAAAATCAGACCCCCAAGAGCTGAGAGATTTAGAAAAGAGCAATGCAGCACACTTGAAGCTGACTTTCGACCTCCCCTCTGGCCCCCTGGAACAAGGTGCAGAAGGAAATAAGACGTAAGTTTTCCAGCCTGCAGTTATGCTTACAAACTCCCTCCATGCCCCCTACTGCTCAAACCGAGTTTTACCTTCGGGCAAAAGAGCCATCATCCCACTTCTTAAAAATACAAAGAATTTTCTTGACAGTGCAATTCCCTGGAATCCCTAAGAGCCACATTTTTCTTCACAGAGCAGTGGGAAGCAGGGGAAGGAAGAGAAATACTGCTGCCAATTGATTCTAAGAGAATTTCAGATGTCAAAAAAAAAAAAAAAAGAAGAAAAAGTAGCAATTAAAAGCTCTATAGCTGGACAAGATTTTTAGCTATTTTGCCTGAATCCTAGCTTTCAGGATTCTGCCTGAATATATAACAGCAATGGTGGGTTCATATCTTCAACTCTGACATCAACTCTGACAATATTTTCCACTTCATCCCCAAAACATCTCCGAACAAATAAGCTTTGCACAATGCTGCAAGGTGCCAAAATGACACAATGCTTCACAGGAGATCCCTAAACATTTCTTCTTGAAATGGGAGCATGAGGACACCCCTGAGAGACGCTGGAGAAAGCTGACTTGCAAATGTTTAAGAACCTCGTCAATGAACAACTGACTGATTCTGATTGATTTAATGAAAGTGTTCTTTACTGCTGAGAGGGCATTTACAAAAGCAGAGCTTAATCTAGTGAGACTGTGCTCCCACCAGAGCCAATGAACAGACATAGGCTTGCCCTGGGCAATGTAGAGAAGGAAGTCGTGCTAAAGACTGTCTTTGTGAAACGTCCATTTGCTGACATGGACCAACCATTTCATGTATCATGTACCCTTTTGGGAAGCATTTATATGATAATCTCAAAAACAATTAACATAGAATTGTTTCAACTAATTAGAATAATGAATACACTAAAGAGGTAAACTGTAAAAGGTTTTGGTTTCTCCACCAGCTAATGTGGAGCAAGGAGCAAAGAGCAAACATGGAGGAAGTAACAGAAAACATTGTTAAAGGTGAGTTTTCTGAATAGAAAATACCTGTAAGCCTCATAACTCAAATATATTAATGGAGTTTACAGGAGTTGCAAAGGAAAAAAAATAAAATCTGAAGACCGAGCTTGGAAACCCTGGAAAAAACTGATCAAGAGCAGTCACAAGTAGTGCCAGATTTGTTTTGCATGTATCTTGCATCCCGCAAGATGTGTTACTGTACACATAAGCACATAAATGTTAAGCTCATGTAAAACAAGAGTAATCTAGGGGCTCCTACCACAATAAACCCCCTTGGTTTAGATTTTTTTTTAATATTCTATAGATTACTGAAACAGTTGCAACTCAAAATGAATGTAACAAAATGCTGTGAGTAAGGTGGAAAGGGCACACGCCCAGTATCAGGCAGTTTTAGCAAAGTCTTCTGAAGGCCACCAAAATATTGAACACTCCATTAGTGCTTGAAATAAGAAAAAAAAAAGCCTAATTTCTTTTGGAAAACCATACAAATATACTTCAGAGAAAGAAAAAAAAAAAATCAAAAGCCAGTCAATCATACAGGCTAATATTATTCTAGAAAATCAAATATTGGCAGAAGTCTTGCAAATTGACTCCACTCTTACCACTACCACCAGATCACTTGGGCTAACCTGCCTACATTCCTCAGGCACACACAATTACAAATATTTGTTGAGCATTACACATTCACCACTTTTANATAGATAAAATGACTCTTACGTATTCCACTCTTTTATTTTAAATTATTATTATTTTTAACATAGGAAAAATTCAATTTCTGTCAAGGAAGTCCATGATTTTCACTATGCCTTACTCTATTGAAACAGCTCTTGATTAGAGAGCCTACCCCTAAAAAAAACATAGTAAAGCAAGCATATCTCTGGTCACTTCAATCGTTCATTCTACAAATTCGACCTTCTTCAATAAGTACCTTTGACTCTTATGTATTTCAGAGTATCCATAGACAAGCTTATATAAAGAAAAATCCTTTCATATTAACCTTTTTTTCTTGTAATCAAATGCAGCCTTCATTCAGCACCTTAAAAAGCTCCAGAGTCTCTTATACCTGATTTTCAAGTAAATGTGGCCAGTGGGAGTTCTTGTCCATAAACAACCAGATTTTCCATGCTGCATTTCCTATCCAATAGCCTAAACAACATAACTAGTCTATCCCTGCTGCTTAAGCTTTTGTATTAAGACAGTCTGAATAAAAAGTGTAAGGGCTTTCTCTGTAGGACTCCTCTCCAGCACATAATCACAGGTCTTCTTACCTGCATGATCCAAAGAAGAATTCTTGAACAGCCATAACTTGAACAGATCTTTTTTTCTTGCTCAAGTCCCAAGACCAAAAAAGAACCATAACAAGAAACTAATAGCCAAAGCAGCAAGAAAAAGTATGTACTTTGATTATTCATGATAGCTGTCTGATATCCCAGCTACCTCTGCTGAAAGGGGCTTTCCCTGATTCATGACTTACCAGGGTGGCTAAAACCTCTGGCCTCAGTATCCTTCTGCCAACCCTGCTCTGGCTGCACTATTTGGATGTTAACACTTCCAGGCTCCAATAGATGCCATCAGGTTTGTCAGAAACCACGTGCCATGGAGAACAAAGCTCCATGATTCAGGAAGAAATGAGTAACGGAAATATTTAATGGAGTAAAACATATTTAATGGGATAAAACAATCTAATGGAGTAAACTCGTATCTCGGTGTCTGTCTCTTTCACATACAGACGCCTGCAAGGGCTTGTTTCAAGTTAAACACTGCTTGAAATTCAAATCTGAAAATTCTCTGAAGGAAACTTTATGGGAGAAAGATGGGTGCCTCTTTTGACTCTGAAGGGATATATTTCAGAGAGCTCATTCACTTCATTCAGTTCAGCTCAGCAGTGGAGATGCTCAATAAAGTGCAAATGAGTCAACTCATTAGATTGTGCTTGGGTTACAGAACCAACATTATATAGCTCACTTCTGGCTATTCGTTCATTATTACATTAGATCCAAGCAGTCATTGGAAGGAAACACCTGAGGGAAGCTACTTGTATGAGCTCCCTGCCATGGGGTCACATCTGGGTATGGAAGATATCCGTGCACAGAGAGCTCACCTCAAACCCACAGACACCACCAAAGGCAACAGAGACCTCAGCCAGAGAGACAGCCGAAAAACACACTCACTGACCAGCACTGAAATAAAACCTGTGTTAACTACAGGATTCACGTAGAACTATCACAGTAAATAAACTAGCAGGTAACTTCACTGATTTCCAAAACTACCAGATCAACATCTATGTTAACCATCTGGGCAAAATACATTTGGATCAGAGGGACAATGAGGGAGAGGTCATTGTTTTAACAAGTACTATCAATATGCAAGAAGACAGACAAAACTAAGCACTCATTAACAGCAAGAGATGCCTCAGAGCACACTTTTTTCTTGGCAAACATCAAATGCAGAATTCTCTGTTTCTTCCCTTTCCTTTATTCTGAAGGCAATACAAATAAAAATTAATATTTATTAGCTGAATTGCTTGAAGGCCTTTCCTCCTTCAGGCCTCTTACACACACTTAATTTTTTATTCCTTGCCCAGTTGAAGTGATGCCATCAGTAATCAAATAAAGAACAAACAATGAGTATAAAGAAGGAAGAGAATTTTAAAAATAAAGAAGTCGAAGAAAAAATTCAGTTGGAAGAAACAGCAAGATGCATAGAATGAAAGTAAGTTTGTACTGCAGGAATGGGAAACATGAAAAAATGTTTTCACTTCTGATTTAGCTAGTTCCTCCCCTTTCTTGTTATTTCCTTGAGTCAAGAATTTTCACTAGGTAATCCACTTCACCTTGAAGTGTTTTTCAGGGCAGCAGACCTCAAAAGCTTCTTGCACTGCAGAAAATTGAACTAAAATGGACTTGTATTACTAGCATTACTAGTCCAGTTCCATTTATAACTTTTCATTTACTGTTTCATTTATTTACACTCAGACAAATTCCAAGGTCATATTTTAGAGATCATCACATAAGACTAGAGAGAGGAACAAGACTCAGTGACTTCTCCTGATCTTGCACCGACTCATCCTGTGATTTCTAGACAGCGAGCGGCTGGAGCACTGTGTGATAATGTGTAAGGATGTCATTGTGCAGAGAGAAAACAAGTTGGGTTTAAAGCCTACTGATATCATTAAGGATTTTACTAGGGATTATGTTACTGCAACAAAAATTGCTCAGTTGTCTTTCCCTTCTTTATCAGTTCCTCTATCCTATGAACTCTAGCTGTGCAAGGAGCATCTGTAATCCTAAAGGGAAGGAATAAACACAGACTACATTTGCTTTGATCCTTCCTAAATTCAGATTTAGTGACCTTGCTAATGTTCTTGGGTCAGTACCACTTCCTTCAAGGCCTGAGAAGCAAGAAAAGGAGAAACAGCCAAGGCTTGTTTTGGGCAAATGCAATCTGAATTTGAAAAAGCATAATATTTTAATAGCTAATGTACACCATTAACTACATCAGAAATATCTCATGGGAGAAATTCTCATGAAAAAACCTATTTACAAGCCAGCTGGACCAAATTTCTGAAAATGGACTTTTGCAGGGACATCTTAACAAAGAAGAAAAAATATCTTTCTTATTGGAGTATTTATAACAATTTTTTTAATACTTCTAATAAAAGTAACAATAACATTATAATGAGAGTCCTCAAAGTAAAAAACATGAAAAATTCTGCAGATGAGGAGAGAAAAAAAAGCATGTTGCAACCTATAAATCACAAACTATTGTAACATTTTGCAATATGGTATTTTTACATTAATTTGCATTAAATAATTTGAATGAAGATGTAGACACTGATTACATGGATTTATAATTTCTGTCACAAAAAGTGTATAGTAACCAGCAGTCTTGGCAAAAACTTTTGGTCACAGGTGCCAGATTCAAAAGGTTGCTCCCACACACCTCTTCCCACCAGATGTAGCAACTGTCCTTTAAGAGCAGCAGCTTGCAGTTAACTTCGTATGATGAGATTAACACTAGAGATATCAATATCTGACAACATGACCTACATTACCTGCCAATTATTATTAGAGCAATTCATAATAAATACACTAATTATCTGACAAAGGTCCTTGCAACTCGTGAGTGCCATATATTCTTACATGTTTGACTTAAAAAGATTTAAAAGTACTTGGACACCCCTTGTGTGAGGATACTCCCCATTCAATAGTAGAGGGATTTGGGGTTTGTTTGTATTCTTTTAAACTAGTTACTGGACATAAGTGATGGGACCTTGTTATTGCTACTTCATTTATGTGCACAGCATACACCATCCTTTCAGGGAATTTAATGAACCATACAGAAGGAGGGAAAGAAAATATCAAAGGAGTTAGTGACCCTTGCCCCAAAAGTAAATTGTGAAGCCTTCCTAGTATTTTTGCTGAAGCATCTTTCTATATTTGCAATGTATCTATGCTAGGAGCCGAGCTGTTACTTAAAAAAAAAAAAAAGTTGATGTACAACTTGGGAAAGCTGATTGAGGTGTCAAATGTCCACAGGTTTAGAGAACAATTTAATCAATACAAGAAGTATAGGGCATGCAGTTTGTATTGCTGTAACTTGTCTCCTTTGAAGCTTTGTTGTTTATTTACAGCAGATTGGAGAGCTCCTCTGCATTTGAACGGACAACCAACGCACTGAAGTTCCCACGTTAAGGTCAGATGCCACTTGCAGAAGAACTTCAGAGGGTTCCATCATCCTTCTCCTTTTGCAGGAAATAGCTTCAACATGCTTTAAACAAAAAGACTGCTCATCATTCCAACCCAGAGCTCTGGATCCAAAATAACAGAATTTAGAAGTCTGGATCCAGATTTTGCCAGTCATTCTTGGATATGTCGTTCTTCATTGCAAGCAGGGATAACGATAACATCAACTATTTGCCTAATTTTAGTTTTCAAGCATTTAAGCCCCATTGTTGAATCAAAAAGGCAGCTGTTTTTCTTAGGAGAATCTTTGTAATACCCCAGTAGCCAGCTTGTGCAAATAGCATATTTCCACTGACTTAGATAAATAGTTTTAAGTGAAAATAGATCGTATCACTTTGCACAGCAGTTTTGATTTACTCAAGCTGAGAATTTGAATGTAAAGAATAATTTAGAGGTTAGGTTATTTCATTTTTTTAATCCCTACTTATTTCCCTGCCATTATTTGTGGAACAGTCTAACATTAAAGGGATGTGTTTTCAACTTAATTTCTAGAGTTTCCTTTAATAAAATTGTCTATATTTACTGAAAATTTTGGGGAATGTAAAAGTTTCATTTTTACTAATTATTTTATAAAATGAAAGCCCTTCTCCAGTATTGTATTTTGCCAGGAGACCAAATGTAACAATAGAATCAGACTGAATGAAAAACTCTCATGAAAGGCAGAAAAATACTCTAACATTATAATTAGTCAACTCCAAGTCTCATAGAGAAATGACAAGACTCTTCAGGTAACAAAAACAGTGCTTTAATTTATGTTAACATGCTGTAAAATGCAGAGACATGCTGAAGAACCCAACAAATTTGACTATAATTTTCAATCTGACTGATACAACAATTTGGATAAGTGGAGTTGTTATCTCCCGACAGGAAAATCAGACACTTTGTAACTCGAGGAAGAGTGTAGAAGTGGAGGAAGGACACAGTTTCTCTCCTCATATTCAGTAGTCAGGATCATCCATGTTTAAAGAAAACAAAATGAAAAAAATAACCACAAAGTCCAACTCAAGTTCTATTATTCTAGCCAAACTCTGACATTTTAGGTGAAATTGTTTCCCTTTTTAAGTCATTAGAAACCAGGTAATGCTGAGAAGTGTATGTTTTTGGGGAATAAAGAAACTGGTATTAGCAACAATTCACTCTTCACAAGGGCTCAGATTATGGGAGTTATTAGAGTAAGAAATACATAAAAAGTGAGGAACACAAGATTGCAAATTTACAGCTATTAATGAACTCCACGAAAAAAACAGCTGTGGCTATTTCATGCCAAACTGGAATTCTGCCATTAGCAAACAGCACCTTGGGACCATCCTTGCCAAGCCCAGTGGCACATGGGCCCCAGGGCGGAGGGGCTGAGCCCTGGGCTAGAAATAGAGATGGCCTCCAGAGTGACAGGACTTCACAAACGTCACTTATTTAAGAATACAAACACAAGGGGCCCTGTCATGCTCTGCTGCAGCTGCATCTGAAATAGTGCTTAGCTCTCTGGGTACCTTGTCTCACCATAACCACACACAGGAAATTGAGAAGCTACAGGAGGAGGTAACGAAAGCGATCAGAGGTGTGACAGTGCTTCCACTTTGGCAAAGAGACAAAACCTGGAGAACAGGGCAATGAGTGTATTAAAGAAATAATGAGTAATGTGGACAAGTGGCAAGGAATACAAGGATGGGTTGCCCAGAGCAGCTATTTGTCAGACTCAAAGCCAGCAGAAGAAAGAGCTTTCTCAGGAAAAGCCCAACTAAGCTGTGCAGCTCATATCACCCAACACTTTGGTAGCCAGAAGTATGAACAGCTGCCAAATAGATCACAGAGGAAGGATCCAGTGGTCAATGTGAAGGTTAATAGCCTGAATGCAACCTTGATTGCAAAGCCACTAAGTCATTTATTGCCAGGAAGTGGGCAAATAAGCAGCACAGCAGGACTGCTCTAGACTGGTGCTTTTCATATTCAATATGCATTCAACTTTACACATGCAACAGCACTGTTTTTTAAGGAAATTTTCACAAAAAGCTACCTAGTTCTTTCCCAGGAAAAGTTAATCAAAAAAGGTTATGCTCCTATAAACACTTCAGTTTTGACAAAACTGGCTCTTTTCACCTAGGGGGAAAAAAAAGGAACATTCACAACCAGTTCTTACACTCCATGTAGCTGAACCCAGTGACAGTTTTCTCCTGAGCTACTTCAAACCTGGACACATTCCAGTGAAACCAAAGAAGACACTGCAGGGTTCATAAAAGAAGCTGCCCACTGAGTCACTGTGCACTGTGCATGGGAGCTACATAGAAGGTGAGCACTCAATTATGTCTCCTGCTGACCAAAACACTTTGCATCTTGGGCTGGTAATTTTAAATAATGAGGTGGACGTGCAGCTTGTATTGAAAGAGATTTTTAGAGGAAATTTAATCTAAATTACTTTAAAAACGAGGGTCATCCTCTTTCCCTGCCTCAGTTTTCCCCACTGACACAGTGGCAAATAAAACACAAGAAAAAGAAAAGATACTGTGTAAGAATTGTCATTGTTTTACACAGAGTAGCTTAAGTGCTATTTTTCAGTCCTATTGTCAGCCACAACAGCAGTTGACCTGCTTTATTAGAATCAGAGAGAACTTGCCAATTTAAGGCAGAAGTTTCAAGAAATATTAATTTCATATGAATAATAAATAAATTAATAACAGCTGTGATAAAACAAAAGTAAAGTTTTGGAAAAAAATCTTTATGAACAGAAAAGAAAATAGCAAAAAGCCTCCTTTAAGATTACAGGTGCCACAGGGTTAAAAAGCCTTCCTGTCTCCACTTGGAAAAATTCTAAAATCAGAAAAGAAGGAATGAAGGAGGTAGAATGAGGAAAGTTCATCTGAGAGCACAAATCAAGCAA
This sequence comes from Thryothorus ludovicianus, assembly GCA_013397245.1. NCBI lineage: Eukaryota > Metazoa > Chordata > Aves > Passeriformes > Certhiidae > Thryothorus > Thryothorus ludovicianus. The sequence continues at coordinate 361,429 of VZTB01007326.1, forward strand.
TCATTCCTTTGGAGCACAGTTATTTTTGAAGTTACCATATAGTTTTTCTTAATATTAAAGGGTTCTTAAGATCAACATCTAAGATTTTGAAAGCTTTTAGATCTTATTTTTAAAAGTGATTCATCACACCAATGAGCTGAAATACAAATCTGTGTCTAAGATCAAAGAAGACACATCACAACCCAAATACAATTTAAACTTAGAGTTTGTCAGTGTACCACCTCCAAGATAGAGGCACATTTTTTTGCAAAACTATTAGGAGTTCCTCTGTGTGCACCATGGTGAGATCAGCAAGAATGTGTCAAAGTAAAGAGAATATGCTCAACGGCATACCAAGTCCTCTTCATATTTTTTTTTCTTTGCACATAATTCTCCTATATTAATGCACTAAAAAGAACAGAAATTAATATTAACAGCAAAATAGCTTACCTTGAAAATATCCCTGCTTTTATACAAGAGAAATGCCATAAAAATTAGACAAACTGCAGGAAGAGAAATATCCCATATTTTTCAGAGAAAAATGTTAATTTCCATTCCCAGTTGTGCTGAAGCAGGGCCAGCCATTGGCTCCATATGTTTCAGCAATTGGAGTCATATTAACATTCTTACAGTTCTTTTGCTTTCACATGCTTTGTCCTGGTTGCATTATGCAAACCCAGGAAATCCAATATTTCTTAACACCCTCCCCTCCAAATAAAGACCAATTCAGTTTCTGACTACAGTGGTTTCTCTATTCCAATCCCAACAATGGTGATTTCTCCAGACTGTGCAAGGAGGCAGAATGAAACCCATACTCAGTTTTGAAAATATATTCATTCTTTTAGGAAACTATGGTTGAGTGCATAGCAACATGCAAAGATCACTTTTAAAGGAAGAGAATCCTGGCTTCCTGTTATAGCAAAATATCAATAGATTCTACTTGTATTTTGCCTTGGAAAAAGAAAAAGGCAAACAGAAGTTTTCATCCTGAGCCAGTGAAAAACGAGCAGTAAAATGCTTGTTGGGCTGAGACAAAGCAGACTAACTTAATAACTGCAATTTTCATCAGCACTGGAATATGAATGGTAGGATGGAAAACCCACATTCCAATGCATAACACTGGCAAGATTATTTTTCCAAGACAACCTGTTTTTCTAATGCTACTGACCACAAAGTCATCCAAGTGCACAGTTGTCTTCAGAAAAAGGTAGATCTGCTTAAGATGAGTAAAACTACCACAGCAGGAATTTTACATAAAGGGTTCACCAAAGTTTATGCTTCATCATAAAAAGTACAGGAGGATACTAACTGGGAGTGAATGCAATAGTTCTCTTTCAAACCATATTGCTAAAAGTCAGCGAGTCAAATCACAAATCTTTTGCCACAATAAAATTCCTACTGAAGTTAGTGCTGGAGGCAGGGAGGCAAGTAAGAGCAGAGCATCGAAGAGAGGAAATAATGCTTTCTTGGATTTTACTGCGTAGCTGCTTATAGAGTGGTAGATCATATCCCCACTCCTAAGTAAAAGATGAAACACCATCATAAAAGAGGCTGGCATGAAACAAGTGCCTGTGGTCTTGCTGGTATGGGGTTTTTCAGTTTTAAAATCTGACAAAAACCAAATCTGATTCAGATTCCTATTAATTTAAAACAAAAATTCTTGTGTGACTTCCAACGTGCAATTTCTCAAACCAAAGCTTTGAAGTGCCACCTAACCAGCAATAAAGGGGGCGTCTATGCTACGGAAACACAGGGGAATCCAGAAAATTCCTTTCAAGGACAGTGGAATTTTTAGGACTGTGCTCCATTTAGAAATACCAAGCATTTTCAAAGCAGTAAAAAGAAGAAAAGAAAATAAAAAAAAAAACCTCCTCAAACTGAAAGCAGAGACCTTCTCCTAGCCAAACCACAGATTATGGATAGTCTTTCTGACATGCATTTTATGGTATTTACAGAACTTAACTAATGAATCTTGCAAGACACTGGTGACTGAGATCTTGCTGCAGCAAAGCCTTTAAAGCATCTACTTAAATAGAAGTCAAGTGGAGGGAATGAGTTTTGAGCATGCATCAAAGATTACTATGATTATAAAGTCATGAGGATATGTCAAAGGAACAAAGTAAAACAAAAGACACTAAAACTAATCAGATGATATTTATGAAACACACACTTTCAGGACTAAAGTAATTTCTTCATAAAAAAACCCAGGGAATAGTCAGAAAAGAGGAAGAAAATCACATTAAAATGGTGAAGGAAAATAACTGACAACTAAATGCAGCTGTATCACTGAGGAAGAAAACATAACAATTACTCTTACATTCAACAGATCTTTTTCCCCCCTGCCTCCAAAATGGGCTGACAGAAACTCTGCAGATGTAAATTATAGTGCCACATTTGTCAAATGCCATTGTGAAATCTTAAAAACTATTCAAGTTCTGTTGGTTGTGAGCAGTGCCATTGCAGACTCTTCCCAACAAAACGCATTCGGGTTAAAATCAAAATTATGCAGAAGCATTAAGCAATGTTGGCAAAATGACTGACTACCATTGAAGAAAAACATACTGTCCTCTGTAAACTGGACAAAAAGTATTCCTTATTGTCAGGTTCTTGTACTGAATCAGGAATGAAATCTCCACTACGTTTAATTTCTAAAATCTCAAATTCTATCATTTGCAACAGAGATTTGAGAGTTGTATGTAAATCCTTTTTCATGTAGAGTTTCTATTTGAAACTTTAAAAAAATATTTAGTACTAAATATGCTTTAAGAAAATCAATAATGTGAGCATGAAAGGAAATAGTTACCTTCAACTAAGACAATCTGGAGTTTTAAAACATCTGAGGAACATGAGCCATATTTTGCCCAACTATCCTCATCCTCAGTGGGGAAACAAGAGTGGAGAAAGTTTGAACAATTTGTTATGGACCTGTGTGACCTTGAGTTAGAACAGAATACAATCTTCAATCCCTTGAGGCCCTAAATCTAAGACTATGGTGCTTCCCAGAGCTTTACTCTTCAACTTATACATTTGACATGAAGACAAATACAGAATCCACACAATCCTTGGCCACCTTAATACAGGATGCAGTAGTATTACCATTTGTCTCTGAGGTCTTTGAAGACTTTTGTTGAACCTCCTCATCCCTCACTTTCAATGAGAAGCTAATGGAGGACCTGCTCTACACCATTATCTTCTCACCAGATCCCTCAAAGGCTTTGGAAATTATGGAGAAGAATGGTGTCACATGGTGTTATTTTAACCAAATATTTCTGTATCATTGAAGAAGGGAATCTGTTTTCTTCCTTTTATTTACTTGTTTGCCTGCAAGGATGCTGCTGAGGACAGCCTTGAATTGTCCCAAGACAGTAAGGAAGGCCTCGAAGTATAAAGAAGCAGAAAGCAGCAACATCTCCCATAGTGGCAGAAGCATCAGCAGCAGGAAAACAGGAATGGAAGTTGGATTAACAGGGTTTAGCAGAAAGTTCCAGCAGCAGTCCCCAACTGACTCCTGAAAGGAGTTTGAATTAAGATAGGAGTCCATTTCTTCTACCTGGCTACTAGTGACAAGGACAAAAGGACACAGTCTCAAGCTGTTCCAGAGGAGGTTCAGATTGGGCATCAGGAAGAATTTCTTCATGAAAAGGTTGTCAAGCGTTGTAACAGGCTGCCAAGGGGGATGGTAGAGTCACCATCCCTAGAGATGTCCAAGAAATGACTGGACACATAGTGCCATGGTCTAGTTGACAAGGTGGGGATCTGACAAATATTGGACTTCATGGTTTTGGAGGTCTTTTCCAACCTAAATGATTCTGTGATTTTCTAAGGGATGTATCCCCTGTATTCCCAACAGAGTGTATCCATTTTTCTCCTGTGTCTGGTAAATACTTACAGGCTCAGGGACAAGGACAAGTGACCATTGTGCACACGGATTCCCATACCAACCATAAAAAGGTGGCAAGTAGGTTTTTCCACTTGATCACACCCACAGACATTACTTGGCAAAATATATAATGAAGTGAAGTGACTGTGTGACAGTAAATAACTGCTAAGGTGAACTCAGAGTCCTTTTGTTTTGCAAACAGGACTGTGAGCCATTAATTATGGGCAAGGAGAAACAAGAATACCTCCAAGGCAGATAACTGGATAAGCAGAACATGACAGCACTAGAATACTTCTCACTGGCAAAAGGATGATGCACAAGAGGGAGATACAAAATGCTCAGACATAATACTGCCTCAAACACCCAGCTCATCAATAAATTTGCCGCCCTAACATGAACACTTGATCAAATGCAAATGTCCTGAGAAGCAGAAGGCTTCACTACTTTCAGCACAGATGTAAAAAATGCAGATGTATTTCTGTTTGAAACAAGCAAAGGAACAATAAGCCCCCTTCCCTGCGCTTGTAAGAGGCCAACTGTCCTGATTAGGAAGGACAATAACATGAGGCTTAGCTTTTGCAGACTTTTAAATTTAATTTCTTATCACTCTTGTTGATAGCAGTACCCCTTTTGTTTATGTTTCAAAATTAACAAATAATCACACTGTTTCAGAAATCTGCAAGAAAGGGATTCCCACCCGGGGGTGGGAGACAGCTGTGTTTACATCAGTGTCATTTGGACTTTTCTGTCAGTAACTAACAGATCTCTTCAAGACTCAGTGGTCTGATGGTCTGGACACGCTACAGTGAAAACTGAGCCATGAAAGGCCAAGCCCAGAGACTTACTTAATCTGTTTGGGCACCATAGAGACCTGCCTGAATAGAGCCACACCATATTTCCACGGTACAGCTCCAAGGAAATGGCTCTTTTAGAAGAAAAATTATCACAGCAGGGGATCAGAGTGACAGTAGGAGACTCCCTTCTGTGTGAGCAACAGCTTTGAGAGTGAGTCCTGCTTTTTGCTGTTGGATGAACCTGATTTCTCTGATGGGCAACACAGAGAATGGAGAGATTTCCACGGCTACAACTCCCTTCTGTATAGCTCACCCCAAGCAGGTAATCTAGCCAGAGTTGCCATGAAGAAGTCAATTCAAAAAGCAAATGCTGTATTTTGGTCTGCATACATAAATATTCATGATCTCTGACTGACAACTGCCTCTTAACACCAATGTAAGAGGAGCATGCAATGCTGTTGTCAAGCTGATACAATGTGCAGCTTCAATTTCCAAACTGGGGAAGTTGAGTAAGTGGTCAATTTCATACACTCCCACAGGAAGCCAAATTATTCATCCAGAACACCTTATTTTTATACATATTTGCATTCAAAAATTGTTGTCACCTGTTTGCATAAGTTGCAAAATGAAAGCCTCCACTTTCTCTGTTTTCTATTTATACATTAATTTTTTCCACACAGCAGAATGTATCTCCTCACTGCTTCCACAAAAATCTTGTCAACAACCCACAATTAATGATACCATGAATTATTTCACTGAGATGCAATAATACCATGTGCCTCAACAGCATTTTAAATAAATGCTCTCCACTCAGCACAAGAGGGAAGAGTGAGTAAGGCCAGCATCTGCTAAACCACCAGAATTTTTACATCATCCCTACTGGAAATATTTACCCAGCCTAATGAGATTTAGCAGAAGGCATCCCATGAAAAAAGAGGACAGCGGCTGGCAGAAAGGCTGCTTGAGTTCCCTACAGGAGTTTGTGCATGCTCCCATTTGTCAGGGTCACTTCAAAGGCTTTTTTTTCCTACCTTGTGGGAAAACAGACATACAAAAGGGACTGTGAAGGACCACTTCACTGCCTCTTTTCCTCGTTTCACTAATAGCTACTATGAAGGGCACTGGGGATGAGGAGTGGAATTCTGATAACCTGTTACATGCCCTCTCATCCAATGCCAGGTGCAGCACTCTCCAAGCCTCCACACCCAGGCTGTGCAAAGGGTTACAGCGCCTGTTCAGGGACACACACAATGCAAGCTCTGCCTTCTTTCCCATTTGGCACTTCAAGAACATAGGACAAAAGGTGCCTTGAGCAAAAAGCTCTCGGGATTAACATTTTCAAACTAGCTACCTAATTCATGGACTTCTCTGGAGGATCTGTGTAACTTCAGTTCATGTTGGGGAGAAGGAGGGGCATCTATCTGACAATACCAGCCCTAAATGCAAAGAAGAAAACTTGTATTTTAAAGACATAGGTTTCATAGGAAACTAAATTAAATTACTAATTTTGCTGTCCCCAGAGTTCCCTCAACTCCAACAAGCCCAAAAGATGAGGTTATTTTTTAGTGGAAAGATCTCAGGACCCTGAAACTCACCTTCTGGGTCTATCACATTTCATACAGGCCATTTCAGAATGGGTTAACACTTCCAACATGCCTCTGTCTTGTCTAATTGAACAGAGTGGTTCATGGAAGTCTCTCTTGAGGTTTCTATAGGGAGCTTGGAACAACAGAGTTGTGATTCCAGTGGATGCTTCTTGTGAAGAAAGGGTAATGCAAAGCAATACACTTACAAGAAGTCTACAAGGCTTTATTTGAAAAGAAAGGAAAGTGTTTTAAGCATCTGAAGCATCTGCTTCTAGTGTATCTGGGGACTCAGTAAGAGGTCACTGCCTAAAGTCACACCAAAAAATGAACATCTGTTTTTGAGGACCCCAAGTGGCTCCCAAGTCCACTGTGGCTCTCACTTAGGTAGCAGTTCATGTGCAATCCTCAAAATCATTTAAGAACGTGTATAACCATTTGCTTTTTTCATATTTAGAGAAGGAGAAGCGCAGGTCTTGACAGTGACTTTGCACAAGGACAAACAACTCAAACAGCCAAGGGAAGGACAAAACTCAGGTGCTTTATTCCTGATAAACTGCCTGGCTCTCTAAATCATTTTTTATATTGCCATTTCCTAAGTACACTGTGGCACAGCAAACTCATTAATTTACTAACAACTGTTAGTAAACATTTTCCTGTAACATTTCCCCAGTTACCAGCTAATGTTTCATTTGAAAACTGAAGCTTTTATTGACAAAGCCATTTAAAATGTAAAATGAATCATGCAAACCTGTAAACAGGAGGGGAAATGTAATCCACTGAAGAATTACACAGGGACGTTTCCAAACATGAGAGGAAAGGGCTGAGGAGACTTTGCCTGACAAGGCAAGCGGGAAAGGAGAGCTTTAACCTTTAACTGGAAGCAGCTGTTGTAACCTGCCTAACCCCACCAGAATGCAGGTGCTGGGGCCATGTCTTGCCGGGGCTCTGGCATCAGGACCATGGCAGCTTTCCTGTGGGCAGGGAGCTAACTCACGTTTTTGTTATGTTATCCTGAAAGAAGTTACCATGGAGACTGGCATGAAAATGGCAATAGACCAGTGAGATAGAGATGAAAAGCACCAGGGACACAGAGTCTGAGGTGTCCAACTCCTCAGGCCAGGTGCTGGGCTTTCCATGCCCACAAAGTTCAGCTCCACCCTCCCGTAGCAGCAGCCTATCAAAGAAGGTTTGATGAAATAGGTAAATACCAGCCATTAAAAGTGATCTATCACAACTAATGAACACCCAGTTAACAAACACTAGATTGTTTAAGATGTATTTGTGTGTGCAAAGGTTGTTAAAAGCAGTGTTAAAATAGCACAGAAAAGGTAAGTGTTTATTTCCTGGGACAAAGCACAGAATACCAAAGGCTTTCCAGGAGAATGTCTCATCTTGGGGTTGTACTGAAGCAAAATAACATTGATCAAATACTGTTCTTTGATTCCCCACATGCATGAATGATCTAACTTTCAAGGGAATTAAGAAAAAAAATTAAAATCTCATTTTTATGGTATAACAACTCAATTGTTTCACGTTTCTGGTTACTGTGGTGTACTTTGAGAAGTGCCAGTGGGAGCATCAAGAGCCGCCCCTTCTCAGAGAAGGACCCAGGAATACTTTAACCAAACCATAACATGCACAGAGTGGGGAAGAGGAGGAAAGCAGGAGATTCCATTCCTGCCTGGAGATACTGGGAGCCTGCAGATGGATGGGTGAGGGCCCTGGCATCCAGAACACGTTGAACCTGAGGGCTAAAATGTGTTCCCCATCCTGTTCTGTCTGGACACTGCTCTTTAGAAAACATTTACATAAAATTCAAAGTTGAAGACTCTGCCCAGGACAACAAAACCTGTGCAAAAATAGGATAAAAGAAGGCTGAGGATGAGAGGAACTTCCCCATGCATGTTTTCTGAGGGCTTTTTTCTGTGTTCTTTTTATTTTCTTCTTTTTCCCCTGATGAAGTACAGGCTCCCCACCACTGAGTTTAGCCAATGAGCGCAACAGGATTCCAACATACATTTCTGCTTTTCAGACCCATCGTGAACTTTATGGACCATGTTCTTCCTCCATCCACAGGGCAAATGCTCCAGGAGTGATTCACAAGCCCTGCCACTTGGTACCAAAACATGCTCCCCTGAGCTGGTTAATTTAAGACTGGAATTAGTCTCTTTGTGCAGACAACCTTTTTATGAAGGCAGCATAATCCCCCAGAGCACTTACTGCAAGCATTTCAAATCCTGACGTTTTATAGTGTAACTTTTTACAACATATGTGTCTATTTGAAAGGTTTCTTTGATACATTCCTTTACCGCAGTACAAAACATAAAATACGACCCACAGAGCTTCCAATTTATTGACATTGCTCCTTGCATTTGCATACATAATGGCAATGTCATCTAAAATGTTCTGAAGTACAATTTACAGCCTTGAATAAAACGTTGATTTTCAAAATATATTTCTGATTTTACTTTCTGTACCACAGTGCAAAAAAGGTAGTTTAGTCTAGACAAAAAAGGTCGTTTAATCCAGTAATCTCTCTATAAAACACTGAAATAATGCCATCTATTTCTGCGTATGTGTCTCTGGAAAAACTAACAAAATTTCTGACATTTCTGGAGATACTAAAAAAGCCGTAAGTGACATGCAAGTATTCTCCATAGAAAGTTTTGAGGTCAGACAAGGAAACCAAAGTATTTTAACAGACTGAATAGCTTAAGTTTGCATTTTATGACACTGAGCAATGATGCATACCCAGCAGTTTTACATGTCTACCTTAATTCCTCTTAAAAGTCTCCTTAGCAGCATAATAAATGCTATATGTCTGCTATGGTGGGGCTGGCCCTGAGAACGCTGATGGAAACCCATCAGTCACGGCTCCTGGGAACACACCTCTTCCATTTTAGAAAGTAACTTCACATGTGACATTACTTAGACAGTAAAACAGGAAGCAAGCCATGGGGTGGGAGATGCTGAAGGACACAGAAGCTACTTCTACTCCTTTTGCCCCAAAATAAATTATGCTGAGACTGTAACACGTTTGTTGGTTTTTAAAAAAAAAAAGTCTCACTTCTTGTTCTCATCCTGTACATTAAATCTTCAACTCAATGAACCACAAAAGCTGCAATTTCAACTGCTTGTCCAGTAAAGAAGACAAGATGAACAAGTCCCTCCTATGTGGCAAAGGTCATCATACAGTCTACAAGCAAGTTGAAGGCCTGACAATTCACAATCCAGTTTCCAAGGTGAAAAAAATTCCCAAGAAAAGTGGGGAAGGGGGAGGCAAATATCTCGTACTTCAAGATAACAGTCCTTTCTATTCTGAGCAATCTAAACCAAGACAAACTTTTCCAAACCAGAGAAAATAAAAAAGTGCAATTAAAAGTGTATTTATGAACCTATTTAAAAAAATCATATATATACATGTATCTATATAACTAGTCCACTCATTTACTGTAAGATAATTTTATAACTAATTTTCTGGAAAGGCCAAAATTAGGAAAAAAAAAAGGGAAGAAGGTGCATCCAGCCATGCTGTGAGTTCACCATGTGCTTCTTGAACATCCATATAACAGTGTTGTCTCCTTTAAAGACACACTTAATTGCAACCTTCCCCTGCAAAAATATCAATTCTAATATTTTAGATATTCCTCCTTCCTGCTTTTCCAATAGACTTTTTCTGATTAATGACTTCTTGTTGCAAAAAAAAAAGAGGGGAAAGAAGAAAAAGAATCCCTTGAAATTACAGATCCTTAAGATCTTAGAATTAGAGCAAGTGTGATAATTGATCACAGACTAACCTGAGAAATGGCTGCTGACCTTTGGCTAGGCTCTCCACTACTGCCACTCACATTATTTTATAACTCCACTAAGCGCCTGTCAAACATACTAGCAGGGCCTTAGTTCACTACTTTCAAGAGGGTCACAAATTTTGAAAGCTAGGGGTTATAATTGTTTACTTTTTCTGTGTGTGCACATACCAGTGCACATTTTAGCACTACCCTGTCTGGGACTCCTGCAGATGTTATTGGGGACCATTCAAGACTTCCCTAGTGCACCTCGCACTCTGCATCTCTGACCTCTGAAAAGGTGTTTGGAAGAGGAACATCTTGTAACTGCAACAGAATAATTATCATACCCAAAGAATTCCTTCTACCTTCTTTCATTCACTCCCCAAGTCTATTTCAGGAACTATTCCTATCCCTCTGACTCTCAAGTATCAATGCATGAGCTGCTGTAGACAGAATACAATGAAAATAAAAAAAAAGTATCACCATAGCAGAAATGCCTCTTCATGAGAAAAAAACAGGCAGACATAGTTTTGCTCACAAGAATTTACATATTAAAAACTGTATTTATCAATATTTGATTTAAACGTCTGTGCCTGCACATTTATTGAACAAAGCCAGATGGGTGCAGGCAGCTGCACATCTGTATTCATTAATAGAAAGGAAGAGAGACATTCACAGTCAGCCACAGTAACAAATAACAGAATGAAAAATGCTTGGCTGAATTGTGCTTTATCTCTGTTCATCAACAAAAACTGGAGTCTTCCTCAGGCCTACGTTCATCCTTAACTTGAAGGACCAAAGTACCTAAGTTAGGAGAGCAGCTGCTGCAATCAGTGGAGAGAGATGCTTGCAAAGGTGCTACACCCCACTTAAGACAGGATTAGGTTGACCTCTCCTCCTTGGCCACACAGGGAAGCCACAGTTCCTCAGTCAGATGATAAATTTCAGCCTCAATATTTAACTGCCAAGAACAAATTTGAGTTTATAGGGAACTAAAATTATGAAATGCCTTTTATAGAGTGGGCTTACATTATCACAAATACACTTTCAAGGATGTTCGTAGCATAAAGGATTGAGGTAAAAACTTCTATTTATCCTCAAAATTGAAAAATAAAGTTCACTTTCTGACTGAAGCTGTGACTGCTCCACCTATTTGAGTATCACATGTTACAGAAAAAGATGTACAACCCAACTTCTCTTGCAATCTATACTGATGGAACCAAGACAAAGTATCTTCTGCAGGAATTCATCAGTTCATAGGATGAGGCCAACCATTTGGGACAACCTATTTTTAGTTACCAGAAAAATAACCTTCAGGCATGCAAAGCAGCCATCAGTCTGATAGCTACCATAAACAGGAAAGGGCAACTGCTCATAGCTGTAGCACCTAAAAACTCAGATCTAAAGCCCCACAGTTTCCAAGAAACACAGTTCTGAAATTAAAACTGTCCATTAAACGCCTCCTAAACATGATGAGTATGCAAATTTTCAAATTAAAGATGTTTTCTTGCTTAAGTGGGAGCTGAGTCCTTCACAAAAATGCATGGTTTCATAGGTACTGATCGCCCATAAAGCTTATGGCATTCTCTTAAGATTGTGGGCTGAGGAAGTCAAGTTCACTAAATACAAAAATAAACTAATTATTAGGAGAGAGGACTGACACAGGCAGTTCATGTTAGCTCTGATGGACCTTTCTCATGGGGAAGACAAGGGAATGGAGGGGGTGCAGCTAATCTGTTCTGCCAGAAAAATGCAATGCAATTCGAAAATGAGCTTTGCATAAAACTGAAGACATTTTGACGAAAGGTCTTCTACATTTGGATCCTCCTAACAGCACTTGCACATGCTTCCAGATGAAATGGGATAATGGGACCTCAGTGTGGGACTTAGAGATAACACAGAACCAGCGAGAGATATGTCATCTGCCTTTTCACTCAAAAATACATCTTCTGGATAATTACTGAAATTATAGAGCCCAAATCATGTATGGTTTACTCTGAGTGAGAAGAAGATTCTATGACTTTTGGTCTAGGTCACTACCACTGATAGCTCTGCTTCCAGAAGGAGACTTATACACAAACATGTAACTGGATACTATGCTGTGTGCAATAGAACTTAAAATTAAACACTGACATAATCATGGAGTTTAGATCATAACAGCCTCCTGCCAGTCTACAATATTATGCCTAAATCTGCCAGTAGAACATGGAACAACATAAATATTGCATCAGTGCTTTGGAGCTTACAGTGTGTTACAACTTTGCTTCACAAAGAATATGTTTCATGTACTCTCTATTGGGAGCCAATATTAATTCAGCAACTCACTGAAGTGCTTTATGTGGAATAAAGGCAAATACCTTAATGCCAGAAGGAAGAAGTTACTTCTTATAACAGGTTGGAATGGAATAAAGCCATCCAGCTTGCTACTTCTGTTGTTCTAGGAAGGATGGCGTGAAAATGGTGTCGCAGCTCCAGCACTGGGTAGCAGGGACTGAGCAGGCAGCACAGGCATGGGAATTGCTATGCTTTGCATCTGAGAAGACTATCTTTGCAGAAAAACCTTAGCTACTTATCATGGTTGCTAATCATCACTCCTGGGAAAACAACAATATGACAGGAAAAGCTTTGGTTTTGTTCCAAAATCCTCAATGCAAAAAATCCCATATTTTTAAAACACCCTCTTTTTAATTATTTTTCTATGTCTCAGAAATGAAACAAAGACAGAAGCCCTGCTGATACCCCACACTGCATGAAAGCACACATCTAACTTTGCAGGGAAGGTCACGTCCATGTGTGGCATAAGTTATGCACAGAGTCATGACCTGCATCAGCTTCCCAGAGCCACCTAGGCAGGCTGCACACAGCAGAACTGCAGCTGGGCCGGCTCCTCCTGCCTCCAGAAGCTCTGCTGGTCGTTCAGGGCTGCTCTGCCCACTGAGGGTGCACATTTCACACACCTTCCCTACACCAACACTGCAGCAGCCTGCTGAAAGCTTCACCCAGCCCTCGGTTCTGCCAGAGCTTTAAACAGGCAGTCCTGACACCCTCCCTCACACACATGCACACCTTGTCTCCTGAGGAGGAAACTAAGAGCCAGATGAGAGGTGCCTGGGGCAGCATTTCTCAAACAAGTGTACAGGAGCTGCACATGAGGCTCTCCAGTAAACTGTCAAAGCTCCAGCTACAGTGAAAGCATTATACTTGCAGCTCTTTGAAATTATATGTTTTCACGTGGTGACCACACATGAAGTCTCTCATGGTCACACATGGCCACCAAGGCAGTACTCATGGATGCCTTATTTACCAGCATGATTTTATGGATTTTTTACTGCCAGAAAACCAGGATGAGGAGTACTGGAAGTGGACAGAGTGTTTACATAAAAGAAAAAAGATCTCTTGGCCTGCCAGGAACACAAGCCCTTCATGTCTTGGCTCTTCTATGTTTTTTGTTCATTGGAACCATTGGAACCCAACACCCACACACCCAAGAGCAAGAGAGCCTTTGCATAGTATAAGAAGAACCTGATGAAAACCCCAAGAAATACAGCTTCATGACTAAACAGCTTCATCAAGGCTTAGAAGGGAGGAGATTTGGTCTTGATTTAGCTGAAGACTCAGCTGTGGTTCTACACAATGGTAAAGCCTGACAGGACCTTCTATTCTGTGCTACCAATCACAGCAGCTTCACTGATCATCTCCTGCATTATTTGCCCTTTGCTAGTAGCCAGCACAGTGTGGGAAAGAGCAGACATTTCAATCTGTTTTCCTGTGCCTAAGACCTGCAATGAAAATCACCCAAGGTCACTTTTCAACTGCTTTTCCAGGACAAGTGGCCACTGGGCATCACTCCTGCAAAGCCATGCAGAGTCACCTCAGGCTGCAGCCCACAGGACCACAGCACTCAGAGGCAGCCACAAAGAGAAGGCACCTGGCAAATCTTCATCTCAGAAAACCAAGGGAAAGTAGGTACAGCAATATCTTGTACTTAATGTACACTGAAAGCAAAAACCTGACCGACTGCCAGGCCTCAGATCAGAGAAGAGCCACAGCTCCTGATTTGGCTCAAAAGAGAAACTCTCACGCATTTTAATAATTCAACCCTCTACAGCATGCCACGGTAGATGAAATCATATATATTTCCTTTCCAGAGTGCTTTCAGTTGCTTATAAATTTACCAGTGTAGCTTAGCCCAAAGCCAAGGGCTTGGCTCCTGCACAGGAGAGGCAGACCTCAGCCTGGCTGCAGCACAAGTGTGTCCCTGTTCTGACACCTTCTCTCCTTCCCAGCCCAGGGCAGCAAGAAGGGGCGAGAGGCTGCAAGAGATCATTGCTTAGCCAAGACACATCCCCTCTCAAAAAGTGACCTGAAGGGCAAACCCTTACCTGCCCTAGCTATCAGAAAGGATGGGATTCCTCAAAAGGTGACCCAGTAGTTCTTTACAGATCTGACACCAGAAGACTGCCTGCTTTGACTGAAAGATCAAGACCTAAACACTGGGCTTGGCTGATTTTTAATTTCCTCAGTAGACCTTCTCTAGTTTTTCCTGCTGCAGCCAAAGAGAATTCTGTCTCTACTTCTTCAGTGGTTCCAGCTGCTGCAAAATCTCTTTTCCTCTTTCTCTCACCATTCAAAACTGCCTTGTGCTACATGCTCTATGAGTATATAGTTAATTAAAGAGACCAAAAAACATAAAAATTTTAAATGGGAAATTCTGAAGGAGTCTTTGCTACCTTTGACAGCTGAAAAATTAGTCAAGTCTTATTCTTGAGAGTAGATCACTTCAGAGCAATCAAAAGGTTTATACAGAAAACCATAGAGATCTGCTTTGTGCAACATCCTATGTACACCTGAGATTCACCTGTGCATACATTGATTTCAACTCTTTTCTTTCCCCTCTCCTGCACTGGAGGCAGACACCTCAACTTTAAGTTTGTATCTCACAAGGAACCACTGTCTCACAAATGATTTTGCAAGTAAGGGACAAAGAAACAACCGTCCCATGAAAGACTCACTCCCCCAAATATCTATAAACCTGAGTGGCACAACAGCTCAGCCATCTACAGATAAACAAAAGAGTTACTTTATGTGACATTAGTTAGGGAAGCTGCCCTCATGGAACACTTTGCTGCTTTCCTGCTCACCAACAGCTGCACACACACCAGCTCAGTTCCTCACCACAGCACAAATAATTGCTGAGCTACTGAGAGCCTCTGCTTCCGGGTTTTAGAAGCTCACAACCCCCAAACTGGTCATCTCCACAGGGAAAAAAAAAATAAAAATCCTAGGCTAAAATTCTCCCCCTTAGATGGGAAGGAAGGGCATGAAAGGCAGACATCGTGGCAAAGTCCTTTGTACTAAAGGACTGAGCCCACAACTCTCCTCCAAGCACAACTCCCACACTGAGATCAGAATTCACATAGTTCAGGGTCAAGTTTTGTTCCAATTTTTGTTGCAGAAATTGCTTGGGGGGAGGCTCCCTTATCGGTGCTTTTGACAAATGTGATTTGCCATTAAACTGAACCAAGACCCATGTGCTTTACTCTGCTTCAACAACTTTTTAAGTTCTTGTCCCCCAGAAATAAGAAATGTACGCAGTGTGTTGTAATCAATATCACAGGAGAATTCCGCTTCACTTTACACAAAACTTAGCCAGTGTCATTTTAAAAAGAGACATTTGGCATACACAGGTAAATGGATAGATAACAGTAGATACAGATCTATAATCTCTATTTATGAACACAGGGAGCCCTAGATCCAGCTCCCTCCTTCATCTCAGGAAGAAACAGCTTGGCAAATGGTTGTCAGTAGGGCATTTTACAGTTTAAACAACACACACAATCCACAAATGTAATTCCTACCTGAGAAAATCCCATACTGTGTGCTGACTGACACGTCTCCTGAGGTCATTTCAAAAGCTACTTGTGTCCTATGGGTTTATTTTGCTGTGGAGTTGTTCTTTAATCTCACAGTACCTATACATCAGGACCATGTCCCATCTGTCAGTTAGCTGATGGGCTGAGGCAGGGTGATGGAGAGCAGAAAGTGATGAGATTTCACTGCCTCTTGTCAGTCACTGGGAGGGGATGTGTGATTTTTCCCTGGTGGAACATATAATGAAAGGTTGCCCACCACTACGTACTTAAGGCAGACAGCAGGATGATAAGCTTCTCTGAATCTCAAACAATTTCAGCTCACATTCAGGACTGTGGACCTCAGTGCATGGATATATCCTGACTGCTAGAAATGTCACAGTCATCAACAAGACGCACTTTGGAATGAGGGGAAAAGCCAGAGTTGAAGAAACAAGAATTTTGGAGTAAAGGTTTCTGCTAAAGCTATGTAAGGCCACATTTTCCTTTTGGTTGTCCTTTCTCAGTGCTAACAAATAGGAGAGGCATTTATTTAAAAATAGTTCATTGCTGCTTAAACACACAGGATAATCTTTCCTTCTAAACTCCCGAAGCTTCAAACTGCAGATGTTCTCCCCTTCTACAATGAATCCTAAAGACCCTGACGGTGCCAGGACCCTTAGAGCTTGCTTGGCTTACCATTACTTCTATAGATTACATTTATGGAAATAAAGCAAGGCAGTTTAAATGAACTGCTTTTCAAGGAGCAGATACAAGCAGTGATGCTGCTTGCAATGAAAAGAAGCATTTTCAGTACATTTTTGGTACGTGATGTGGCTTTGCCTCTCAGATCTAAGCAACCTGGTGTTTCCTATGCTGAGGAAGTCTGTGTTCCCAGAGTCCATCAGCCGACACGTAGGATTTTGTGGTTATAAAGAAAGCTTGCAGAAAGCACATTTGGAAATGCAGTTCCCTAGCAGGAGTCCTGGGAAACATTTGAGCCCAATGCCTCAGAGCTACAGAGGCAGAAAGAAGTGAACAGATGTAGAATTAAGTTGAATGCAAAGGTCCTAGTGCTGCAGTAACCAAAGTGAAAGGAAGGAATGTAAAAAGGTAAGGGATTTATTATAACCACGATCTCAATTCCTTCTATGCTCCAGCTAATGCGCGAAAGAATTTTGAGGGTTTTTTTTTTTTAATGGATGCTGTTTCCATGGGCACAGAGGTAGTACTGGTCTGCACAAAGGCAACTCCTCTGGCTGTCCACAAAAAAGTAATGGATGTTTTATCAATTAGTATTATTTTTCTAGTGCTCACTAGTGTCTCCACACACATAGCCACAGATCTTCCCCCAAAAACCCAACTGAAAGGGCAGCACACTCATCCTGTCAGTAGTGCCAAATTCATAGAGACATGCGGTCAGAAAACACCAATTTGTGCTTTATTTTTGCATGGCTGTGGGTGCTTGCTTTCTAAATGCACCCACATAGACCACAGCATATGGCATACAGCTATCAAATATCACCCTGGGGGGACACTGAGGGAGTTTACTGGTGGTTGTAACCTCTCCAGAAACCAAGACCAGTAGCCTTTCCCTTCTCATTGTGTAAGTTGGTACAATGATACGCGCTGCTTTTTCAGAAGAAACATCTGTGTCACTTTTATCTGCTGAGTGTGTACAAGCAGCTTCATATCATCAGACGAGTGCACAGGCAATTAATCCTGGCATTTCCATTAGCTCGTGCAACACGAGTGAGACCAGGCTGCTTCTGAGCTGTTACACTTACGGGTCAAGACAAACTTAACCTATCAGTTCTTCTGTATACTTGCACTTTATATTGACTCATCTGTTACCAGTGATGAAAGCATCCCAGTTTCACAGTTAATTCAAGTTTAAATTTATCCTCATTCACTTTCACATTTCCATGTAGACCCAGCTTCAATATGCTTCCTTTGACAGGACTTATTTCATAACTAAAAGTCTCCAAACATTTAAATGCCCCGTGAGGAAACTTGCTTTCTTTCAGTTGATGCCCAAGATAGTGATCACTTTTGCCTACTTTTGTTAGAATTCACTCTCTTTTCTTAAAAACCATCACACTCCAGCAGCACACAATTCCATGGGAAAAAAAAAACACTTTTTTTTTTTTAAGTAAAAGCTAAAATTTTATCCATTATAACTAAAAAAATATTTCACTCTAAGTCTCGAGAAAATAAAAAATATATCTATCCTAAAATTATAAAGCACTATAGGATTTTGAGGGGAAGAGGACAACCATGTGGTGCCTGATAGCTTAGGCTGCAGCATCACTGCTACTGTGCCTAGGCTAACGCAAGGTGAGGTGAATGGGAACTCCTGCTGCCACTGCAGGCCAGACCTGATCTAAGACTATATTTAGAAAACAAATCAGAGTATTCAAAACTAGATAGAGTTTTCTGTTAACATAAGTGTGAAAGGAGTTGATGCCATGGTCTGGTATTGTACATAAAGATAGCAAACTCTCCCATTTGGGATTCTGTAAACTCTGTACTGTAAAATAACCTTTAAAGACACCAAGAGATATTTACTCTAAAGCAGGCTTATTGTCAGAGACATTCTTCAAATTTCTTATTGACTTCATTGTTTATAAATGATGTTGAATTTACTCTTTAAAGTGGGAACACAAAATACCCACTACTGTTTCTCTACATGCACGAACAGCAGACTGGCAGTAGTTCTTGCATAATAGATGGTGGGAGCTCTCTGCCTTTGATGTCATCTTAATGAACTCAGCATAATTGTCTTGGTGAAACAATAGCAAAGAGCACAGCAGTACTTAAATAGAGCTCCACTAAAGCAAGGAGTACTTTTGGTAGCACGCCAGCTTCCCATCTCTAGGTTTTTCATTACTTTGTCTGTCTTTCTTTTTTCAAAACACTCTTTTCTTCAAAACACAAGGCCAGGATCTCAGCTGACATAGAATGATGTGTGATATTTGATAATTCATCAGTTCAGAAGAGAAGAGACATAAGTGTATCCCAGCCTTCTCCATTCTCAAGCTGTGGCAGCTCCAGCTCCCTGTGATACCCACCAGCTCTCTCTCTCTCTGTACCGTTGGCTCATGGGTTGGCTGGGTTTGATATCAGTCTCCTGAGATGGGAATGGAAATTCTGCAGCTCTCACAGCCACTTTCCAAAGCAAAACACTTTAATTAAATACAAAAAAATGATTAGCACAGCACTTGATTAATCTCTGGGTTTATCTGATTCTGCTGTTCAAGTTCACAGTATTTTGCACGATTGCAGGTTACGAACACACAGCTGTGCTGGACAATAAACTGAGTGCAAAAAATATTTTGGGGTAACCACTTATTTTGAATGCTCAGTAATCACTGTATTACAAAGTGGATGTGACAGGAAAGTTACAAAGAAATCATGCCTTTCTTGAAGCCAAATTCATAACGAAAACATCTCTCTGGAACTACACACAGCAGGGTATACTTGACATCCCTAATTTGGCAGTGATGGGCTTTGGCTGATTGTGATTTAGCATTTGAATTTTCACTTTGTTAGGAGAAAAGTAAAAAAGAAGGCCAAATCTTTTAAACTTGGAAACTGAAGTTAGATACTTAAATTTGAGACTCATCAAAATAAAAATGCCCTGGAATATGCTGCTTCTTTTATATTTTTTTTGAAGAGATTTTGAGAGAGTCTCATAGTGAGAAAAACTGCACAACAGATCACCCAGTGAAATCGGTAACTGGTTTTGTGTGCATCTGAGCAGTACTGAAGAACAGGGCTGGGAACAGTGAGTATAATCACACTGACTTTTAATCCAGCTCCAACACTGCTCACACTAACTAAAAGTCTTCTGATGAAGCTAAAATAATCTGAAGATATGCCATTACGTGATCAGAATGATTGTTTGTCTTCAGACTTCTCTCTAAATCGCCTAAGACCTTTGCATGCTATATAAATAAATTACAACCAGCATTTTAGATTCTTTCAGACATAGCCATTATAAGAATGTCACTGACATTTTAGTCAGGATATTCTATTTAGTTTGAAATATGATAGTAGCCTAATGAAGTTTTAACCATAGGAAGGCAAATGCTAAGAAGCCTGAACCTAAATATGCCTGAGAAAATGAAAGGAAAAATCCTATAAAAACTATATAGAGAGCAAGCTGATGGTACCTAATGCTGAGCATGCCGTTCTCATCTGGAGCTCTAAGCAAAACAAGCCATAGCAGGAGGACTGTAGCAGTGGAGATTTTGCTCTGGCTGCAGTACATTTACAGTAGCCTGAGTGCTACAGCCAGGACACGCTGGCCGCAGCTGCCCAGCCCGTGGCTGCAGACAGGATCTCACGTGGCAGGCTGAGACAATGCATCCTGTGGAACATTTTCCTGCAGGCAGCCGAGGATACAAACTAGAGGATGAGCAGGACAGCTGGCAGGACAGAGCTTCCCCAGCACAGAGCCCTTGCCCCAGCAGGCAGTTGTGGAAGAAAGGACTTTCCTGCCTTCTCGCTGGTCTTCACTGAGCACATGGCAGGGTGCACAACACGACATTCCACAATTGTGCTCTTTCATTTGTCTATGAGTTGCATAACTCACCTAACTATCAGCAACCTCTTATTTCTGCTTGCAACAGCTAAATGCAGAGGTCCTTCAAACCATTAAGTATCCATCAGTAAAAAACAGTGTAGTTAGTGAAGGATTAATATATTCAAAATATGTATATGTTCTAAAGCTAATTAATTTTCAAGTACAAGCACTCACATGACCACTGGTTAGAACAACCTAAAAGCAATGCTTGAGCAGTATAAATCAAATTAAATTACAATTCTGAATCTGTGTGTTTAAGCACCCCCATCAACTTGTACAAAATTAGAAAAACTAGGAATTAGGAACAAAACTCTGACTTGACATTCTTTTTCTTAATTTTAATTTAACTGGATTACACATAAATTACTAATTGCTGTTTCTAGTGACCCATGTGATAATATGAGCTCTGTATTACAATGACCTGACATTTAATTAGTTTGTATGGGCAGATTATGCAAAGTTTTATCATGAAGTGATTTAAACTGATATTGCCCTTGGTAATGCAACACAGCAATAGTGAAATCTGCATGTTAGTACAAACAAAATTTCAAAGAGAATCCATTAAAGGAAAAATCAATTGATTAAATGTAAAATGAAAACAAGCTCTGCCAAGTATCAGGTACTAAATTCTATCCAACCAAGCTTCAAACTTTGTAATCATCAAACTGAACGATGTAAAACAAGTATTAGTCACATTTCAACTACCAAGTAACTCAGTTTGTGTATTACTTTCAATTCAAAAAAATCCTGAGAGCTCCACTAGACATTTGTATATGAGCTACAAAACCAGCTAATCTAGAAATCATTTTGTGTGGGAAGAAAGCATTTGCCTGCCTGGTTCCCATATGGAGTAACACTCCAAAATGGGTAGCAGCATGACAGCATGAACATCACAGTGCAAAAGGAAAAATCAGAAATTACTCTATGACAAACTATCTTCCCAACAAGCTGAGATGTTTCTGAAGAGCTATTAGCAAGTTCAAACAACATAATCCAACTAAAAGAAAAAGCATGGATGCCACTGAAGACCAGACTCCACTAATTTACTTCTGCCCATCACTGGAACAGTTGATATAAATCAATAAGAAAAATGTTGGCCCTTTCTAGCTTCATTTTTTCCTTCAGGTCATGTTCAGATAGGAGCTGATTTTTTTTTTTTTTGGGAGAGGTGTTAATTTTTTTAAAACCTTTAAAGATTTATCAGGGGAAAAGGAAGTATTGATTTGAAGAAATCTTACTTCCATATTGAAATAATTTTCCTCCTACTGAAGAAGAATTTACATAGATTACAGAGTACCTACAGGCTTCATTTTTATCTGATAATCTCTAAAACGTGTTTCTTTGCTGAACCATTAAATTGACACCATACAAGTGCTTATTGGCACCATATAAGATGCTTGGTGAATTTTGGACATTTCTAAAGAGAAATGAGTCCAGGCTCTGGAGGAAATGCTTGCCTGCCTAGAACAGAATGGAGTAAGAAAGGGAGATCAAATGTCAGGTTTACAGTCAACTATTAGGGACACCTTACAATGGTGCCAAACAATGAAGAGAGTCATTGAGCAATAACCCAAGGCCTGTCATTGGAAAACAGATGCTGATCTTTGATATGGTAAAAGTGTGTGATCAGGTGGTCAGGCTGTATGTTTAATTTGCTATTCATTTTTGTTGTTTCTGTGCCAGGAAGGACCATTTGATCCTGTGAGGCTCACACAGGAAACATGAAGTTATGTCAGGGAAGGTCTATGCTGGATATCCAAAAGGCTTTTAACACAAAAGGGTGGTTGGGCACTGGCACAGGTTCCCCTGGGAAGTGGTCAGAGCACCAAGCCTGACAGTGCTCAAGAAGCATTCAGGCGACACTGTCAAGCACACAATGTGATTCTTGGAGTGTCGTGTCTAGGACCAGGACTCAATGATCCTGATGGATCTATTCCAACTCAGCCTATTCTGTGATTCTATCATAAGCCTCTTGCAAGGGCCAGCCTGACATAGCCTGTAGAGTAAGTCTCTGAGGGAGTATTTTTACTTTGCCTTTCTATTTCTTTAGTATGTGTGAGTGTGTACCTTTCTAGTTTCAGATTTCCACCAGCACTCATAAATGAACATACACTTCCAAAAATTGTGATTCCTGATAACCTTATTGACTTGGATCTGCCAGGGTCCAACAAGATACTCAGAAGACAAGAGAAGCTAGGTGGATTTGAAAAGGACCTGAATACTAGGTAGCTCCTTGAAACCACAGGAGCCAACTGTCTGTAAATCCAGCACACAGCCTGCAGTTAGGAAGCATTTTCCAGAACAAAGTGTGGCACACCCTGTTCTTGTCTCCTGTAAGTTCCATACCAGCTGCTCCCAGAACGCTGTGCTGCAGGTCACCTTTGCCTTCAGTGCTGGCTCAGCGCAGAGCTGCTGGTGGGAGCGCACCTGGGCAGCCTGGCCTGCAGAAGCACAGCTGCACCCCTCAGGATGGAACATCTCTTCCAGGCTCCAACACACTTCAGCAGCATCCCAGAGAAAACCTTGCATACAGCAGGACTTACAGTGCCTGTCTTGCAGGACATGCGTGTCGCCTTTAAATACTCTCTCACTTTTCAGCACTTCAGCCGCTCAATCCCTTGCTGTCACTGCTAAAGGAGAACCATTCTTACAGGAATTAGTACTATTTTTCAGTTAGTCTGCCCTAGAGCCCCCTGGAGAAGAGGAAAGCCCCAAGAGCCTGTGGGTCATGGATCACTGCAGCCACACATTTTGCCATCCCCATCTGCCTGGTGCCAGACAACTTCTACCAAGAAAAATGAAAATCCAAGAAACCTACAAGAGCTTGCACGCTCGCTTACCTTTACAAGTACAAGGGTACTTCACTGACTTGTCCTCACTCTTCCAAAGATGTCTTTACTTCACTGAATCAAGGCTAATAATTTCCAAAATCATCTCCTGGCAATGAGGTATCAGTATCATCCATTTCTCATTAGATATTAAGCCCTTAAAATATATTGCTGGCTTTGAAAACTACACACAGAGTGTATATCTCTAAATTGCTTGTAATATTTGAAATCTACCCTACAGCCTGAGCTTGAAAATTGCACACAGCTGAAGTCTACCTCTATTATTCATTGGCTTCAATGAGACTATTCATGCAAAAGGTCCAAGGCAGTTTTAGGGCTTTTGGTAATACGTGTGTAGATATATCTTTTTACTTTAAAAAATGAAGGGGGATTTTGGAACAAGCATGAAGATCATAAAGTGGGTAAAGATTTTTTTAAACCACCACCAAAATGCAATCATGCTGGAAGAAGCTGACAAATTTCAGCAGCTCTTTTTCATTAAAGTGCATTACTTTAAACAAAAGCCCCCAAGGCAAGCTCTGTGAGAAGTTTGCCATGATGGGAATATACTCATGTGAAAGAAATATAGCACAATCTAGCACATTCATAGAAACATCACTTTTAAATATAAAGCCCATTATTCATTATTAAAAGAAATGGATACGTATGTGAGAAAAACACCCATCTTGTGGCTACATGCCTGACAGCAGCTTATATTCTTTGCAGACTATTTTACATCCACAATAAATGTGAAAGAGATGTATCTATCTAGCTTTTAGGATGTTTCTTCAGGTTCATCTCCACTGGGAAATAGCTGTGTTTGATTCAAGAAGAAAAGAGAGCTGCATTTACCGAGTGAATTAAAGCGCCAGGAAATTCAAAGACACGGGAATGCTGGACAAGTTGAGACACAAATGGCTGCTTTACACCATAGGACACATGGTAGCCCCCAATAACAGGGGGACATTGCCAAGAGCTTGAAAAAATACATTTCATAAGATAAAGGGTTGTAAGTCTGATTTCATTACAGTCACAGCAGTTTATAATGCAAGGAATTGCCTCAGCATTTTGTGGGGTATTATTTTGGTCTCCTGTTTGAAACTAGCCAGAAAGATAGATGGATATTAATAGCACTGATACACAAGCAAGTTATCAGAGTGCATCTACTTTAATTGCTGCTGTATTTCTTAACCCTAGCAGGGCACACAAATACTGAAAAAGCAGTCACTTGTGCCAGAGAATCCATATTTAACCAATACATCAGGTTAAGATTCAAATTTTTCTTCTGCTGGATATTCCCACTGTAAAAATTTACAAATGACAGATGCTCTGAAGTTTTCCACAGTAAAGACATTTTAAGGAATGTCATTAACACTTTCTAAGACCTTTATGGCCCTGAAATTGCACAGATGGCATCTCCTTAAGCCCTGATGGTCCTCTCCAGCTGTGCAGTGAGACGGTGCTTGGAGACTGGTGGTAGCTTTTTGTCTTGGAAGTTTCTCAAAACATGCTGCCTTGAAGCGTGGCAATTTCAATATGCTGGGGCTTTTCCCTTCCCTCCAACAATAACAGGAAACACATACCTGGGAAATGGACAGAGAGTAGGAGGAGATAGAATTTGCTGTGGACTGTATGTTCCATCTCAGCTGGAATAAACACTTAAACAGGAACACTTTTTTGCTGCACCTGTCACAGTGGTTGATTCTGCAGTCTTCAGAGTTGCACTACTTGGTTGGACTCAGGGTTGAAATTTGGTTGAACTACTCAGAGATTCACTTGAACAAGGTTTACACATCTGAACATGTACTGAAGGTGAAGCATATATTTCCTTGCACACAGGACAGTATCAAAGGGCAAGAGTAATCACCAGAAGCCCCTTGCTCTGCAATTACCATGCATCACTTAAGTTTTAGTCAGGGTCTCTCTTAAAATTAGCAGCAGCTTTTGCTCATCCAGGAGCATCAGACTAGATTTGGTAAGTGATGCATAACAGGAGCAAGCTGGTTTCTGGGGGCACGTGAGACACCAGACTCAAAAGGTAATTTTGAGCCATTGCAGATAGTCAGATCCTCTTGGAGAGGGCACCAAGAGTACTTTTGCTTTGGTAAGATGGATCAGGGGATCAAGTTCAAGATGTCCATCCACCCTACCACCTTCCTCTGCTGCATTTAGGAAATGTTAGCTCAGCTTGTAAAGGTGGCCTGCACTACATAGCTTTACAGTGGCCCCGTGCAATCAACACCTCTGTGACTTTACAGACCATTGCCTTCTACACCACAGGACCTGCTCTTTCATTCAGCATGGGCTGAATGTGGGATGAGTTTTGGACATTCTTGTTTGACATGGTTTTTCCCTGAGATAAGGACCAGTTAGAGAAGCAAGACCCAGTCACCGATGTCTAAAGAAGTTCCAGCCCTCAAGGGCACAATGGAGGAGGATGAGCAACAGGCTGCTTGAAACCTGCACTGGGAGAAGGAGTTTCTCTCTTCTCCCTGGAAAGCAAGAAGTAAATTTTAACCACTTAATTAATTATAACCCCTACATCACCTTTCTGGGACTCACAGTCCTTTCTCCACCTTTGCAGTTGTAGCACAAGTGAGAGCCTGGCTTTAGAGTTTACAGTGATTTATAGCACATGAGGCAATAAAATGAGGTAGCACTTTTTAATATTTTCTATTGCAGGACAAGCTGGATGTCATTCTATGGAAGAAGATAAAAAAATAATAAAAAGAGACATTTCCTTAAGCAAAAGGCATCCTTAATGTTGCATATTATCACTCACTGCAAACAGGAAAAAGACAGGATCTTTTCAGGCTTCAACCACCTTTTGTAATGGAAAGTTTTAAGCAATTTACAAGTGGGTACTGCTAGTGACTCCTCCATTAAACACCAAAGATAAATCAGTTAATCTGGAAAAAGTATACAAACCCAACAGAAAAAGTTTCCGAACTGATCTATTTACACTAAGAGCCATTGATTTCACACAGGCACTGCTCCTGATTAGAACTGGAAAGCCTAGTTTGCTCCTGTGATGTTGTTTTGCTCTTGTGATTTTGAAGCAATGTGAAGGGCAGAGAGACAGAGGCTGGGTTTTAATAGGAATTACATCTAAACTCTGCTCATCACTGAAAATAGACTCTAATCTCTTAGTACAACTAAGGACACTGGTGAAAAAATTTTAGATGTCAAAATATTGTTGAAGTGACAGCTATATCACCATGAGAACAAAATTGCAGGAACAAAACTCTGCCATAGCAAGATCCTGACACATCAGTAACCTCAAAAAAACCTGTGGCAAATGTGCTCAACCCCCTAAACGAAACCAGCAGTAGTTTGAGATACGCTCCAAAAGTGAGGCAGGTTCTGAGGTTTCAGTCACTCAGTAGCTCCTGTACATTTACAAAACGCACAATCGAGGCAGAATATGTGTCACAGATTCACAAATCTAAGCATAATCCTGTCTGCTGCAATGTCATTCCATTTCTCATCCTAGTTAGGTTGAACAAAAGTTCTCTTGCCTAATTGAAGAGGAGAAGCCTATTATCCCAAAGTACTGAAAAACAAAAACATTCCCTGTGGCCTGAATAAACTAGGTTCAAGTGGCTGCCAAACAGGGAGGCCAGTCAGTCTGCACAAATTTTTTAGCTAGCTGACAAGTACATTGAAATTTGGGACTAGAAATCAAGTACCTGTTAAGCTGCCCACAAGCATCTCCACAACAAAATGCAGGCGGATGGGTCGAAAAATACATATTTGTATCCATGTATGATAACCATATTCAGGCAATCTTGATAAAATGCCTTTCCATTTTTTTTAAATACCTTGAATAGACTTTCAAATTAACCAAAGTAACTTCAAATCCCAGAAAGGTATTGAACAAAATTAAAATACTTGCAAGTAGCAATTAAGCAATGAAAGTCATAAACAAACATAAATTACTCACATACAAAACATACCCTACAAGCAGCTTATTCCATGGCATCATGGCTTTTGTGGAGAATGAAAAAGCAGAGGCTGTACTAGGCCTTGACTCTAGTAATTATTCTGACGCTTGTTCACAAATTTATCATAAACAAGGCAATCAAGGTATAGGTGAAACTCTACAGTTTGGTACACAACTCTTTGAAAAATCATACAAGCATTGCTTCACTGCCAAAGAGGAAAGCTGAAGTAAGTAAGCAGGAAGCTGTTTTCATTCTGTGAGTTTTAAGTATTTTCATTAAAAGTTTGGTATGATGAAGGAGAAAACACCAGGCATGAAGAGAGTATCAAGGTGAGAAAGTACAACACATCCTTTAGAGGAAGAGATTTGGTGTCAGAGTAATCATGGGACAGAGGGAAAAGTGTCTGAGCAAATGTGGATTCACTTCAGCAAGTGTGGAACTGCAAACTATGAAACAAGATGATTGCACGTATATATATGCATATATGTATGTATACATATATATACACATATCTATATACCTGTGCAGCTGACAAAAGACGTAAGAGAGGAAACAGCTGAAGAGGCAGTGGGTCTTCAGAACAGGATTTGGAAATCATAATGGATCGTAAACTGCATGCAAGTCAAGAATATTTCGCTTTTGAGAGAAAGCAAATATCAAAGGATATATATAAAAGAGAGCATACTCCTAAGACAGCTGAAGTAAACCTTCTGCCTTGCTCAGAAGCAGTCAGGACTCCCACAGCTGGAGCACTGCAGCCAGATTTGGGCTCAGTATCTAATACCAGAACAACGCGGGCCGACTTGAAGGATTTCAGATGAAAAGAATTATCACCAGAGGTCTCAAAACCTATCCTTGGAGGGAAGTCTGGGAAAAGCAGGGTTGTTTAGTCTAAAAATAAAGATGTCTGAAGGGAGATGTGATAACGATCTTCAAACACAGAAAAGGGCTGCTAGAAAGAGAAAGGAAATAAGCCCTTTTCCATGTGGGCCGAGGTATGCATGTATAGAAATAGGCTGAGAAGGCAGCAAGGGAGATTTAGGTTAGACTTCAGGGTGTGCTTTCTTCTAGTGGTAAGAATAGCTAAGTCCTGGAAGGGTTGGCCTACAGAGATCTTGTGATCACCATTATCTAAGCCTTTTAAGAACAGCTATACAGACACTTGTTGGAAACATCGGTTGTATCTGCACTGTCTTGGGGCAGGTGGATGGACTGACTGACCTCTACAACATCTTTTTGCTTTCAACTTCCACTGTAACTATGAAAAATACGTGATTGGAGTATTAACATGTTTGTTCCTAGCAGAGCATCTCTCTCTTTGAAAATGTATGAGCAGTCACTAGACCAGTGCTCAGTGTCACAACAGCATCTCCTCTGAGTTTTGGTACACAGATAATGGCAGTAGAGGAGTGTGCTTCAGAACTCACAGGCAGACCTGAGCATGGTCTCAGTGTTTGGCTCCTGTTCTGGAATAAAGAGGACACAAGAACAATCTCTGCTCTTCCCCAGGGAACAGGGGTTCATGTTTGGCCTCTACCATTCAGGCCAGAAACAGAGCCACAGCAATTGGAGCTGGCCTCTATGTCACATGGCCCAAGAAACATTTTCATCTTCCAGTTTTACTGCAGGAGATTTGAAAGCAAGACTTTCTCTGTCAGTAAAGGTAGGCAGGAAGACTTGGTCCATTTACCATTAGATATTTGCCTAGACAACTTTAAAAGCTCTGCATGAATTTTGGACTGGCATTTTTTTTCTCTTGTGGGAGTGCAGTAAAACACCAGCTGCTGCTAATGTACCTTAGTGAATAATCACACTCAGCTAATTTTTAGCTATGAATGATTAAGCACTTCATACAGTATGTGAACATAAAGAGCCATTTTCTCACACTTAAAATATATTTGATTTGAAAACCCAGTGAAGCAAACCCACCCCATGCCATAATGACAAGCTGCAGAATTAGACAAATATTCTTTTACATCCATGATCTTGTGTGACATACAAATTCTACAGGAAAGCCCTGACACCCCTGCACAAACTGATACTCCTGCAACACTGTTCAAAAGCATACTACCTGCTTTTACCCCTGGGTTGCCATGCACATATTACACTGCATCTTTCAGAGAAACATCTCTAGAAAATCTGAGTTTTTTAGAAGAGTAACTGTCAAAATTTGACAGGTCATAATTTTGGAAGCCTTACTCATTACTAGTATTTACTCCTGCAAACCATTCTCTGGAAGTCAGTTTGACAGGAAAAAAAAAAAACCCTGTCCACTAATCCGACACAAAAATTGCCAAGTCATGCTATCATTCCACATGAAGACAATTGCTTGCTTTAGCATAGACTCGGGTTTGGGTTTTCAACCTCAAGTTAACCAAAAGGACACTCTTACAAAGCTTTATTATGGAAAAGATTTTAAATTTCTTCCAAAGCTAGACAATTCAAATGCCCTTACTGTTTGGGAGAGCTCAGCTCTCTACTCCTTTATTTGCTCATTCCCTACAGGAATACATGTTGCTAAACAGGAGCGAGGATTGTGGGCTTGGCCACTAAAAATGTACTTCCACTAAGAGTGGTTATGTATTGTTCTCCACTACAAAAAGGAAAGCAAGATTCCATATTGCTTTAGTGCTGACAGGAATTTTAGAAGTCACATCCCCTGGAAAAGCCCTTGTAGTTTTGTAGAGTAGATGGTCATCCTTTCATGAGTGATTTTTGCTACACTTTATCCCCAAGAATTTCCTTTACATGGCATATGCAACACAGCTCTAAGACCAATGGGCAGTTAGGAAATAGCTGTTCTGATTCTGCACCAGCAAATGGAGGTCTGTACGTATGGTAATAACAATTTACTTTTTATAGAATAATAATAGGCTTGGGTAATTCCTGTGCCAACAGATCAGTGGCCACTGTTTCCACTCAGAGGTTATGAAAGATTCTGCCCTCACCCCTTCCCACTGGCCTCTTGTTCCAGAACAGCTGAGCGTTATTTTTAAGCCATAAAATTGTAGGAGAATGGCTGGGCAGCTATTATTAACAATCGTACAGAGTTCCGCATAATGTGTGCCTTGGTCCACTTTATATTCTACCACTTAGCACAGAAAGCACAGACTGAAATAATTTACAGTCAAGTGACATTTTGCATGCATAAAAGATACATCTATTTGAACAAGGTGAGTTCAAATCTGCGGTCTCTGTTCAAAGATATCTTAAACATAAGTCAATGAGAACAATGTCTGTGAAAACAGGGCCTGCCTGGCTGCTTTCAGTGCATAAGATCAAGTTTATTCTTTCCAAAATGCCTTAGTGTGCAGGACTCAGGAATAGCTCTTTTATCTTCAGGTTCTCCATTTCCCTGATGATCCACCTGCAGTTACTACTCCAGCTGTCCTTTTCCTGAATATAATGAGTTTTTTCTGCTTTTTTCTAGTTGATTCTCACCTGCTTTCTGTTCACTTCTACCTTTTCCTGACAATGATATTGTCCTCTCCTTGTCCATCCTTTTTTTATGACACAGGAGTTGAGAGCACGTAAGGAGAGGAAATTGCCATAGTGGCTAAAGGGATAAACTGTCAAAGAGAAGAATTCAGGGAGGAGATATAGCAACTCCTATTCAGATTTCCTGCAGATTTTTTTCTTCCTTTTCAGACTTGTGAGAAGGAAACCAGAACTGAATCTTTTCCTTCCTCCTTTCAGGTTCAACAGGAAATTAGCCGAACAGCTAAAATGCCCACTCTGCAACCCTTCCCCAGAAGGCTGTATGAATGTCTCCAATTGTTACAGTTTGTTAACTGCCACACAGAAGTTATCACATTAATGCAACTTTGATGCCAAGAATAGTTTAAACGAAGTTAAATGAGTAAAGCATGCCTAGTAGTTCCCATTGTTCAGCCCCATAGATAAGCAGTGAGTTGGATAATTGGGCATTCTGACACTTCCAACTCATTTGTTTCATTACACTGTGTTGCTTGCACTCAAACATCTGCAAAAATTGTGAACAAACAGATCTAGGAATTCTTCATGAGGAGAAAGCTGTTGCATTCAGATTGATTATGTGCTAAGAACTTGTAGGATTGGTGGGCTTACTCTGTTTTAAGGATGAGAGGTTTTTCCTCCCAAATGCATGTCATGGTAGAGCAACACAAGCCACTGCAGTCAAAGCCCTGAATATCACACAATAGACACCATATTAATAGCAGATTCCTCTAAGATCCTAAATTTATCCTAACATCACATCCCATTACTATTATGTAGGTGCCTTTCAGCCTAGCAGGGACACAGTGCTTTGCAGAGTCAGATTCCCACTGCCAGATTACTGCAGTTCCTGGATCTCCACCACTCCTCCCATGGGTGCCAAGAGATATCTTGCACTTAGAGACAGGCATTCAGCCCCTGCCAAATAAAATATTTTGCAATGGATATAACTTACTGTGAGCTTTTCCTAGTTCTTTTCTGGTATAGCTCCCCTGACTTCCACAATTTTTTCCCAGCAGAGAACTGCTCTGACAGCAAGAGTTACAGAATTGTCAGGTTGGGCACCTCTCATTTTTGTGGCCTTACATGAGGCTGGAAGCCAGCGTGGATGCTCTCAGTGCCTTCGTGCCGGCGCTCTAGGACGTGCCAGAGCACATCAAGTCCACTTGTCCATCTAGTTCAGTAACCTGCCTCCAGCTCTACCTCCGTGCTTCAGGGGCAGACAAAGCTTTTGTACTGTGTATAATGAGAAGAGAATTTCCCCTCTCTAGCTATTCATACAGCAATTTGTGGATACCCTGATGGATGAGAATTGATTAGCAAGACTTGAAAGGTCAAAGGGGCACACAGACCTCATCTGCAGCACAAAGGACAGTGTATCCTCCATATCACAGGAAGCATACAGTGAAAGTTTCATTGTTGATGATATAATATGGGAGATACTGCAACAGCAAGTTGAATTCTAGTGGAGCCTTTATCATTAAAACTTCTGACACAGCTATGTTATTCTTCTGAGCCCATATTTTCAGCCTTCTCCATTTAGATGGTTGATTTTTTGAAGGCTATTGAATCTTGATATATTTGCTGAAATAAATTCACAAAGCTTCACCTTCCTGAGATGTGTCAATTAGCTGGTTGACCAGGCCCCCTCAAAGTCTTAGCACAAGAGCAAGGTAATTTTATTTCTACGTAATCTTACTGAACTTTTCTCCTTTTGAGAAATGCTATTTTCTAGAAATAAAAAGATGAAGATTCTCTGCATAAATACTCTCACTCTCTGAAATTCCATTAAGAAGATCAGGCAGGAACCATATTAAATACTAAAATAAAACTGCAGTGCAGCAGCTGACATCACAAAAGCCCAAGATGTTTCCAGTTTGGAAAGAAACAGTTCAGATATTAACATTTCTACAGAAAGGATTTTCTGTGCTTGAACCAGTTCTTTTCTAACCTTATGAACCTGTGAACCTATAGTGGGTTGTCTATTTTCTTTGGTTAGTGTTTTGGGCATTTTTACTCCAGCAAGTTTCACAGCATTTGGCATAAACACTATATAAGCAGATTTAAGGTTCTAGCCCTGAAAGTTGTAAAGAATCATGTAAAATCGTGAACCCAAAGGTCTGAAAACCATATGGCAAGAAAGATCAAAAAAGTTTATGCTTTGCAGTTTCTGGGAGTTTTGAATCAATCTCATCCCTTGGGAGCTGGAAGTGTTTTCCTGAATGTGAACATGAGCAAAATACTGAGCAAAGAAATGAGGCAGCAAGCAGACTAACAGGTTTTGTACAATATAATTTTTTTTATACAACTGCAGATGCATGGCACAAGATTTTGGGATGACTGCAAGAAGCAATGGAGGGAGCTTGTGGACCAAGTACTTGCTCACCTAGGACTGAAAGTAATTCTTGCCTCCTGTGTCTCTTATTCCATACATATATATATATATAGGCATATGCACATGAACACACTCTAAATAGCATGTACAGTCATTTTTTAGTATTACTCTAACATTTCAGAATTGGGATATTAAGCACCAGGTGTTGGAAATACTTCCACAAAGTTATGCCAGTGCAGTCAGGAGGATTATGCCAGCAATATTACATTTACAGAACCAGGCCCTAAGGTCATAACAGTTGCTCCCTCATAGCAAGTGATGAGCAGAATCCCTGGGAATACTGGCAGTAAAAGTGGCAGATAATTACATATTTTTACACTTTTATTTAATAATTTTTTTAGCTGTTTCATTCTTGCACCAACCCTCCCATACTTCATAACTCTTACAAATATTTCATTAACATACTTTAAATGATTTAGTTTCTCACCCTGCAGCACCTGCATGAATCATTCCCACAAGAAGGGAAGGAACAGTTATACTAATCCAGGACAATGCAGAACTCTTAGGAACCTCAATACATAATTCACACATGTTCCTTTTTTTTTTTTCCCCCTATAGCTGCATCCTTCATATTTCCCTCTCGGCTAGGAAAAGTCCATAACTGCAGACAATGAAGCCTCACAGCCTGGTAACATTATTCATTATTTATTTATATGTAGAAAAGAGATGCATATCATATGACTTTTTACTGCTTAATTCAAGCCTGTATTACAGAATTTGCTGATATCCCCTTGCTTTAGGTTTAGTTAAATACTACCAAACACTACCCTTGGTATATCATTTGGGTAACTGAAGTAGAAAGTGGAGTTTCCTTAGGATCCAGAATCATTAGAGTAGAAGCATCCCTTCATTTAAAGAAAAATCCATGGTTGATAACATAATTCTGAAGAAGTCTAGAACACAACATGCTAAGATACAGTTTGAAAAAAGGACAGGAACCAGCCCCACTATGCTGTAACCATCTTTTCAACACAGAAGAGCCACTGTTCAAAGAGAGGAAACCAATTTAAGTTTAGTATATGTACATAATACATAAGTTTAGTATATGTACATACCAACCAAGGTTAAAAAAAGAAAAGCTTCACTCCACTCAATTCTTATTTTAAAGCATTTCAGAAATATCTGGTAAATATGCATTCTCCTCTGCTGCCCCCAGAAGATTTTCATACATTCTCGAACCTTAGCATTCTCATTGGTGGGAAGTTTGAATCTCACAGAGTAGTTGTAAATAGAAAAAGCATTAACACTAGTTTCATCAATATTTTGATCTCAACATGAGTAAAAAGAACTTGAAATGATTTTGGTCCTGGTATCTGAATGAACTGAATTCAAAACTGACTAAATTTAAAAAGAGTTGTTGGTGCTCAGGCTACACTTTTTACTGTATCTTTACAAACCTCCTTTCCAAAGATCAAGATAATCGTCTAAAACTTCTTAAAGCATCTTGTATCTAACACGCAAATTAAGTTCCTCGGTTAGATTTCTGAACTTCTAAATTAGCCAATAGTGTGTTAGCATGCTGGAAGGAAAATAAACAAACTAAGGAGAAAAAATAAAGACCTGAGGAGAAGAAACATATGTGGGAAGGGTAGAAGAGCAGAGGGAAAGAGTGGGTGGGGTGGGAAAAAATGCATAATAAATTACAGCACTGCTCTACCAGCAAAGATCAGTAGATTTCAGGTGAAGAAACAGCCAAGCTAAAAGCTGCCTATGATTGCAGTGAGATTTTGAGCACCAGAAAGTTTCATAAAATTACAAAAATTGGCCAAAATCAGAATTTATTTCTTTATAAAAAACACGATACTGTTCCCATCGATGACAATAAAAGCTTTGCCAGTAATACAGGCTCAGACGCTGCTTTTTTTTAATTCTCAGTTCTTAGTACAGGGGTGTGAAGTGTCTGTAGTGAGTAATCAAGCCTGGAGCCTGGCATAGCCACCCAGTAAGGCACTGAGTCTTTGGCCTGGGTTATGGACTATTTTCAACCCCAGCACATGGGATGGAAGGCAAAAAACATTGAGAGGAAGAGACACTCACTATCACAAAGCAATATTATTTTACTATTATTATATAGTCATAAGAATTTCACAACACACAGGCACATACATACTATTACAGACAAGCACACATTATTCAGCTAGACATTATAGACAATATACACATTATTCAGCTAGAAACAGATTAGCATCAGCTAAATAAAAGTGAACACACAAATTTCAAAGAACAATCACACAAGGTAAAAAAGTGCTTGCCTGCCTGTGGCATCAGTTGAAGAATAAATATGATAATAAAAATCATCACGAAATGGCATATGGTACATTTTCGTACACATATTATTCAGTCATTTTTTATTGTATTTGACTTGACACTGACAATATATCTTACTCATTAGGGGAGCTTATATTTCAGTCTCAGCTGTATGTTAAAAATCTCCCACTGTTATGTGGCAAGAATACATAAAAAACAAATAGGCAAAAGCATGTTTGCCTGGAAAGACTTAATATTTCTCAAAATGTTCAGAAATTATTCTTCCCATTAAAAATCCAAAGTCAAAGGGAGAAAAT
This sequence comes from Thryothorus ludovicianus, assembly GCA_013397245.1. Taxonomy (NCBI): domain Eukaryota; kingdom Metazoa; phylum Chordata; class Aves; order Passeriformes; family Certhiidae; genus Thryothorus; species Thryothorus ludovicianus. The sequence goes on from VZTB01007326.1 coordinate 397,098, forward strand.
ACAATTGTTACCCTTGATTTTTCCCTGGTGTTTCATTTATTACATCAAGAGTTCCTTGATTGGATTCAAATGCAAAGTTGCTCCCATGGCTTCAAAGTCAGAGTAAATTGAAAAATGCACTTCAACAACATTGATACTCAAATAATACCCCAGAATACTGTCTAAATGGCTTTACCCTTATTAAACAAAAATATAACAAAACTTTGGGAGTCCTTTTAAATGAAATAACAGAATGATAATAAAGAGCAACAAGATGAACCATGCACTAAAGAAAACCTTATCCCCTCTTTAAACCCCCTCTGGAAACAGTTGTGAGTTTAAGTTTTCCTGTGACTCAGAAGAAGTGTCTCTGATCCACAGGCACAGACATCCTCACACAGACTCCAAACAGGCATGCCAGCCACTAAGGGGAAAGCTCTCATTGTGGGCAGTGCTTGGAGTGCTTGGAGTTGGGTGTAAAACCAGACCAGAGCTGGGAAATCCCAGGAAGAACCATTTCTCAGAGGGAGCATTTCAACACCAGATTCTTCCTCACAGTTCTCAGCAATTGTCACCAGATTTCTCTCCAGCTATATCCATCTGTCTGCAGAAAAACAGGCTGGAAAAGAGATGCACAAATTGCTGTCTGAAAAAAAAACTCCCAAAAAAGTTCTCAAAAATCATTTAGATAAGCTAAAAATACTGCCAGGCTGTTCTAGTATCTAATAGTACCTACTCTTTATCTTAAGTTTGGCTCCAGAGTTTTAGACAGCTGCCATTTTGTGTCACTTCAATAAACCAGAAGAGGTTAAATAATTTAGGGGAAATGAAGAAATAGCCCAAGAGATCTCACCCTTTGTAAAAAATATCAGATGATACCACCGCTCTGATCCCAGTCTTTTGGGATTCCATATAAGTTGAAACCACATTAATTTCAATCCTTCCTTCCTTCCTCTTGGGCAAAAAACAGTGCAAGGATGGAGCAAAGACATCTCCACTGCTGGCAAAGCCAATATTGCTTTTCCATGAGGTCACCTCTTGCCCTGCTCCCAGGTGAGCTCCATCTGGAATGGTTTTCTTCAGAGAGAAGTCAAGGTTTGACATTTTCCCTCTGACTGGTGCAACTCAGGCAAAAGCAGTGTGTTTCTGAAAAGAAAACGGGGGAAAATGCTATATCATCCTCAACCTCTGGACAAACAGTCAGAAAGCCCAGGAGGAGATTTGCCTGGAGCAGTGACATCAACCCAGTCAGCTGCAACGAGTGTGTCATCCCCCTAATGACAGGGGATAAAACAGCCACAGACATACCGAACTGGGATTGTGTCACTGAAGTGAATCAGCTGGACAAACCCCTTTCAGGCCACACGAACACATCAGGACGGTGAAGAGGCTCATGGCTCATCTGTGTTGCTAACTCAGGAGCTGTCAGGATGTCAGTCACACCGTGCCACGTAGGGACAGATGCACAGGGGGGTGTAACAGTTTCCTGAACTGTACCAGAGTCCAGACAGGAGATTTTCTACAAAAAACATGTGCTGCTCAGAACAGAATCGGCCAGAATGGCCTATTTTACCAATATTCATTGCTCAATAGGAAATTAATACTCTCTGACTCTTTATCTTTGTTATAGAAAATATTTCTAAGTGTTTTCTAAGGGTAAAGACATGAAGTGGGTAAAGTTAATCTGCACCTAAGCCCTGAACTTAAACTGTGATATTTCCACATTATATAACCCTTGGAATGATGGCATTTTACAGAAGGTTTATCATAGCTTCACCTAAATTGCAGTGTGATTAAATGGGTTTTTCAGTTTTCATTTTTTCCCCTCCAGGATAACAGGCCCAGACTATCACAACTGAGGTATTTCAACTTGAAAATAATGTGAGACAGCATTGCTCTCTAGTTTCAATCCAGAGAAATAGCGCTTTTGAAAGCAATAGAGAATATTCTCCAGAGGGAGAATACCAGGGTTAACAGACAACAGGTTAGGAGGGCACCCATTGTCACCCAGGTGGCCCAGCATAAAAGGATGCTGCAATCTCTGGCCACTGAGATGTAAGAGGGGATTGCATCTCCGAGCCAGATATGACTTTCGTTACACTTATGAATTATGCCTGACATTTATATTTGAATGTAATATTTTTCGTTTTAATAAAGAATCACTGGATCATCAGAATAATGGATAGCACTGGTGCAAATATAATGAAAATGCCAAGCTTTAAATAGCTTGTTTAATTATTAAAAATGTTACCGGAAAAAACTAACTTTGCATTGCTGTCAAGATCAAATGAACATGAATTTCAATCAAAAGAGAGGCTATTGTAAAATATATTAAAACATGAGGTTCTGCCTACAGTAATTATTGTGCACAGCGCACAAAGGGGAAAAAAGGCAACATTATCAATCACAGTCTGTCCACATTCAGTCAATATGAGCCCCTCCCCTGCTTTGTTGTACAGTTTTTCCTTTGTTAGCCATATTATACAATACATGGGGCTTTCAAGAGCTTGGCATTGGATGTGCATTAAGGAAGGCTCTCGAGATCCTTCTTGAAAGGAATTCAATATCTTTTCTTGTTTGAGAAAATTGCAATAAACTATACAGCATCTTTTGATTTATTTATTGTTTTTTATTGTTAAATCATCAGTCATCTGCTACTTACCACATTATCCTTTCTATATGATCATGCCACATAGAACTCAACCTTCTCATATGTTCATATGCATTACATTGACAGTACAAGCACCACTCCTTCAGGCTGCTGAAGGACTTGATTCTTGATCCAAGGGAATCATCAGGATCAAGATTTTCATTTTGCATCACTATGCAAGGTTTGCTGAATAAGTAGATGTTTTTAATTTTCATGCCAAGCAACTGCTGGGAAAAATATGGAACACACTGTCTTGCAAGAATCCCACCACAGCATCTGTGCATGATAAAAAACTTCAACTGCATAAGCACATCAAGGCCAGTGGAGCCAGGATTGTTCTTGCTTTTTTAGAGAAGTGGGAAGTAACACTATACATGAAGTTGCATGTCCTTCTTGTCCATCTTTCTGCTTCTACTTCCCTAAATTTTGCTGGTAGGCAAAATATCAATACTTCTATATCAATCAGAATGTGTAGTATGTATCCTTGGCAGGATTCCATTGACACTTTAAAAATATTTCCACTGCTGCTTTTGAAATTCAAGTTCCTTCCCTTCCTCACCCCTATTTTTTCTTTTAATCTGCATGGTTTTTAAATTGTTCTTGACTTCTGATTTTTTTTTCCATTTTTGCTAGAAGTTTTACTGCAATATGGCAAAAGCCCTTCCTGTGTTGCTCATTTGGATATCAATAAAGAAGATTTTAAAAGGTAAGAGTCAACCTTCACAAAGTTATAGCTTTATGGTTACCCAAGTATAAATTCTCAGCTATATATAACATATACGCTAAAAACATTAAAACATAGATATCATTTCCTCCAACTGGCTGCAACACATCCTGTTTCTGTACACCTCACCACATCTGTAGATTGAGTAGTATAAGTTCCCCCTCCAGGCCAAGCTTTCTCTTAGGGAAAGCACCTATGGAACCAGTTTGTGCTGAAGCTGATGGGAATTTTATCCTCAGGCATTCTACCAAAGTTAGAGCAGACATGAAAGCTGTAACACATCTCTGTTAAAAGGGTAGGGCTTGCTGCCCATTTTACTGAACACAGAGGTGTTTGTTTATTTACACATGTCTGTGAAAATTTTTACATTCCCTAAACTGAAGATTCACAGGGGTGCTTGAAATTAAACAGCAGAAACAAAATATCCTCCTGCACATGCTTGAGGGTATGATCACAAATTCTGTAACCAGGGCTTTATCTCAAGAGAGCTATAAAGTTGTAATAAAAACCATTTTATTGCTACGCTGTCCCATGATGGGGCTGCGGCTCTCTCATGAATATTGGAGATGTCCTGCACTTAGCCATAAATGCCCCCAGCATTACAAACCACTAAGCACTTGACTCATTCCAACAAAACACTTTAAACCCACAAAACCTGAAGTGTGTATCCAACCCTATGAAGACTAATTCCAAGCTCATTTCCAGAGCAGAAGAACTCTGTATATTGGTGTCCTATACACAATGTTACAGACAAAGGGAACCAAGGCAGGGGAAGGATGTGGTCTCTATATCAGTCCAGTGGAGAAAGCCTGTAAGCTGAAACCACAGCTGCTGATTGGCTGTATTTTTTCTCCTAACTTATAGGACTCCTAACTTATAGTTCATCTCCTCTGAATTCTAATGATCCTTCTGGGAAAAGAGGGAAGAACTATTCCTTCCTACCATACAGTCACCATGATATCATATCTAGGTAGCCATGAAAGTTATAGTCAAAGATGAATTAATTAGCACATGAAATGGATTTCATGAGAAGCTTGGCATTGAAAGACTTCCATAAAAGTTGTGGTTTCTTTCCTGTTATTCATACCCCACGGTCACCACCCAAAGCTGGAGAGAGCAGCACCTGGCAGGACTCTCACAGAAGCAACAGGTAGACTTTGTAGCACAACATCCCATTTGTGCAGTAAAACCACTTCCACCCTACAACTGGCTGATCTGTGGCTAGTGAGTGACTTACAAGATCAGCCTTGTCAACTTATAACTACACTGGCTAGCACTTTTTAAATACCAGCACTGTCCCTGTATCTACTGAGTTCTGAGCACAGTTTTCCATCAATAATTAGTCAGTTAGGACTAACAGCAGAGGAGATACAGAAGTAACTGCAGTGATGCTTCAGCTTTGTCCAAGTCAAGGGGAAAAAGCATGTTCAAGACAAGTTGGGAAAGTACCAGGCAATAAATTAAAAATTACTGAATAAATCCACCCCATCCCTCCACCCCACAGCTTTTGTGGACATGAAATCAAAGGATCAAACTTGTAAGAGTAAGTTAAATACAAACTCAGCCAAGGCATCTACTTGGGCTCTCTCTGCTCTAGTTACAACCTCTAGTAAATCTGTCCTGTGAATTTTTTTAAACATTAGTTCCAAGTTTCACAGATCTTAGTGCAAACATTTTAACTGATAATAGCATGGAGAAATTGTCTGAGGAAAGTCACATCTAGTAGCTACTTTAAGACTGCCTGTGTTGTCCCAAGGGAATTAGTTGAGAGGACAGGGACAAAACACTGAATCTATTAAGCATGTTGGGCTAAAAGCAGTAATTGGCTTTACTTGATATTCTGCAGACCTAGTTGCATTATGCTGTATTAACTTTTCATGGCTTCATGCAGTGTACATTTTTTGACATTGCTTTCCCCTTGTCCCCATGAGAGCAATCTGTCTATTCTTCATCTCTGTTTACATTCTTTCAATAAATTACATGGATAACTCACTATTTTGCCAATTCTTTGCTACTGGCATTTTTAGGTTTGCATTTACATAAGACATTCTAAGTTTATGAATTGAATTGGAGGCCATAAAGTTAAAACTAACAAGGCTATAAAAATGAATTTGCTTTAATACTGCAAACACGCTCACAGCAAAACATTAGTTGTAGCATGTTTTTCCTCATTTTCTCCTGCTTCCCCTTCTCAAACAGCATTTGCCTCAAGCCATGGAGGAGAAGGCATCTCACCCAAACCCTTCATTAGCAGAACATATAGCATATAGAGAAGCATCTCCATTAATAAATTAAGTTCTGGGGCAATCCAACAAGTCTACCCACAGCAGCATCACAGTTTAGGAGTAAAGGAGCTCTCATTATGTGGACTACAACAGGAAAAGCACTGAGCTGATGGTCAGAAATTTCCTAGTAACATCACTAAAGCTGGTCAAAAGAGAAAGATACTTACAAAAATATATTCCAGGGAACAAAAAAGTCAAAGTTCTGAAATCAGAGAAATAAAGAGAAATATTTCCACAAGAAGAGATGCTAACATCCATACCAAAAAAAGGAAATGAGAAATAGATGGGTTTTGCCAGTCTGCTCCATAATTTAATGTTTACAGCACCTCTCTGGAAGGCTGGGTGCCAGTCAGTAGCTGTATTTTCACATAAATGACATGGACATCAGTTCAGCCTTTCAGACACAAATGGACTTTCGCTCAAGAGTAAGTACTGTGCCAAACCACCCAAAGGAAACAAAGGTGAGATGCTGCTGAGCTCCACTTGACTCCTGTTACCTACTGACACAGCCCCAGGGAGGAGCAGGAGGCAAGGCAGTGGCTTTGCTTGCTCTTAAACCAGAGAACTGGTAGGCAAAGATGTAATTCTATTCTAGCTGATAACATTCAAGGGCTTGCAAAGCCAGGGCTTTCAGGATTCTGGGCCAGTCACATATATTTGAAGCTGCAGTGCTTGTAGGTGAGGCTATACAGTAAGAAGTATTTTGAAATAATAGGTTAAAATACTTTAAAGCATTTTAGCTAGACATCAAAACCTTGACAAAATTCTAATGTTATGTAAGAAATCAAATTCAAGATGACAAGAAATTCACTGGGATTTAATCATGCATACAGGGAGAAATTTTGTGAAAACAATCTAGCCAAAGAAATGAGAGCCTAATGGCAGATCTGATGATCCGATCCTCAGAATGACAGCCTAACAATTTCAGGCCATTGATATGAAACCATTTCTTACCTTAAACAACCAAAGCTAATTTGAGTCTTTAATATGAGTTATTAATTACAATTAGAAACACTTGTCATATTCCAGACAGAAGATTAAGATTATTTCCTTGACTTACATGGTACATTATCCTGATATTATCTAAACCTGCAGCTTAAAACAAACAACAGCAAGGAAAGATCACTCCCAAGAGCACAACAACAAACCTGTTAGATTGAGTTGAAATTATTTTTGAGTCAAAATAAAGATAATAGATTAGCTTTCTCCTGTGATTTGCATTTAATTTTTGGCTTGCTAATGAGTAAAACTTCCAGATTATACAAGACTTTCATAGTACAACTTGGGAGAGAAGTCCAACTATTTAAGGAAAGGAGCAAGAGCTATTGGAGCCGTTGATAAGCATTGTCCAAAATAACATTTCCATGGCAAACAGCGCTTCAGTAAACAAGATTTCATTCATGAAAAATAAAACCAAAACACTGTTTTAACGCTGAACACTGCTATAAAGCTTTGACCTTTTTAAAATGCAATTTGTTGCTTTTGTGTTGTCTTATATGAAGTAAAAAAAATAGACAATAGAAATTAAATGTTTTTTCCTAAAGGGAAAGAAAAAGATGTAGATCTTTCATATAAGCTTGACTGCTTAAAAAAGAATTTTCCCTTTTTCCCAAAACTTTGTATCAACTGGAAGAACCCATCTCCTATAAGATTCCAAGTTTTTATAACCTCTCCTGGTGCTAGAAGGTACGGATATGTGCATAGGTCATCATCAGAAACCACAACTGGGCACTTGCCATTCATTTAAAAAAAAAAAAAAAAAAGATTTTTTTGAAGCTAAACTGAAGAATGTATCTGCCTGCTCCTGACTACACATATGCATTTCGTTAATTTGTAAACATCAGCTCTGAAGTAGACTGAGAAAGAACAAAATACTGTTGCCACTTGCAATCTTTGTGATATGTGTCCCTGAAAGAGGATTTGAAACTGAAAAATTCCTGGCATTTTAGGCAAATAAGAATCTCATAATTATCTTACTCACGGGGAAGAAAGTGAACAGACTAAAGTATTATAGTTATGCCATGTTATCCCTAAAGTTAGGCATGGTAAGCTGTGTCCTAGACCTATTCATCCAGGAGAGCAGCTCTCCCTTGTAGGTCCCAGGCTGCTCCAGGAGACAGAAGCAGAGATGTGCAAACCTACAAAGTAGCTCAGGCAGGTTCTGAAGGTCTCAGGCTGAGCTGAGACATTTGCCTGAGCCACCCTGTGGAATCACAGCTAAATGAAGACAGAAGACAAAAAACCCACACTTCCCACAGCCTTTTTTTTTTTTTTTTTTCAAATTTCTTCAAGAGGTCAAATTAGCTAAAGAGAATCCACAACTCTCACCCCTACCAGCAGGCACATTCCTTTTTCCCCACAACGTGACAGAACCTGTTTGTAGAATGGGACACGATCACCCTTCAGTGCCTTCTGTTATTGCAGGGCAGAGAAGAAATGTCATCAGAGATTTCCTCTGCATGTACTGCTACGAAAATGAAAAGGGGACGATAAACAGAATAGAACAATTCCTCTGGGAAGCTACAGTGATCATCTAGTCCAACTGCCTGACAGCTTTGGGGTCTACCACAACTTAAAGCCTGATATTAATGGCATTATTCAAATGCCTCTTGAATGTTAATTGGCATGGGGCATCAACCACATCTCCAGGAAGCCTGTTCCAGGATTTGACCATCCTCTTGGTGAAGAAGTGTTTCCTTAAGTCCAAACCTCCCCTGACAGATGCAGCTTCGAGCCATTCCTGTACATCCTGGTATGGGATCCTAGGAAGAAAACATCAGCCAACATTCTCTTCTCCATTTCTTCTCAGGAAGCTGTAGAGAGCAGTGAGGTGGCTTCTTAACCCTTTCCCCTCCAAACTAGCAAACCCAGTGTCCTAAACTACTCAGAGGTCATTGCTTCCAGCTCCTTCACCAGCATTGCTGCCCTTCTCTGGAGTTGTTCAAATATCTTAACATCCTTTTTAAATTGTGGGGCATAATTCATGGGATTATATTCCTTTACTGTGCTCCCTTCACAGTACAAGAACACAATTAGCACAGTTACAGCTAATTGTTTCAGGATGTGCTATGTCAGCATTGCACAGCCCTTTGCAGAGAACAAAGCACAGTCTTAAAATGCAGTAGCTATCAGTTTGTTTCCAAGCATAAGTCAACACAAGGGCTTTAGCTCCTAAATCCCATACAACTTGAAGTCCTTTCTATTTAAATACTGTCACCTTTTTCCTAAAAGCTTTCTGGACAGGGGACACTCATGGTAAGCAAATTCATCACTAGACTTATTCTGGCTGCTGGTCTATCAGATCTCTATTTGGACACCTTGAGCTTCTACCAAAATATTAACGTTCTTTAACAGAACAGACAGTCCGGCAGCTTTCTGCACTCATGTGTCAAAAGATTGTTTTTCATGGGTTTTTTTAATTAATTAAAAAGTTCTATCCAAATTACAATGAACTGATATTCTCAGGTTTCAGGTGGGCATACAGAAAACAACATCTTCAGCCCAGCTTTGCAACTGTCTTATAGGTGTGTAGAAAGCATAGAAAGAAGCAGTCATCTTTTATTGTCAGGTGGACACTTGGCCAGTCAAAATCCTTATCAACATTATCAACAACAAACTTTTAAACTAGACACTTGTAGAACTCCTTTAAAAACTCAGCAAAACTTTATTCACACTTCTGGAAAGTAAAGCATGTCCCCACAGACAGAAGTGCTACTAGCTGCATCATGCTGATCCCCCAGCATTTCATTTCCTGAGGTTCTTTCAGTACCTAGGCTGATGTGGTACTTACTCCACAGAAACTTCCAAAGTGGAGCCTCAATTAATGCCAGCTGTGGTTGTTTTATTTCCCAGGAGGCAGGTATCCATTCTGAAGGGGCTCAGACTGACAGCAGCAGCTTCTGTTCAGAGCCCATCACCAGAGTGCATCCACTGCTCAGCTGGCAGGGGGAAGGCTGGATGTGCTGGCCATGGCTGCATGGAGCTGTGGTCCAGAGGCTACTGATGGGTGAAAGTCTCACTAGGTCAACTTCCAGGCTCTACCCTTCTTTCCTGGATGTCATCAAACACATGAAACAGTTCACTGCATGGTCAGGTCTTTTAAATGTAAATTTCAGAAAAGCATCATTCAGCAAAGTTAAATTTCCTTGTCCATATCAAGTCTTGATTTGATGGCATCTGAACAAGGTAGTGTATATCTATTGCTGCTCCTAATTAAACTGAGAAAAGCAGTAGGCATAGAAGATCAAAACCTCAAACAGAAGATCTCCATCATGAACAAGCAAATACAAACCCTGAAAGTGTGGTTTATGTTAAAAAAAAATAAATTACTGTATTTTATTTGCTACTGCATAATGAATTAGGATTGAGGTCACATCAACACACTCCCTACAAGACCACACACTGCATTCAAGCTCTTGCACAAGCTGCCTCTGTTTAAAGATAGAAGCTGTGCAAATGTAACTCAAAAACAACATCTTTATAGCCCTTGCTGGCCCATCACAGAAAAAATACACTAATTTCTTCATTGTCATTACTTTTAAAACCTACCTATAATATCCTGCAGAACATTAGTCTCTGTAGAAATCTGTCAGAAATATTTGGAAGTAAAAGTAATAGAATCATGTTTACAGCATTAACTACAACACTTCTTGCTTATCTCTGCAAGTTTCACACACAGATTGATGTTTCAATTTTTTTTATTTTTAAAGGTTTCCCTAACCCAGTCACATTACATCAGCAAAAACAGTTAAGCTAAATTCAGTATGTTCTGAAGATTCAGAAAGACATAAACAAAGAGCCAAATCAAAACCCATCTCTGATGAGTCCTGCTCACCTTAACAGGTTAGCCTGGCTGTAGATAAGCCACACTTCAGGTTTAAGCACTTCCCTATATGGAACTAATTTGTACCTTCAGTTCTTGATGGCTAAACTGTGGCACCACATGAACCCAAAAACTCACACAGAAGTAAATAAGTTTCTTCAGACAGTGAAAAGCACAAGTTGCTAAACCCCCTCAGCTACACTAAGCACAGTCAAGCCAAAGTGAGATTTTTTGACAAAATAAATGGCCAAAAACCTTCTGGGGCCAGGAGGAGGAGGATCATACCGAGTCTTGGTGACATTTCTATCCACAGCACATTGCTCATTTCTGCAAGGTTATTCTGAGCTTCTCCGAAGAGCAGCTCAGAGCCCTCCCTCATCCTTCTGGTTCTTCAACACTCTTAGGGATTCTTCCTAAAGGACTAGATCATCAGTAAAAGAATCTAAATACACAGATACTAAACAGGAAAACATAAACAGTGTCATTCATCCATCTGTTCTATGATGAACATTTTGCATACACATATTTATGCAGCAACTACCTCTTACACCACTGAAGTGCTTTAAAGCTACAGTGGAATGCTCTTCCCTGCATAGCACAGGCAGGCAGCTCTTGAGCTACACTTCAGCATTCACACAGAATACAATCAGTGCTGAGGTCTTGCTTTGTTGATCCTCTGTGTGGCAATATCAGTTTTGTAACATCATTTGCTTGGCTTCCAAGTCTGCTGCTCCTCAGAGATGTAATCCATGTGCTCCAGAGTCACACTGTGAACCAAGCCAGTGCCTTGCAAGCAGGCAGCTTTGGCAGACTTGCTCCAGAGCAGCACTGCTGCTCTGAACAAATCCCTAATGTAGGTGGAACCTGGGATACTCTCTGTATTCAACTGAGTTTGGAACGAATCTTTTTTGCCAAGCAGTTCAGACCTAAGACTAATGTCAGAAGGAAATTTAGCTTTCACCAGAAATGCTTCTCGGTCCAGTCTTATGAACTTCCCAATTTACAAAGGGTAAAACCAGCCCTGGAACAATTAATGCGTGTATCAAGCACCAAATTAGCATGCACTTGATGTCTGCCCTGCTCAGCAGAAAAAAAAAGTGCTTTTGGCTTCAGGAGTGCAACTGAGCAGCATCCTACCCTCTTTCAGCAGTGTAGCCTACCAAGGGGCACCCATGTGCCAGAATCTCTGCTCCCTTCCTCCTCCAGATGGCATAAGGACCAGCAGGACTTGTTCTTGTTTTCCACATTTTGTTGTGCTCTCTTTGGAACAATTCTGGTTTAGACTCTAAAGAAATTATCATAAAAAGATATTGCATTTGCACATAATGCAATGCCTAGAATGAAATGCCAATTCTTAAGTTTTGTCAAGTTACTGTATGGTTGTTGACTAAGTATTATGGCAAAAAATTATAGGAATTATGTAAGCATAAAATCTCTCAGGTCTCTTTTCCTATTTTCACTGCTCAGAGTTAAAAAAGCAGACATAATTCCAATATCTTAAACAAAAAAAAGGGCAAGTGAGACTAGTTCAGAAAACAAATATTAATCAGACATTTTTCCTTCCTCTCAGAATAATATACTTCTCTTTAAAAACAAACAAAAATTCCAGGTCCTAACAGTGAAAACTGAGCTCTTTTACTGTACTTCTCATTGAACAATTTTATTTCTCGACTTGGGCTTTATTCTAGTACAGAAAACCCAACTGAATGAAGAGAGCACAGGTCCCATTTCTTGCAGAGACTGCCAAAGAAGACACTGCAATCCAATGTGCCAATATCCATAGCACACATTCACTCATAGCGTGATCCCTCTTTAACAAGGCAGCCTAAATCCAACAGTATGGCCATTCTTTTACAGGAGGCTGCAAGGTACAAGGTAGGTAAAAGAGCAATTTGAGTATTTTCTTTCATGCCCAACTGTACCGAGAGTACAGATTGGATCAGCTGCCTGCTGACAGATGCAGCGCTGTTTACTCCATGTCCTTGCTTGTGGGTTTCTCCTCTGATCTCTAACAGGATCCATTGGGGCTTGCCAAGCTTCAGCTGTTCAAGTCTCTTCTACCAGGGGCTTGTAATGCTCATCACAGGGAGCTGTGTAAAATTCAGCTACCAGAGCATCATATACTCAGTAAAATCCAAAAGGGACCATATCAGTCCTCAGATGACAGCGGGCAGATCTCAGTTTCAAGAAAAACAGCAGTCACACATTTAAAGGTGAAATACAACCCAGGAATAAACTCCCAGTGTGGGGAATAACTGGGAACAATTTACAGAGTCAAATACTGGCTTTCATCATTTTGTGTTTTCATACCTTTCATATTGAGTTTCTCTCCTTTTATTCAGCAGCAGAACATTTATAACAATAGGACCATCATTATTTGCTATACTTCCTTAAAGCCTCTGTTTGATTCATGCAGTGAGCAAACCAAAACAAACAAAAAAAAAATAGCTGCTTATAAATTTATGAGTTGGTGCTACAGACTGTCATATTTTGCAGAAATGGTATTGCAGTGGATAAGAAAGACAATCAACTCTTTCCATATTAAGGTATTTTAGCACTATTTTCACTAAAACCTCCGGGTCTTGCTGTAGTAAAACACTGCCAATTCCTACACTGTACAGCACCTTCTGGGGTGCGTGGGCAGGCAGAATGACAGAGCCAAAATAACTCTGCTATTGGGTAAGAAGCACCCATCTTCCCATGAGAGAGGCAGAATTTCTAACCCAGAAGAGACATGCAGAAATGCTGGGGACAGAACACCCCTGTATATATACTCAGAACAGGATTAAGGCTTATGGGAAATTTCCTAGATAATGCTGCCACATAAGACTACTGTTATCACCCATAGAGACAGAAAGCAGCTATGACCAGCTGAATTATGCCTTTCTGATGAATATCATCTGTACTGATCTCATGCCCTTAAGATCAAATTAGCTCTTAGTGGATAATTATCCATGCCCCAAAAATGTGCTCATCATGGAGAGCAAACTCAGATTTAGCCATCAGAACCTTATCTAGGCTAATAGACCAGGCCACTGCAGGCAGGGATAGTTAGCAGCAAGTCTACTGCTAGGACAGCAAATGTCAAAGCTTCTGAAGGAAGCTGCAAGAGGATGCTGGGGTTAAAGCTTTTGTCATGGCACTGTCTCTAAATTTGCAATTTTAAAAACACTTTGGACATCTAGAAAAATAAAGGCTTGGGGTGTCCATATTGTGGTATTCATGTACCTGAAGGGAGCCTACAAAAAGATGAGAAGAGACCTTTTGCAAGGGCATGTAGTGATAGGATAAGGTGGAGCAGCTTCAAACTGAAAGAAGGGAGGTTTAGATTAAATACCAGGAAGAAATTCTTTACTGTGAGGGTGCTGAGGCACTGGAACAGGCTAGCCAGAGAAGTTCTGGGTGCTCATCCCTAGCAGTGTTGAAGGTCAGGTTGGATAGGGCCTTTAGTAATCAGGTTGGTAAAAGTTTTGCTGCCCATTGCAGGTTAGAACAAGATGATTTCAAAGGTTCCTTCCAATCCAGGCCATTCTATGATTCTTTGACATAGATTTTTCAAAAATGAGACTGCCATCACCTAACAAGGTATATCAGGAGCTTTCTACAAAAAATGGCAGCTTTCTGACTTATTTCACATCCAATTTACTGATATGCCTCTAATTCTCTCTAGTGTAATATGCAAGAGGATTGATGTAAAGCATGACAGCCTAGATCTGTGGCAGGGTCAGTGCATTAACAAAGACTTGGTTAACAATGGAGGCACTCCATCAGCAATTTAACCCTAACAGTAAGGAATATTTTGCAAAATGGGATACATGTATAAAAATTCACAGAAGCAGTTGTCAACTTCTAAACTCCTAAGAAATTGGGTAACGTTGGAAATTCTTTCTGAGCTCATGTCTTTAAGTACAGTTTGCAGTGTGATGATGACTATTGTGGAAAAATCTGACTGAATTATAATGCACATCTTACTGTGTAACTGGCAAGATTACTATCAAGTTATTAAATTCACTTTTCTGTTGTTTGTACTTATCAATATACTAAACTTCAGTCTTCCTGCATTTGAAATGTGTACTTATTAACTTCTTTGGAGAAAGTAAATAACTATTCCTGAATTTTAAAACAAAATATATCAATCCCTTAAATAAACAAAAGCATTTTCTAAAATATTCTACAGGAAAGCCATATATCATGTAGACCTTGATTTCATTACAGAAAATCATAGGAATCAGAGGAAAATTCAGGAGTTCCACTCCTCTCAGAGTCAGCTTAGACAGCGTACAGCCCCACCTAGATATTGCTCCTAGGTCTGATCATCCAATCAGATATTATTTATGCATCTATTTAAGGACCTGCCCCTAACATCGACACCTGAATATTGCAGGAGACCACATCAGAAGTGTTGCAAAAGACAAGGAGAATTATATCCTCCACTCCTCCCTTGTCCATAGTCCTTTAATCACAAAAGATTGGTCAGATGCTTTACTCTTGGTAAATCCATGCTGTTTCCCTACTCACCCTTTTTTCCTTTCATCTGTTCAGAAAAGTGTCATTCAGCTGTAAAATAGATCTAAAAACATATAGCTATTTTTATCCTTTTATTCAACACTCACAATAGTAGACCAATGGAGGAGGCCAGCAGGCTAAGAACAGAAGTCAGGCACTATTTAAGATATTCACGCTGCTCTGTTCTTTGCATAATAGTCCAAATTCAAAACACTTGTGATAAATCATATCTTCAGTCAAGAAAAAAAGGTAAAGCATTATATCTGTGTATTGTGTGCACACAAGGTATGGGTGGAGCCTCACAAGCAGTTCACACTCGAGACCCTTAGAAATGCACAACTACAGAAAAATTCCCCCTCTGACTGAGCTACCAAGAGAAGCATCAGTTAGAGCATATGTTTAAGTGTGGTGCTCCAAATTACTACCAGTGATTTCAAGAATAAATCAAAGTCTTTCTGCTTGAAGTAATAAACATTCATAGCCTTTAAACCAACATATAATCATGATTTTGTTAATGCTCCTTGAAGTCAATAATACCCAAAGAGCAAATACTTAAGAGCAACTGAGAGGCTTGGGAATAAATACTATTTTCTAAGTATCAGCATTTATGACTAATGCAGTTTATCATCATATCAAAAGAACAGGATAGGGGACTGTGACTGTTTGCTTCTTGATGCTACAGCTATCAGCACAACCCTACAGACTTCAAGGTTACCATATGACAAATAACAAATTACATGGCAAATATTGTCTTCCAAGTCAGCAAACTCTTAATTAGATCATATGGAAGAGTCGTGATTTCAGTCCTCAAGTGAAATTGGTCTACTTTACCAAGCTGGACTGTTTAACTAGTGAGTGTTCTGCATATTCTTTGAAGAAGCAATAGTCAGTATGGAGAGAAAAAAATCCAACAATAACAACAAGGTTTTGTTCAACAGGAACATATGTTGGGAAGAGCACTGATTTTAATGCTTGCCAGTAATATCCATCAAGTCTGTATGTTTGCTCAGGACCCTGAGGTTAAGTAAATAAATAATTTCAAGATCAGACTTCCATAGCTCAGCTACAGAGAGGTCAACATAACACATATGCACATATTGTTGGGATGTTGTGCTGACAGCTCACTATAAAAAAAACCCAACAAGTTGTGCATCAGACAGAAAAAACCCAAAACAGAACAGACACATCCACTCTTTCATGTACGCAGCATGAAACCTGGGGAAAAAAAGGAATAAAACTAAGACCTATGTTCACAATCACCAGAATCACATGAATGAAAATAATACAGATTCTGAACAGGGGAAACTGCAGTTTTCCAGGAACTGTACTTTCAGAGGGTATTTTAAAAGGGACAATGAAACATTCATAAAAACGAGAATTTTTATCTCATCTCTAAAACATGTTAAGCATAAAATAGAAGGGAAAGCCAAGGCAGCTCTTACAGGCATGCTCAAAATCAGAAATTTAGATTTCTGAAAAAGCTGTGAACCTTCACAAAAGGACAAAAACTGATGCCACACAAAATCCATCCTAGAGCAGACTGATGTATGCAGGTATTTTCATCAGGTGATTTTTGATCAGAAAAAAAAATCCCTTTCAAAACTCTTTTATTAAAGAGGTGAATAAAAAGAACAGTAAGAGTAGTCCTACTCTTAGTCATAACAGGAGCTTTTCAGAACTTGCCAAAACCATCTGCACATTTCAACAGCACAGAAAAGTACCAGTAATTCCTTGCAACCTTATGCAAGTACATCACTCAACATATATCCCTTCTCAGATGTTCAGGTAAACCATGCTTCCAAAGTGTATATGATGACAGAATCATATGTAACTATTAGCTAATTTAAAAAAAAATAAATAATCTCCACAAATCCAACTGAAAAACAATATCTACCTGGAGAGAAATAAGACCAAGAGCTGGTTTCCTGTCTAGGTACATCTCCACTTGCAACACGAACAAGCTCTGCCCAGGTATTCCCTGCAAGTAATTTGTCAGTTCCCATGCTGAAGATATTTCTTCTCAAAATAATCTTTTATTTTGTACTAGAACTTTGTGGGAAAGGTAAAGGACTACAACAGAATTTTTTACAAACATCATCCATTATCACACAAGGAAGCCTGAAGCGTAACAGTCAGCTGCTATCTGCTAACAATGCTTATTGAAGTGGAACTTCTCTCCTCCCTCCTCAAATGAGAGGTGTGTTTGTGGGACTAATTCTATTTGTGGTCACACAATTTCTCAAGTTGTCTGGAAAAGCGTATTCTCAACAGAAGTATGTGATGCTCAGAGTTTCCTGGCAAAGGCATTTTTTGGCTGATTCCTCCACTCCGCAGTTGAAACTACCATTAGATCATGAAGGCCCAAGAGAACAAAGGAAAAATAGCGTCACCTCAAAGCATCTCGTGTTTCTTGATTGCTCCCCACAGATGAGCTGCTGCAGTCTGATCCCATCAAATGGCAGGAGCACAACTTAGCAGCAGTGCCCTAATGAAGCTGAGGCACTACATTGTGTATCTGAGCTCCGGTATCATCTCTTGTTTCCTCCACTGAAGTCTCAGCCTCTGTTCAGGTCACAAAGGACTTTGTACAATTTGTTCCTGATGTGCTTCAGGCTCATCTCATACCATGAGCATGACTTGTCAGTAGTGAGAAAGGACAAAAGAGGAAGAGGGGAAGAGTCCTCAGGCCCTTTTGCAAGGTTTCCAGTAGCATGTGCCTTAGAGGGAAGCAAGACACAAAGAAGAAACACAAGCTTTACAGGGATAAGAGCCTTGTGCATGCTGAAAAACTATTAATGGGAAATTCCCAATGGGGACAACAAGGCAGACAGGAGCTTTCATGCCTACTGCTGGGGGAGTATGGGACAATAATGGAAAAAAAAAAAAGGAAGAATAAATTAGATTGCTAAGATATTCCTTATGTAATTCCACTGGGATATAGTAGAACTGCAAAATCCAAAAAATATCTCCAGAAAGAAAAAACTGCTGTCCCTCTTGGTCATCCTGTCTCATGATTTAGACTAAACTGGGTTGCTGAGTGTCAGAATCTGAGGTTTCATTTCAGCATGTCTCAAGGAGGAAACAAGGTACTGGCAGGAGAAGAGACAAATGGTATCAAAACGATGTCTAGCTTCTTGGTCTCCATTTTAAACTTATTTTTGCTCTAATGACTAAAAGGAGAAGGTCTGAAAAAATTATACAGTGCCTCATTAGAGAATTCACCTTTTACCATGAAGGCTGCAAGAAACAGGAATTTCCACAAAGCTTTAGAATATTATTTCACTTTCTTGTTGATCATCTTGGTCAAGTAGCAGAGCTACAACTAGCACCAAAACAGGCATCACACTGGTCTCATCTCTTGGTTGAAATCATGGTGGGACAGGGTACCTCCAAATGGGGAGTAGGAAATGGAAGGTGGCTGTCATCCATGGAATAATGACATTTTAGTAGACGTTTTTAGAGGTTTCCCTGAAATAATCCTGGAAGTATTGCTGCCAACCTTATTCAGCGCAAGATTTAAATGCCTACTAGAAATTACACTCTCCCCACAAGCACTGGAGGCAACAAGAGCACACATGTGAATTTGAGAAGGAACTGTAACACATCCAGGCTAGAGACCCACCTGGAATTCCAAAGCCATACGATGATGGCCTGGTTAAAAAGCAAAGACTTTGAGCTTTGCTTCCAGAAGTGGAAAAAGCAGACTCTGAAGAGGGAATCTCTCAGACAAGCAAAAAGAGAAAGTTACTAGAAGGCAAAGAGCTGTACCCAGAGTCAAACAAAGGAAACACAGCTGAATGACTTACACCACAGGCTGAGAGGAACTGATAAGAGAAAGGCATAGTCTGTAATAATGGTAGGAGGGGGTTTCTATCCATACTGGTAAATAGAAGCATCTTCTGGCTTTCAGGGCTCCTGCAAAGCCAGAGGACCATAGAAACATATCATGACAAATGCTACAGGAAAGGAACAAGAGATACACAGCTGCCAAGACAGAAATCAGAAGAGAATACAGTAACTCCACCAAGACATGGGAAATGTCAACTAACAAGTTCAAACTTGACTCCAAGAACCTGGGGATGCAGACATACAAGTAACTCAGAAGAACTGGAAAAGCGTAAAAAATAAAAAAAGTTTAAAAAAAAACAGAAAAATATGGTTTTGGACAAGACACAAGGTAAAAATGTTAAACTGAAAGGCAACATATAGGTGCAGTAGAGAAAAGCCATGACAAAATTGATAAGAAAGACTTTGTGTACAGAATCAGAGTTAATAACTACAGCAAGAAGATTATACCTATCCTTGCAAACAAAGGGAAAGCACACAGCAGTAAGACTGCAGGCAGTCTCAAAAGATGAAATATTGTATGCATATGACAAAACTAAAAAGAAATGAGAGCAGTTTTAAATCACAGACTAGTAGCAACACCAAGGACATATTTGTGTCTAGCAGGCACAAAATAGATAACACAATTAAATGGCTCCAGAGACAGCAACCAAGACCAGAATTACATCTTCACATCTTTGTCAGAAACAGACAGGGAGTTAAAACACAAGATAAAAGAAAAACAATATCAATCTCTAAGAGTAGAGCTGTGTACAGACCACTGCTCATTGTCCACCCAAAGATTGTGCTGTTACCTGAAGAGGTATGAGCACTACAACACAAATCTTTCCCAAAGAGAATACGTAAAGTCAAGGTTATTTAGCTATACAAGCTGTAAAAGTATCTTCTGAAGTATTCAACTCACAAGTTGTGCTGTAGTTATTAAGTAGTCACAAAGAGTTGGGTCTCACTGAAATTATAGTAGAAAAAGTCTGAGTCTGAAATTTTTCAGTGAGGCAAAAGGGACCTTTTAATACATAATTGTGAGGTTCACAGTGTCCACAGCTTTTGCGTCATGTTCGCTTCTGCTGAGGGAACAAACTACCACCTCAATATTGAAAAAAATTGTTTAAAACTCTGACAAAGGGTTAAACTTGCACCATACCACTGTAATAATATCCACGAGGAGGATACCAACAGACAGAGAAGACTTTATAGTCAGGTCACTGCTAATAAAACTACAAGCTAAAAAAGTGAACAAGGGATATATCAGTGACCTCTGTGAGACAGTCTTGCAGCAGAAAAGCATAGCATCTCAATAAGAACACTAACTGTTAAACCAAACTTGTTTCAGACTACTTCAAGGTAACAGCTGGAGGTGGGGGAGAGGGAATTTAAAAGGAAAAATTTATATCAACTGCACCTGCATAATCAGACACTGCAGGAAAAAAAACTTGATACTCAAACACATTTTAACTGTCAAGGTGTTTTGAAAAATACTTCAGTGTTACACACAGTGAGAGAAAACACTTTGGCTGTGTACTATAAAATTGTTTTTAAAAGTTTCTCTGAAGTATGTGGGAGTCACTCTGAAACAGAACCATTTCTCTGGAGGTTCTAAAGATACAGTGCTTTCCCCACCAGGGCCATGGCTGTTCCCAGCACAGAGCTGTGATGTGCATTAGGATATTCAGCTTAAGCAATAGGCTGCAGTTGTGCTGAAATGCACAGCAGATTTCCAAACATAGTAGAAATCAACAATTTCACCAGAAAAAAAAACAAAACAAAAACACACGATAACATCATTACCACAGACTATTATCTAGACACCTGGGAACTAAAATACCTGTCAGACATTACCTCAGTGACCACTGTAATCAAAGCAATGGATCATTTGCTCAGCCATGATATCTAAAAATGAGAAGTATCATTACAGTAAAACTGGGCTCCCTTGTCTGTGTGTGATTTACCTGGAAACAGGAAGTCAGGCATGTCACACACCATTTCCATAACAGAGAAGTCAATCAAATGCCAAAACTCAACAGCAGTTAAAATTGTTATGGCTAGTCAAGGAAAAAAAAAAAAAAAGAAGTGTGGCTGGTCATTATAAACTGAAGAAACTGATAAAATATTCAAGCAGCAGAAGCGAGTTTAAGGCAGTCCTATGTGACATTAAGACATGCACTCTGCTACGTGACAATCACACACAGTGCCTTGTGCAGTCTTGAGATGCACAAAAACAACCCTCCTAAACACAGCAGAAGAAAGGTCACTTACCAGAAAGGTTAAGTGATTGCTTGCGTTAGCAGGACAACATAGATCTTACTGGTTGTAACAGGACATTAAACAGCTTACTTATCTAAAACATTTATTTTATGTTCCTCATAGCGGTCTTGACACATCTTTTGCAGGAAAAAAGTTTACCAGTACGTAAGGCCTGTGGCAGAATAACACATATCACCGATTATTTTTTTCCTGCAAGCACAATATGGAATCACAAGAAAGTGCAGAACAAAGGACAGGACCTGGAAATGAAACTTCTTTCACTATCTCCCTTTTAACTTTTAATAATGAATAAAATGAAAATAACAATTATAAAAGCTACACTTAACCTGAAAATGTAAGAAGAGTAAAATAATTTTAGGTCAGAAACTAGACCTTGCTAAAGCTATTTTACTAGAACAGCATCATTAATTTCAATCGAAAGCTTCCATATGTTTAGAAATAAAATCAAAATTCCTTGCATTTAAAAGTAGGCATAATCACTCCTTGATATACACAATACCCAAGAAAGAATATAAATATCTCGATACATTATTTACTCCTCACCTTGTATACAGTCTCACTGGGTATTAATTAACACAAAAATATCCAGTGTATTTAATAACTAATTAGAATGGAAGCTGGATGATGTGACCCCAAATTCAAGCCCTGGGCTGTGGAAAGACATGCACTCAATAGGCTATTGAAATACAAAGACAGTGCTTGGAGCAGAGGAAGGTTACAAGCCCCACATTAGCAGAGCTCCCTGCAGCAGAAGTGGGGGAGCACGCGGCTGCCCTCAGCAATGAGCATTTGTGGTTGCATACAGGATGAGAGTGAAACAATAGGCTGCTCTTCAGAAGTGCATTTCAGGTATCAAATGCCTTTTTCCTTCCTTTTCAGTTGTGAGCCACTAAGCCACAGGAACATCGTGGCTGTATAGTCTGATGCAAGAGTACCAGAAAGCACCTCTGAAGCGTCATAATCTGTAATTTAAACCTGTAATACATCTTAACACAATGGACTGCAATATCCCTTCACAGGCAGAAGAGGTGTTCCTTACACAAACGTTTTTTAGTCAGGAAGAAATTTGTTTTTTAAGTGGATTTCAACGCACAAACTAACTTACATTAACCAAGACAGCAGTGTAAGGCACACAGCAGAGGATCTGTATTTACAGTCAGTCAGATGAAGTCTGACACAGATGGTAACAGCTAGGACATCTGACATCACAGATGATACCATGTCCTTAAACAAATTCCATTATGCCCAGGTACGTATTGAGCTGCAGTAGTTTCAGATAACAGAGTGACCTTTCTTCCATATGTGCTTTGATACTTAAGTAAAGGAGGAATACTTAAGTAAAGGAGGACGAATTAAGGACAAAATACAAGCTTTCACTTTGAGTTTAGCCTCCCCTTCTCCATTTCTCTCACGTGCATTACCAGGTATAAAAAGCACACGCAGCAAACCACCACCAAGCTTTCAATACTCTGTTCACCAGGATGCAAGTGGGATTTCATTCTCTTTCAGTAGCACTGTGAAGGGATCAGACTCAATTAAGCCACTCAAACTTTTTACGAATTCTCTACAGCAAACCTCTAAGAGAATTATCACAGTGCAATCAGACCACCTCCACCAAAAAGGTAGTCCAGAAACAGGAATATGCCATGCTGCGTTTTTGAATTACTGCAAGCAGCTGAGCAAGCAACTTATTAGCTGAACAGGAAACCAGGCATGCTTGAAAATACAATTACTGCAATGTTCATGTGTCACTGTCACTGATCTGGACTTTAGAGTTGCCTTCACAAAGGGAAAGTGACCAAGAGTGATAACTATGAAATGCAGCAGGTGAGAAACTGTCATGTAACTGTTGCCAGAGGTGGGGGGGTTTGTCTTTGCTTTAATTGCTGCTTATATGTTTTTATACCAGTTTTTTCCACCTTATCAAAACACCAAGTAAAACCTTACCATGCACAAAATTTTTTGATGTTTTGGATTCTCCCCTGTAAAATTTCCCTCTCCCCAAGCATCTGCATGGGACAGAGGCAGCTATAGATACTCCAAAGCATGGTTTTAATAAACTGAGATACGTATCAAGGACGTGCTTTAAAAGTATTTTAAGATTTAATGCTTCTGCCTCCTTGTGGTAGATGCTGGCATGGGCCTCCCTCCAGAGCTGGTTCAGCTGCAAACGCATCTGTCAGCTCTGAAACGCACAGAAATGTTGGCTCTCCTCTAAAATCATCAAAAAGCAAATTACAGTTAATATTTTAACCGAGTGAGAAACCACAAGAAGTTTCAGGACAAAAAGAAACAGGAAAAAAACACAGGAAAATTTGTGGCGTTCCTGCTTCTTCCTGAGTTAATGGCTATTTAGCACGTCCCTGCAGGCACCAGCTCCAGGGAAAGCAGGGCTGGGCTGGGTCCTGGTACTCATCCAGAGGCCTTAGCAAGCTGAGCCTACAGTAGTCTCCGGATTTGATGTGGAAAGCATTAAATTGCTTAAGACTTGGTCTGTGCAATGTTTACTTGTCTTTTTGGTACACTGACACAAATACAATATGCCACGGTGATGGATTATTGTCCCACTGCAGCAGAAGCTGGAAAAGCTGACCTGCCCTACATGTGAAAAATATTCTGTATAACCAAGAATAGCCTTCACCTTTAGATCATAATAACACACGTTTAAGTAGCAATAGAACAGCTGTAAAAATTCAGAGTAAATATCCAACTGAGTCCTGTACTCCTCAAATCCTGAGACTAGCAACTACTCCAGGATAAGGTAAAAAACAAGATTCAAGCACGGAGTTGTACTGCTCCAGAGTGAGCAATCCTGTCTTCTGAGCCCTACTAAAGTGACAGCATTCAGAGCCAAGGGTTGGATAAGTGTCATTATGCTGGATACACCTCAGCAGGCTCCTTTTTCCTGAGGAGTTAGTGAGCTTTTCAGTTTGTTTTAGGTACCTTCAGTGAAGGACTTCAGTCAGACTTTTAACATTGGAACTCAAGCATGTTCTAGGATCTGTGCCTCTTTCACCAAAGAGTTTGCCAATTCCTTGAGTTCAGGCAGATTTCCTTCCTTATGTGTTCCCCAAATTACAGAAAAGGTTTTAATCAGGACCCTTGCTGGTTGCAAGTTAAATATATATAATGCCTATCAGTAGATGTATATTTATATAATATATAAAAATAAACATCAGACCAAAGCATCTCTTTGGGAAACTGGCATCATATTTCACAACTCTGAATGGCAAGGTATCAGCCAGAGTTGAAAGTCTGGTGCTTTCAGTTTAGTTTACTTGTGGCTCTTCAACCAGCCCATTCAACAATGATAGTTTTTTTGTAATCAGGGACTGAAATGGAGTATATCTTAAGAAAGATCATATTAAGGACAATATGGGAGAAAGATTGAAATACTCAAAATTGATTATGCAGATGTATGTACAGATTCTATACTGTAATGGAGCAAAGTACACAAGGAGTTAAAAAATACTACAGACTAAGTCCTTAAATGAAAGCTCTCTCACCGAAGACAAAAAAATAATCACTGCAACCTTAAACATGAGGAATTCTGAAACTATTCTGGCACAACAGCCGCCACTTAATTATGACACGAAAACACTGGACACTTCCCATATCAGTCAAAACACATGGCCTTTTACATTTTTTTTCCTCATACTTCTTAAAGCAGATATATCAACATTTTTTACAACCATTATTAAAGGGAGAATTCCATATTAATGTTTGTACCACAAAGACTAGTACAGCCACTATTGTTTAGTAACTATAAAAAGCCTCAAATTCTACATCTGGGAAATAACATCCTAGAAGAAACAAGATTAAGGAGAAGCTAGAAGACTGGATATAAAAAAAAAAAAGCAAAGCTTAAGATAAAAGAAATTTCTACTTCACAATGCAATTTAGTTAGTTAAATAGTTAGACTGCACTAAAAGCATACCAGATTACTGCCCTGAATAAGACTTATGCCTGATGACTAAAACTGAAAACTAGTAGCCAAAGGGCATGGAAATTGGAACTTTATCCTATTTTCACTTTGTTTCCCTTAGTTATTTTTCAAAATAAGCGTTAGCACAACATACCTAGATAAAAATCAACACACAGAAATTTATGTGAACATACAGATGACAGTAGCTCAGTAAATATTTCACAACCTGAAGTTGGTCAATTTGTAGTTATTTGATATGTGCATTGTGCTATTGCCCCAGAGAACAGGGAACACAAGTGATGGAAGCTCAGGCAAAATATATTTATTTTACCAAACTGTATATTGACTGCAAAATTCACACTTCCCCTTATAGAAACGGTACCTCATGAACATGTCCTGCAATGTCTCCTTTGGACAATCCATGCTTTAATTTTTACTATCAGATACCTGTAGTATACTTTGCGCTCAGCAAGACAGAAATTCCTCCTTCAGAAGTTCACAGTGTAGTATGGAGAGTTGTACTAAATTCTTTGAGGAAGATACTTCATTGTAGTTATATTTTCCAAAGTAATCCAAACAGAGCTTGCTGGCTTACTGCATATAGTGTCTTACTATAAGGACTAAGTATTCTACAATTTTCTCCTTGTATGGTCTATTTTCAGTTCAATACAGCCAAATTTCCACTGAGACCATAACATCATCTGTTTATATATTCTGCCAAGTGTTCCCAAGACCTACTTCAATTGTTTTGCTAAGTGTAGGGCCTCTGCTGTAGGTCCTCAAATAAAACGCGTGCAATATTGATCAAAGTCCTGCTTGCACTCCATGCAAGATTCAATACATTCCTATTAGATGGGTACTAGCAGAGCTTGATCTTTAGCAGGATAAGCAATCTCTGTTCTGCAGGACACAATAGAGCTCAGTTGTTCTAAGTGGCTTATAGTTTTGTCTAGTCTTTGGAGGCCCATCTAAAAGTCACTGGGAGAATTAACAATAATTCCCCCCCCGCTCCTTACAGTCAGCCATGGCTATGAAGACACACAGCATGATTTTGCTTACTGCTTCCACTGTCCACAGATGCAAACCATGGAAAGAAAGTTCATGGGCATTAAATCTAAGGCTCATTAGCATACTCTGCCAGATTATCCTCTACCTCCACAAGTTTTTTATGGGTACATTTGAAATCCGCACAATACTCTAGTTTTCCCTGCTTTATTTTGCAACTATGCAACTGACACTTGCATTATAACCTGTGGATGAAGAGGGATTCAAATCAATCTCATCTATCGAGGCACTGTCACTCATTCTTGGGAGGTCAGATGCTTCCTCCATTTGAGGAGGAACCATTCACACTAAATAGAAAAAGAAACCAACAAAACATTTCATTTTGCCAGAGCCATGTTTTCCTTATATTGTTGGTCACAATTTTACATTTTCATTGATGTCTGTAAGATTTCTGCTTGCACTACTTCAGCCTTTTCAATAACTTCTTAGTGGCTTTTGTTTTTGAAGTTTTAATTCAAATTTCTACATCTATGCAAAATCTGCCCTGATACATTAATAGTCTTGAACATCCACTAAAGCTCAAGCAAGAAATACAGTGATTTTATGACAACATGTAAATCAAGTTTATACAGAATCATTCTTTCCTTTGCCTACATTATCCCTATTTCAATTCCCTTCCTAGAAAATTTGAATATTTCATTTAGAATAGAATTAAGGTCCTGGCCTCCCACACCAGTGGACTTTGAAGTATTGCTGTAAGTTACTTGTAGGCCCTTGGTGTTTTTAACAATGCCATCCCCCAAATGTGTGAAACATTGGTGCTTTTTAAAATAATTCCAGTCAAAACTGAAAGCCCACTTCACAGACAGGGTAAGGGTCACTCTACAGAAGGCTGTCAGACACTGACAGTCACAGAGTAATAAAGATATTCATCATGGACCTTAAAAACAGAACTTTTAGATACGGTACCAAGCTTTGGATAAGACTGAGTAATGGAAGCTTGGTGACTTTGGAGAAGTTCAGTAGCTTCTGCTAGGAAGATATCAGGAAATCCTAAAAGAATTTCCCTCTAAGTCTAAAAGCTGGTCATCAGAATGAAACTGGATCTCTAAACACACTGGGAGAACCAGTGCCCTGAACCTTACATTGATTTAAACCACCAATATAAAAGTCTCATTTTCTTTCTAGCACCAGATTTTTGCCTTTCAGATAACTGCCACCAATGCTTAGCATTAACAAGTAACTGAGTCACTGTTAATACAGAACAGGGGGGAAAAAAGGCTTTCATTTCCTGATTACAGTTTGATTTCAAATATCAACACAGCTTGATGGAACAAAAATGGAGCACTCACACAATTAAGATCTTAACTCAGTAGGAAACTAATCTGTGCCCTGAAACAAGGACTAACAAGCATCTTGATACAACTGAATTTTATCAGTGTTCAATGACTATTCAAGTTTATGTAGAGCCATGTAGTAGACAGTAGAGTTCACAAGCTGTTGAAGTAAAACTTAAATACCAAGATAGTTAACAAAAGCTTCTTAGCCAAGACCAGCTCCAAGATTAGAGAAAGGCACCCTTTCTGGAGTCCATGCTCAGAAAACCCAGGACAAACAAACTGACTTTGAAGGCAGAGAACATCTGTTTCTCGGACTTTTAGTTAAACTGAATTGTATCCTTTGAGGAATTGGTCCATATGTTCAAGAGGAATTTTCCATCTCCAGCTTTTATGATTCATACATAGATTGCAATTTCATTGCTACGGGGTAAATACATTTTAAATTAGACTATATAAAGAAGCTCTAAAGTTGCCATGACAGTTGCAGCTAAACACCCTGTCGTTTCTCATTACAAAGCATAACCTATCTTTATAACCAAATTAGCTTTTTCAGCTATTCCCCCAAATGTAGCCTGCAGATTTATTTTTGTTGATCCACCAATTGTTTCTTTCAGATTTGCATGGTTAATTATCAAAGAGAATGATCATCACTTAGATTATTAAAACAATCCATCAGCCAGTTTTGTTCTCCTTCATATAAAAGGCAGGAAAGGAGAAAGGCTCTTAAAGAAGGTTTTGTCTGGACCTTGTTTAGAAAGGCAGAGAAACAGGCCTATGCCACCAGCCCTGATTTGACCGTCTTCCCTAAACATGCTCCCCGTCCCAGATCAGCCCCTGGACACAGCTCAATGGCAGCTGTTTCTCCTCCAAAGGTTAGCCCTCCTCCTCAGCTAATGTTTGCTCTGGAAAACCATCAATCCCTTTGTTAGTGCAGCTGATGGTGGATCCAGCCATGTCTCTTGGTTGCATTTCCTTTCCAGGTGTAAGGCTTCAGGAATATGAAAGATTAGAGGCACAAAGAGCAAAGTCCATCTTTAAATATTAGAACAAGGGGGAAAAGGCCCCTAAAAATAACTCAAACTCCTCTGCTCCCACCTATCTTGCAATCTTTAAAAACATTGGAACACTGAAGAAAGAGGGGGGGATACAGTAGTATGTGTGTAGGCTGCAATTATCATACTAATTATCGTCTGCATCAAATTGATTGCATTAACCAGAAAGCAGAATTTAAAAAAACAAAATCCCTCTGAACTGTTCATTCCAAGAACAATTAAATCTAAAGTAAGAAGAAACATGACGAATTGCTGACAAGTGTTAAAACATCATCTGTTGGCAGCTTCTTTTTCTTTTAAGATGTCATAGCAAAGTCAAAATGAAGGCATCTACCACAGAAGATATCAAATGACACATTTAATAGAACATGAGGCAAGATGTTTGTGTGTAACACACTTTTTCAATCTTTGCTATTAGTCAACACATCAGGGATACTACAGATAACATAATGAAAAGACCCTATTGTAAGATTATGTACAGCTTCAAACAATATTATCTGAAGATATTATATGACAAGATCTGAACCTTGGGAAGAGTCAAGAATAATGTTGCTAGACACCGCAAGGAGACAGTTTCCTTAAAAGACTCACAGATTTAAAGAGTTCTGAATTCAATCAATCCGCTATAGAATTTTGTTACAACTCAACTGTGTAGCTGTGTGAACAACAAAACTAATTAAGCCTGATAGTGAATGTACACACATCTTGCAGCTGATTGACTTTAACTGAATTATTCCTTGAGCTCTGGGGTAAGCTCATCCCTTAACCAGAAAATCAGCACAGGAGAAAAAAGTTTAGCCTCATTCTTGAAAAACACAGACACCACTAACTGAGGTTTTGCCCCAGTGTTAGGAAATCCATAACACGATCAGTGTAAGAGAGTTAATTTTGGGCATCGAGATTGGAGGCAGACTGGGCTGTAGTGTTTCTGCATTACTGGAGTTTGCAGTCCCAAGAGACGGGTCACATAAAGAGCAAAGCTAGGCCCCTGAACTTCAAGAAGGCAAACCCAACTCTTTAAAGATAACCAATACGAACCCCTGGAAAACTGTCTTCAGGGGCAGGGGAGTAGAACAGAGCTGGTAGACCTTGAAGGAAGTCTTCCATAGAGTCCTAGATCTAGCAAACCTCACAAGCATTAAGTTGGCCAAGCTAGGCAAGAGATCCACATGGCTGTGTAGGGAACTGCTGGTCAAACTAAAGAGGAAGAAGCAAATGAACGGTGGAAACAAGGACAAGTAATCTGGGAAGAATAAAGAGGTGACATTTAGTTGTATAGGGATGGGTTGAGGAAGACTAAGGTGAAGCTGGAACTGAACCTGGCAAGGGACACAAAGAATAACAAGAACGGCTTGTTAAACAGAAAAGGAAGGTCAAAGGTGTGTTCTCCTCAATGAACAATACTGCAAAACTGGCAAGAACAGATAAGAGAAGACTGAAGTACTAAACAACTTTTTTGCCTCTGTTATCAGTGGCAACTTCTCTTCATACACCTCTCAAGTGGATGGAGAGACTGTTGGGGATCACATTTCCTACTGCAAGTAAAGAACAGGTTCACAACCACCAGAGAAACCTGAACGTAAATACGTCTACGAGGACCAATGAAATGCACCCCAGAGACCTGAGGGAACTGACTGATTGCAAAGCCACTCTCCATGATATCTGAAGTCATGGCAGTCACATGAAGTCCCAGGTGACTGGAAAAAGGGAAACATTGCACCCGTCTATAAAAAGGCTAGAAAGGAAGACCCTGGGACCCATGCCAGCCTCATCTCTGTGCCTGGTAAGATCATGGAACAGATCCTCCTAGAAGCTATGCTTAGACACAGGGAGAACAAAGAGGTGATTGAGGACAGTCAGCACAGTTTCACCAAGGACAAGTCTTTCCTGAGCAACCTAGTGGCCTTCCATGACAGAGTGACTACATCAGTGGACAAGGGAAAGGCTACAGATGTCATCTATAGCCCACAATGCTGGTCTCTCAAAATTGGATGGAGGTGGATTCAACAGCTGGACTGGTAAGTGGATAAGGAATTGGTTGGACTCTTGCATCTAGAAGGTAGTGGTCAATGGCTCAGAGTCCTAAAGGACATCAGTGACAAGTGGTGTCCTTTGGAAGTCCATCCTGAGACCAGTGTTATTTAACCTCTCCATTAATGACACAGACAAAGGGTGCACCCTGAATGAATTTGCAGGTGACACACCTGAAAGAGGGGATGTCATCCAGAGGGACTTGGACAAGCTCAAGAAATGGGCCCACGGGAATCTCATGCAGTTTAACAAGACCAAGAACAAGATGCTGCACCTGGATCGGTATCAACACAGACTGGGAATGAACAAGTTGAGAGCAGCCTGGCTCAGGACTTGGGGATGGTTGGTGGATGAGAGGCTGGACGTTATCTGGCAATGTGCTCTTGCATCCTATGAGCACTTGATCCAACCCAATCCCGGGCTGCATTCAAAGCAGCTTGGCCAGCATGGCATGGGAGAAGATTCTGTCCCTCTTCTCCCATCTGGTGAGACCCCACCTGGAATACTGCATCCAGCTGTGGGTTCACAGCACAGAAAAGACATCAACCTGTTGGAGCAGGTCCAAAGGAGGACTGCTGCCATAATTAGAGAGACAGAGAACTTCTCCTATGAGGAAAGCCTGAGAAAAATGGGATTCAGCAGCCTGGAAGAGGTTTTGGGGTGACCAAATTGTGACTTCTAGTACTTGAACAGAGCCTACAAAGAGATGAGACCTTTTGCAAGGACATGTAGTGAGAGAACACGGGGAAATGGGTTTAAAGTTAAAAAGAATAAGTTTAGATTAGATATCAGGAAGAAATTCTTTATTGTGAGGGTGGTGGGGCACTGAAAGAGGTTGTCCAAGGAAGTTGTAGATGCTCCATTCCTGGAAGAGTTCAAGACCACCTTAGATGGGGCTCTGAGAAACCTGGTCGGTGACAGATGTTCCTGTCCACAGCAGGAGCTTGGAACTAGATGATCTTTTAGATCTTAGAACCTAGATCCTTTTAGAACCTAGGCCGTTCTATGAGTCTCACCCATGAACTGTCCAATGGCTACTGAAGGGTGATCTCACACTTTCTTTTGGTATGGAATAACCAACATCTCTTCTCTGTTTTGCTCTTACAAATCCCATAAAAATTTCACATCTCTGAAAGTTTCAACAAATGTACATCCTTCCTTTTCCTCACCCAGTTCAATCAAATAGACAGCAGTCAGCATTCACAGATAAAATACCAATAAGCTCAACTTGCTAAGCCAAACAAACAAAAACTACTTATGAGAGGAACATTCCTGGGGTTTCTCAGATTTAGTCTGAAGTTTTAAAGTGAGGTTTCCAAAAGAGGTTGGGCATCTTTCAGTGATTAAATGTGACAGAGATAGAATTTTGTTTTTATGGTTAAAAAAAATTGTAGAATGATATAGATTTCAGTCTTTTAAAATCTCATTCAATTCTTCTAGAAGAAAATAGTTTTGAGAGACAACATAAGTGCAGTCGACAGCTTTTGGAAATATTTTACATCTACAGAAAATATTACAAATGCTGCTTGTTTCCTTCACGCCCAGCACACACATTTCTCTAGATAAATCTGAGCAGACACTTAGCACAATACATACATTTCGTGTTTGTCATCAGAAGTAATTACACAACAAATGAAGGGACTAAAGTTTTCTGGCCTAGGGAAAAAAAACAAACAGAAACCAGATGTGTAGAAAAAGTTTTGAACAAAAGTTTTTTTCACCTCTGAATGCTGAATTTTATGATTAACCAAGATATAGAAGGAATTTTCTGAACCTTAACTTGAAAATGCAACAGGATACCAACAGTATCTAACAGAGTAATGATAACTTTCCCTCCCTGAGAAAGGAAACCTGCTATTTCTTCCTCACACCTGTAGAAGAGCAATACACAATACTGTATCTTGGCAGAGCCCTCCTATATTTTCATAACCATTACACCTAATGTTTAATATGTATACACTCTAATTGGAGGAAATTTAACATAATTGGTTTACCAAGACCTAGGTATTGGGAACTAATGCCCAAATCCCATGCTTGGTGAGGAATATAGATGTCCAACCCACAGAGCAGACTAGAGGTACCAGATGCACAGATAGCAGAATAGAGCCTGCATTTTGTCATTTACAGTGACAATAAAACATAAGTCCCTGTTTTAAATATAAGTTTTGGATTCTTTCTAAAGATACAATCAGTCTTCATCCCGCTGTGTTAGTAGTTGTGTCAGGCACAAAGTGTTTCTCCTCGAGTACTTAAGAGAAAGCATGGGGTTGGATATTATGAACACCATTGCTACCCTCCAGGCACAGGCTCTTACCCTATTGGAGCTTACAAAACAGCTTTATGTTCAAGTCAGTCAGCTGCCTGGTGATTATGCCCAGACAACAGGTAGCACACTTTGATGAGCAACCTTTTTACATTTATTCATATCCTACCACTGACCATTAAAAAAAACAAACAAACAACAATTTCCTTTTTTAGTTCCCTTCCTATTTAATTTACAAAAGCTTTGACTTTTCAAACCTAAGTTTATGTTGTACTTTGGTTGGCAACAGACACAACCACTCCCGAGTCTCATTTGGCTGAGTTATCTTCACACAATAAAAATAGCTTACACATCCTGGTGTACTGATGCATTTAGCTGAGCAGCCAACTCAGTGTGCCCTGCTCTCCTGTCACTTGCAAAGCAGTCACCAAGATTAATTCTGCCCTTGTCCATGACCTTGGTGAAGTTGGGGTTTCCAGGGCAGATTTCCCTGGCTTTACAAAACATATGCCAGGTTCAATCTTCCCTTATGCTCTACTACAAAAAGTATCATGCCAGAAGCAGCAGCTCACAGATTTCACTGAGGAAGCATCAAACATTGGAAAGCAGAACCTTTAACATCACGTTTCCAGTTGAACCTACCAAGCTGCAGCAGAAAAGATGGAAAGGTGTATGAGCAGTGAGAAAAAAAAAGAGTAGCTAATATTTTGTTTGCCACTAATAAAGACAGACCTAATACATAGGTCTTTATCAACAGTAGATAAAATTCCAGAAAGCTCTCACGTGCATAACACAGCATATACAGCAGATAATATAATAAGTAATAAGAGCAGCACTTAAAAAGTGCTGGTAATAGATATTCGAATTTTCCAAACTTTCTGTGAATTTAGTGCAACACATGATGCATAAAAGAATAATTACATTTCTAAGTGTTTAACTAGTTAAATTTGCCCTTGCAAGACACTGTCTCCACCCCAAATTCAAATTTAATGATATAACAGTCTTGTTGAAATTCAGCCTTTGGCATGCCAAAAAAATCAGTTTCTATCACTGCATACTTGATTTTTCCATGTGTTTATCCGAATGTAACTAGGATCAAAATGCAATGTTGCAAAACTATGATGACGTATGGTAAAGAGGAATGCCTAGTTCTGAAAAGATATATTATGAAAAGGAGGTATTTAGGGATTTTTCACTCCATTTATTACAAAAGTGGCAGATTTCACTTACTAAGTCTAATTAAGTCCATTGATTTTTTCCACTCTTTTTGGGTAAACACCAAGTGCCAGGTGGAAGGAATGTATTTCTGTGGCTGGGGTTGTCTGGCTTGCCTTTTGAAAGTTGCCAGATCTCATTTGACCCTTAAAAATAAGGTTTAACCCTGGTAGCTGGGCTAAGTCACTGTTATTTAGTGCTGCACACTGGTGCAGCTCAAACCTAGGCCAACAGTGAAGGAATGTTGTTGCCACTCAACAGCTGTTCAGTGGCTTCTGGGAAAACTGTTGGTGATCTCAGTAAGTTTTCTAGTGGACAGGCACACAACCTACAGTTTAGTGCCACAGTGTGCAGTGTTGAGCAGAAAAGCAAAGAGCTGAGTCAGCAGGGAGACAGGGTCTTTCTCCAAGCCAGACTTGAGGCACTGAAGGGAAACAAGATTCAAAGCAGCTGAGTACATTACTATTTATTAGTCTTTATTTAGTATTGAGAACTAGCTATCTTCCACCAGTTTAAAAGAAAACTCACTTCACAAGAATGGGTCCTCTGAGCCATTGCTCCAATTGTCTTTGTATTCAGGCAGCCTACCAGAACCCATCAAGGAAACTCATTATTAACCATCTTCTTGCTCCAAGTAGTCATAATTCAACTTGGAGGTGTCTTAGGCTACAACAATCTCAACTGCTACCAGAAGCCATACCTAGTTTGGCTTCGTAAAACTAAATAAATTCTCTATTCTCATGTTGCACAATTAATCACAAGGCTCATTCTGACCTTGTGTGCTGTGAAAAAGCCTACTGAACAGACACCTGTCTAATTATCTTCTTATCAACACATTACTGCTCCAACACGTACACAGGAAGGATACAAGGGCAAAAACAAGGCAAGGGGAAAGCAGGGACACACATAACAGGGATAAAGCAAGAGAGAGAAATTACATATTCTGAAATCTCTGACCTGAAAATCAATGAAACGGCTGCCACAGTATAGCTGGAGTATCACCTTTCCTAGCTTCTGCCTTCCTGACCAGTATACTGGTATTTCCATCATCTCTATCACAAAGAAGCTGTATTATAAACTATCAGATGGAAAGTAAACTATTTCAGCTGTTTGAAACAGACACCACACTGAATGTTTATCAACATCCATTGTCTGTTCAGATTCCTCTGAGAAACTGCTAATCACTTTGTACTAAAATATAGTACTTTTCCCTGTATTTAAAGAGCAGGATATTGAAGAAAAAAAACACTTTTTGGCCTTAAGGCACTGATGCCAAATTCAGCAATGGACAAACCTCTGACTGCCAGGAAGAAAGCAATGATCTTGTTTTGCCTCTACCAGAAAGTCAGAGCAATAACTCTGTAACAAAGCAGCAGTGGAGCCAGACAGAGGAACATTATGGAATCACAGATGAGGGCCCTCCTGTCCTGTGGCCCATTGGACATAGTTTCGCTTTCTGCATTTTTTACTTCA
Organism: Thryothorus ludovicianus; assembly: GCA_013397245.1. Classification (NCBI taxonomy): domain Eukaryota; kingdom Metazoa; phylum Chordata; class Aves; order Passeriformes; family Certhiidae; genus Thryothorus; species Thryothorus ludovicianus. The sequence goes on from VZTB01007326.1 coordinate 432,479, forward strand.
TTAGCTCATAAACTAATGCCTTGCTAATAGATATGAGGAGGAGAAAGATGCTGGAATGTTCTCTATTATTTTTAATGGCATTTAATACACACCAACTATTCTGCAGGCTCATTTAGCACCTAATACTGAAGAGGCATTTGAATATTTCTAGAAAGTAATATAATCTAGGCATTTCTAAAGATAGTCCTGCTATAACAACCTTTGTGCAAGAGACTTGGAACATTGCCACTAAGATGCCAGCCAACAGTGGAGACCAAATGAATTGTCAGATTTCACCTGCTCCCTAGTGTGCTCATGAGCAAGAAAAGTCAGCCTATCACTATCCACAAGGTGGATTTTTTTCTGAGATCTGAACTTTTTGCCTCTCATTAACAGTTAGGATAAAGCAAATTAGGAGGATTCTTGTCCCATCACTCTTTTAGGACACTTTATCTATGGTTTCTTTCAATGCCTCGACCTTAAGCTGGCACCAGAAATACACGGTTTCCTCTTTTTTTCTAAGGAAAAAGAGGATTTTTCTCTTAATTTGCTTCATTTTTACAAGCCCATAGTTCTCAAGTCATTACCAGTAATGAGTGAATTGTTAATGTCAAAACCGCTTTCTGGGACAACTGAGCTGCAAAGCTGAGTGCCTTGTGTGCCAACCTGCCTGTGTACCTATGATTCCTAACATCAGACTGTCCCACACAAGGATTTGCCATCACTACAAGAAGCTCTGCCTTGGCTGTCATTCCACTCAGCAAAAGCAGCCTCGTGTTAGAAATAGCTATATCATCATCCCTGATAAAGTGCCACTTCCTCATTCATTTTCATCAGTGGTAAGAGCCACTTGCACTTCAGGAAGCAGCCTTAAGAGTGCCACAGAAGGGCTAAGTTCAGAGCTTCTCACAAAATTGCTGCAGACTTCTTCACACATCAAGCAATGCCACTAGCCAAGAACATAGTGTAGGCAATTTTGGTTCACTAACATCACAAGTATCTCCTCCTTGATTCCATCCCTCAAACCAATTTAGCACATCTGAAGGCAGTAAGATCCCCCACAGCTCTATGGATGTCAGCTCAGAAGCTGAGACTTTTAGACTACTGGCATCTTATTTTGACATTGAAAAAAAAGGAATGCTTGAAGAAACCTAGCTTGAACCAGGTACTAATGCCTCTTTCCCAGGGCAGTCAGAAGGAACCTCTAAATCAAGTTTCAAAGATGCCTCCCCTGCAATGAGACATTTTCCCATGCTCAAGGGGCAGTGGGATGAAAAAAAATACAAACCAAAACAACACTATTCTCTGAACAGCTTCTTATAAAAAAACCTGAGCATGCAAATTCCAGGCGCCCATGAGAGCGATGAGTTGATAGAAACTTATTAAAAACCTTCCCCAGATAGCATATTTGAGATAGATAAACATGCTTCAGTTTATCCCATACAAAATATAAGCATGTCTAGGTAGTACAAAGCAAAACAAGTCAGAGAAAAATGTGTTATTTTCTGTGACTCATTGACCTCACCCTTTCAAGTCTCTCACCTAATGGACCTTCCAACTTCACATAGATAGAGGAAATGAAAAAAGAAAAACCTAGGGGAAAGAAGGAAGAAATCAATTTAACTTTTAACATTTCTTAGATGCATCAAAGGTCTCAGCTATGCAGTTCTATCAAGTTTGTGTGTGGATTCTTATAAGATGCATGTGGAAAAGCCTTCACTGGGTTCACTGCATGAGACTAAAGAAAATGCAGACTACAAATTCTGAACTTTAATCTTTTTCTTTCCTGAAAAGCCAACTTAAAAAAAAAAAAAAAAAAAAGGAGTTTAAATAAACTATATATAGATGCTGGCAAGTTGCAAGGCTGAATACAAATCTCTTATCCAATACAAATATTTTGCCACTCAGCTCATGAGAGTGCACAGCAGTATTCCAGCCTCCCAAACAGAACCACAGCAAGCCTATACATCCTCACAGTTGGTAACTGGCATTTATAATATCCATGAGGCAAGTTTATAAGCTTATTAAACCCAAAACACAGAAGACAAAAGCTGACAATAAGGTAGAAAAGAAAATATTGGAGTGGAAATTACAAAGGAAAATGGGAGTCAAACGTAAGGAGTACAATATATGTGGAGGGAAATTACCATGGGCATGCTTTAATACATTAGAACAATTATTTTCCTGAAGATGTTGGATGGTCTAGACACACTTTCAAGCACCATTCCCTCAATGTTATTAATCCCTCAACTCTGCTAGTGGTTTGACAGGGTTGTAACACTACAAACAATCCTTATTATGCACTTATGTTTCCCTCCCTTCTCAAAAAGGAAATCAAGTGAGTAGAGCATAAGATGCATTTCATAGGATTTGTTAGGATGATCTCCTCCTGACTTAGGAATTCATCTCCTATTAACAGACAACTGCAGACACATACAGGAAGAGGGGAACAGTGCTCATATGTACTATACTCCTTGAACTTTTTCTTGCTCTCTAACACCCTAGGATGGAGCAAGCAATAACCACTGAAAAGAGTGAACCTTTTTGTCTATGCATTCTTCACTTTTGCCCTCAACAGTAAAAATACAATGTTGAAAAAGTGAAAGACAGAAAACATGGAAAACTTTGAGAGCAAAAGAACCATATTTTTATAGGAAGAGAAGGCACAAAACTCTCACAATGCCTTGTAAAAACAGAACTATTAACACTGGGAGGAAAGTTAAAAAGGTAGCTAATAGCCCATGAAGCACTTAGCCACCTTTTTTCCCCATCCTAATCTGAATAAAAATTAAATTCATACTTTTGCTTTAGCTTTTGAGGTCAAATCACAACTTAGTGGAAGTTTCCTTTCTCAGTGTACAAATGTCCTTCTAAAGGAAAATCCACCATGTCAGATCAAGGGTTTTATTCACCATGATAATTTAAATTTTTCATAGTGTCAAGGGGAGTCGTGGTTTTGCTTTTTGTGGGTCACTGGGATTTTCGTGGGCTTTTTTTGGGTTTTTTTTAAGTGTATGTAGAAAGAGCTTGAAGAAAGCATTGTTAATACAATCATTACTGAAAAGACACCTGAAGAGTTTTTAAAGACAAAGTTGCTTTAGTTGAAATGCATTGTTCTTTAATAACAAAAGTAAGCCATTTCCTTGTCTATAGTCAAAAAAGTCTTTATATTTTGGTAAAGTAACAGAAATCCTGAATATTATTCAAATTCTTATAAAGAATCATTAACTATAATATTATTTCCTGGCTGTCACTAAAGAGTTTCTGGCTTCAGTTTTAACTAACAGTGAGTTTTCCTGGAAGTTTTGACCATTGTAACCACTTCACAAAAAAAACCCTGAGGCAGTGGGGGGAAAGGCTAGCATAGGAGAGCAAGAATACCTATGCTGCCAAAGGGTATCAAACACAAACACTTGTAGCTTAAGTGATAAGATGCAAAGGATAGGGGGGATCCAGCAACAAAAAACACCCCTGACACACCAGAGAGGCACCACTGCATTAGAGGAGGCACAAGTTCCTCCATGAGCAGCAGCTGCATCCAAGAGTTTGCCACAGGATATCCTGCAACAACCTCAGGGAGCAGCCGGACCTGGCTGGGCTACTGCAGGTAGGTCACACTCTCGGATTCATTTTAAGCAAGTGTCAACCCAAGCTTCATATCCTTTTTGACAAGGGCATATTACCTGATGGGGCTGTGAACTGGACCATCTGCTGTAGGAAGGAGCACCAGAAGTCTTGTTGGCTGTAGGTCTCTGCAAAATAAAAGAAGGGCATGTCAAATATTCACCAGCCTGTTCGTCATACACACAGGCAACAGCCAACCTCAACCATGTAAATACCTATAGAAAAAATAAAAACAAGCAAAAAAAACCACAAAACCCTAAACAAGAGCCACCAGAAACTACAAATATGAGACACTTGCACTAAAATCCCATAAATGGAAGCTTGCTGAATTTGTATCCAAATCTGTTCAGCCTTGAATCTCAGGACCTCAATATTCACTTCAATTTTAGTTTGTCCCCTAGACTGCATATTTGAATTCTAAAGGCCAACCCAAACTGAGCCTACAAAGCTCTAGCCATCAGGCAGATAATTTACTCAGATTAAGCAACATGCCGTAAAGGAAGAGCAACTGACATCTCTCTGGACTTGTGAAAAGCCTTTGACACCGTCCCACACCAGATCCTTATCTCTAAACTGGAGAGACAGATTTAACAGACAGATCAACCCACAAAGAATTGGCAACAAGGTCACACACAGAGTTGTGGTCAGTGGCTCACTGTGCAAGTGGAAATCAGTGACACACGGTGTTTCTAACAGGTTGGAAGGATTGAAGGGAAAACACCAAAACAAAGTAAAGCAGAATTGTTCTTTCAGAATCACGTCACCTTACCTAAGTTTTACTTTTTAATATTTTTGGAAAATGTAGTGGGTTATTTATAAATCAACTTCCTCTTTAAGGAAATCAGCCTTTGTGATTTATCCCTACATTTCTTTCATTCATTTCTCTAATTTTTTCCCCAAATCCCTAAGAAAATAGACTATACCATGTACTTTCACATCCATAGCATATTTCCATATCAGAAAGATGTGTGTGTCACATATGGACTTGACAAAGTGCCTTTGATTTTGCAGAAGAATCAATGCAATATGGCATGTAACAGAACTCCATCAATTGCTTTATTTCACATTATCGCTGGTTTCAAAATTATTTTATACCATCAAGATCAACATCATCTACTCCCAGTTTAAGCTAGAGCCTGGTGAAAAAAAGACCTTCAAACCCACCTCTTACTTATGTGAATTTGGTGCTTCTAGGAAAAAACAACCAAAAAAAAACACAACCGAAAAAAAACAAAACCTAAAACCTGCAACCAAACAAAAAAAAAATCCCAAGCAAAAAATACCCCACCAAACACACCCACTGGATCCCACAGTCAATAATCAAGTTTCTTGCATGCATTTCACTACTGTAATGTGTAAGGTCATGCATTAAAAATCTTCATGACAACAAGGCTACTTGTATCAGGTAGATTTAAGTTTCATTTGCACAAGGCTTGAATTCAAACAGACTTTCTAGACATGAGATACTAATTTATCAGTACATTATGTCACCAGCAGGATGCTAATAAGGGGGACAGATTCATATTTGAACCATATGGACATAAATGACTAAAAAAATGCAATTATGACAATCCATGTGAGATTTATACCACAATGTAGTACATTCTTTGTAAGTATGAAAATAAATAGCTTATGGCTTTTAACACCCAAGGATATAGTACATTTCTATGCCAATTATAACCACCAGGGCTTATACATCATTACATAGTCTAAAGCTGGCATGTCATTCCAACTAATGAGAAACAGCCACTGCTGGAATTATATTTGTGTGTTAGTCTATCAAAAAGCAGTTATTTTACAAATTTAATTATTAGCATTACTGTATAGTGTATTTATCTTCTCCAAGACACCCTTAAAAGGATAGGCATTTTTTAACATACAGATACAGCATGTAACAGAATAACACTTTCTTTTGATAGAAACTTCAGAAAAGATAAAGTGCACACAATGCTGGTCTCAGCTTTGTGAAAAACTATCTCCATCTGCTTCTGAAGAATGACCAGCCAGTCTCTGAACAGCAAGTTGAATAATGAGATAGCTGGAGTTTTTTCTAGAAGCACCTGGAAGCTGTTTTCCAGCAAGATGCCTTTCCACAGGCACCACACACTTTTCTTAATTAATATATATGTAATGTATGTCTGCCTTTAGCATCATCCAATAAAACTGGATCTTGCTCCTGTCCAAACTCATAAATACCAGTCTTGGGTTTCATTAGTTACTCCAATACCTTTAGTAGGTACATTTCCTACACAGTAATCACTCTTTTGAACTTTTCTATCTCAGTTTCAAGGACAACCAAAAGGCAAATATCCCACAGAGAAACAGCACTGCAGTATTACACAGAAACAGGCAAACCCCTTCCAGGACAAACACCCAGCAAACAAATACTTCCCAAGACAGTAATTTCTTTTTTTAAACTTTACAAAAAAGAAAATACTAGAGCTTCAAAAGTATTTGTAAGATGACTTCCATCTTCAAACATGATTAAGAAGGCACTTAAAAAAACCTGCAAATAGTAGTATAAAAGACCTAATAGTAACTTTTATTTTCCCTATCCTTCCAGGCTCACCTGCATGTTCCAAGGCAACAAGACTACTGAGTTACAGGGCAAAGGACTGCCCTGCTCACACAGAGAAGCTTCTCTATCAGACCATTCAGAGTAGATTCTGAAATATCTAGAAAATACTTTCATCCAAGCTTCTGTCCAGGTTCTAAAGGGCAGCAGGAAAAAAACCTGAAGGCCAGGACACAAACTCTGCTCATCTCAATGGTTAAAACATTTAAAGCAAGTGACTTAAAAAGTTATGCATGAGCAAACTCCAAATGCACACATCCTCACCCCTATTTTGCTGCAACCAGTAGAAATTAGACAACCACCTACCTCTAGGAATATGACTCTTCATGGCTAGCAGCAAAGGCCATAAGCCAGATCACATTCTCTGCTGGATGAGCAGCTTTTGCATACAGCTCGCACCTCAAAAATCTCAAGATGTTGCATTTTCACAAGCTATTTTACCAGGAAGAACATAGGCTACATTCAGCCCTTTAAGCCACATCCCTTTCTTTGCTTAAAATCACTCCTCCTTTTGAGAAAGAAACAGCCCAAATGCAGAACATTTAAGAATGCTCCCTCTGGCACAATTAGGACTTTAGCACAAGCCCTAGACATAAACTGCCTCCCTGGTCTTGCAGAGCTCCCTAACAGCATCACTGAACCACCTAAACCAAAGGGCCATCAATACCTCGAGGGTCTAAAGCAAGTCCTCCTCTTAGCTAACTTTATATCTATTCTGCTTTCCCAGCTCATTTCTGCTCCCTCAGCTGCCTCTCAGCCATATGCAGACACAAAAACTCCTCCCCAACTATTAAAAGCTAATTAAGACTGACTGCCCTAATTACCTGCTCGTCCAAGCTGTTCCTCATGTCCTGGCCCCTTCCCTCATTCCCCCCACCTGTGAAGAGAGGTCAAATTCAATGAGCTGCAGGTGACCACCAGCTGTTTTAAAAGACCACAATGTTCTGCTAAAAATTTTAGGAAGGTTTAAGAATCACAGTAGACTGCACTTTCAAAGGCAATGAAACAGGAAACTGGATGTGTGAGCTTTGTACCTGGGATGGAAATTGTGGAAAAAATGGAGAGGGAAGCTGGTGGTCTGCACACTGCTGCCCAGGCAGAAGTCAGGATGAGAGGAGAAAATCTCAGGCAGATTCAGGTGTAAAGCTTCAAGCACATAGCCAGACTTGAGCCTGAATGTGAGGAATGCTGATGAAACATCAGACTGCCTCCAAATCCCAGTGAGACCAAGGCAAAAAAGTATTTCTCATAGCAGTAAAGTGGCACAGATAAAAGAAGAGCAAATGATGCAGTATATGTGCAAAGATGTTTTTTTGTATATGCAGCTCACAAAAAAACTTTTCTTGGAAGATTCCTACGACTGAACACAATAAATAACATAGCAAGAAGCCAGGAAAAAAAAAAAACTTTTAGATGAATATACAGAAATAAATGCAGTGGAGCATGGCTTATCAGGACAGTTCATGGAAATATGTGTTACTATTTCATTCTTGGGATAAGACTATCAGTGACTGTATGCAATACAGGCCAAGAACATAAATAGGCCCTAAATAATTCCTCTGTCAGTTAAGGAGAGCTTCAGGATAAGTCCACATTTGAAATTTATGAAAGAAAAGCAGAGCTCAGAATTACAAGTGTCATTACTCTGACAATATTTCTAAAAGAAAAAAAAAAAAGTGTATATATTCTGATAACAAAGGCAAAGTTTATAACTTGTTCTACAACCAAACAAACTTTAAAGTCTTGTGATGGGCATGGTAATTCATCCCATTAGTCTGGTAAAGTGTCTTGAGATGGGATGATTTACTGTCTGGAAGTACCTGTCTCTTTCCATCCACTCACTGGAGAGAAAGGCCAAGCAGGCAGTTTAATTGAGACATCTAACTGGGGATGGCTAATGTTAGGTGAAATTAAATCTACCCACAGTCCCTGTTCTCCTTGCTACCAAGGGACCTAAGCAATTTGTCCTCTTCTACATTCCAAAGGGTTATTATAGTAGCAAATTTCTTATGCAATCGGGGTACTTGTGAAGTGCCTTGTGAACTCCCACAACCTGTGTTAATCTTTGAAATGCAGCTCATTCGTAAAGACATGAAATCCTGTATTGACTTGCAGGACTTAGAATTTTTTGGCTGGGCAAGAAAGGGAGAAAAGAATTTTCTTTATAAATATATGAAAAGAAATGGAACATGTACTAAATGATCTTGTAATATTAAAACTATTTTTCCTCAAAGAAAATCTACTTAGACTTACACCTGTTGTTCTCTGAGAATACAATTATAGTTACATGAAACACCTGATTTACCACTAGTTCCTGGACTCTTTGGTTTTCTGGCCTAAAACCTTGCTGCCATTCAGCTGGTCTCTAGTTCATCAGGTGCTGCATCTTTAAAGAATATAGAGTCCTGTTGTTTAAGTATAGGTGGATATGAAATTGAGGCTATATTAAGCACTGTTCAATATCTAGATTTCTTCTAGTATTTGCTATGGAATTTTCCTGATTTGCTCTTAAATTAAAAAAAAAAATAATTTCCTGAATAAAGTAATAGAGACAGCTGACAACTCTGTAAGATGTTAAGGCACTGAAATGTTTTCTCTAAAGTTTGCTTGCTTTTTTTTTTTTTAATGGAGTTTTGTATATCTGTGACTTTTTCAAAGACAAACCAGCAATGTTATGTTAAAAAGAAACAATATTCAGGGGATACTTTTCGTGAGACACAGGCCTTTGGGTTTACTTCTTCTTTTTTTTTCACAGCAGGAATTTATGAAGAAAATACGAGTGAAAAATAAAGTTTTAACTTCTCATACTATAAAGGGCTATAATATCCTTTATGACTCTCCAGGAACAAATAATGGGTGAAGTCCTTTTGACATTAACCACAGCAGACTGGAGCAGTGGGAGCTGGTTTTTGAAGTATTGAGTTTTATTTCTTCTTACTTATTGAGCTTATCCCACAATAATGCAGTACAGAAAATGACGAGTTATTAATTTCTATGTACAAGGTAAATAGAAATGGTGACAACTTACCTGATACTATCTGATCAAAAATGGTGCTTAGAGGAATTACAGAGTCTGAAATCTGAACCAGGGATATCTCATGGAACAGCACAGACTTCATGCCTACATATCAATCCATACCTGCCTCTGGTCTGGCTCCAGACACCCTTAAGCCATGCTGATTCTCTGTGTGAGGTAAGACCTCACACACTTGATAATACTAAATCCTTTACAGCCTCTTCCTCACAAACATCATCTCAAGGGATCAGAGAAGTCAGCTCAGTGGAAAGGGTATCTCTGTGTCTCCAATCTGGCATCACACCTGGCTCCACGGGGAGACAAACCCCTGTAAAGCCTGTTGATTACAAATGTGCTGCTCACCCATGAAGCCATTTTTACTTCTGTGCAATAAATATCCACAATTCCCTACTCCCTTCCAAACCTCTTTCCATTTTTCAACAATACCAAACTATGCTTGAAATTCATAGCTAGAGCTCTGGACATAAGACTAAACAAATTCCAAGCACTTTAAATATCCACTGTTTCTTCAAAACCATACAAGTTAAAAACCCTCCAAAACTTCCTGGAAAACTGCCTGCTTTCTAGTGGTGCTAGGTCTATAAAATCACAAGTGATGGATTTATTTATTTTTTATTATTATTTTTTTAGAAAAAAGGACGACAGAAAAGGTCAGATAATCAGATTAATAACAGGAATGTCATTTCACTGCATCTATGCAGCAGCTTTTATCTCTCAATGGTGAACTTTGAATGGTGATCATGGGGTTAGGGCACGAAGTGAAACGAGGTGATGTTGACAGCAGTGGAAGGATGGTACATGACATGACAATATGGTCTCCTCCTCCATGCCAAGGGTGCATGACACATCCTTCAGCTTGCTGGGCAGCTGAGAGGATAGCCTATGTCAGAGTGACATCACTGTTTTGCAGTGATGAGATGATGCAGCAGAATCACCAAGTATGTTGCTCCGTAAAAGTGTGAAATCAGGAAGAAAACATTAAGAAAGCAGCTGGTCCTGATAGAATGGCAGAACATAAAATGTAACAGAGTTACAAGAGGTAAAGTTTGTAAGTAATAAAATACATTTATAAGTTGCATAGGAAAAAGTGCATAGTGGGAAAACAATCTTTCCTTAACACTGTTACACAATGTCATTAGGGATTGCTTCCTCTAGCTTACAGAAATCAATGTTATGACAGGAAGAGACAGAGCAGGGGAGATATTGACTGAGCTGTCAACCATAGGAGTACATCTCTCTGAACCTGTGGGTTTGGGCTTTGATGAAGCAAATGCATTCAACAGACGCTTTTATAAGGACTCAGGCACTTACTCACATTTCATATCCACTGTCTAGTCTCGACCATCAACACAGTGACTCATAATTTTTGAGGTGAAATTGCGAAAAGTAGTATATATCTATCATCCGCCCCCATGCATGGATTCTTGACACCTAACAATTTGACATGGACTCTGAACCATGGTGCAGGGATTGTCGTGACACTGTGATTCCCTCTCTCTTTCTCTTTGTCCACTCCTGTTTACTTATTTAATAAACACATTAAAGAAGCAAAAGACGAAAACTTCTAGACCTAGCCAGAGATAAAAATATCCTCTCTTCATAAACTCTCTACACTTACCAACCAGGATCTTTGTGCTAAAAAACCCCAGACGTTCCCTATATGATCTCCCTTATTCAACTTGACCGTTAAAAGTTATAGTTAATATATTTTAAGTTTCAAAGTATGTATTTCAATGATGATGAAGTTCACAGGCCTTTTATATCTCACAAATCAAATAAGAATTAATATTAGAAATTGTGCTCTCCATCTCAAACCACATCTACCTTAGCAGAACTGACTGGTCAAGCTCGAGCCAACAATACTGTAACCACTAATTCCTTCTCCATTCTGATTTGTATTGATCAAGTGAAGTGCAGCATCCTTGAAATCACAAACAAGCTGAACAGGTGTTACTGCTGGTGAGAAGCAATACCATATTTCTTAGGAATTTTATATGGTGAAAGGAATTCTCTGTGGAGATGCTACAGACACCATGATTTGTTGTGCAGTCAGCACTTTCTTCCATAGCCAGAGAGCTTGAAGACAAACTGCAAAGAGATCAAGGAAAAACCTTCAGGACTTCCAGATGGAGTTGACATAAACTTGGCATTCTTGCCCTATAAAATTTACAATTAAGAAATCCTAAGAAAGTCACAAGATATAGAAACATGCAATTAGATAAGGTGAAATTAGTTGGAAAAAAAAATACGGAGACATTCAATGCCTTGAGGTCAAGAACTCTCCCAAGCATGATAGAGAAGGTAGGGGAGCACACCACAGCCATATGAGAGGAAATTTAGTCGTAAAGCAGCTTTCTAAAAGCAGCTGCTTCTGTGGAAAAAAAGACTGGGACCTAAGAACTAAGTGTTGTATTATGTTGAGCAGTGTTCTATTATCAGCAAGCAGTAACTCAAACAATGAGCCAGGGAACGCCACAGTATGGATATCACCAGGACACCCACTCCTATTGGAAGAATGCTCAAGGAAGCACAAGATTCGTTATCAGAAAAGCTTGGAACATATGACATCTTTTATGTCCTTTAGACTCTCATCATTCATTTTCCTGAGTAAATGAAATGCTGAGGCACGAGGAGATGTAGGGGAAGTGGTCACAGCGCCAAGCCTAGCAGAGTTCAGGAAGTGTTTGGCCAATGCTCTCAGGTACATGGTGGGACCCTTGGGGATGGTTCTGTGCAGAGCCAGGAGTTGCACTTGATGATCCTTGTGGGTCCCTTCCAACTCAGGATATTCTATGGTTCTGTGATTCTCTGACACAGTCTTGGCTATGGCAGAGAGCAAAATGGGATTAGTTTTGTGGGACTAAAAGACCTGGTTTTCTTCAGAAGCTTGCACAGGCCTGCAAAAATGGAATTAACAAGTCTATCTTGATTTGGGATAAAGGAATAACACCAAGAATGTGAAATAAATTGATTGAAATGAGAGCTGTTCTCTTTGAGCTGCTATTCTGAGAAAGACTATCTGTTCCATTTTAACAGCAGACAAGAAATAAGAAGTGACACAGAATCTTTGAGTAACATTGGGTCTGAGGTATCAAAATATAACAAAGTGACCACACTGAAAACTGAGTAAGAAACCACCAGACACACACGACAGAGAGTATCAAAAAACATTGGAAGAACAAATGCAAATATAAAGACAATGGATGCTCTCATAAAGGTGTGGGGGGACCTTTCCTTTTTATTAATGTTCACCAAAGAAAATAAGAATTCATATTTATGCTTACATTGAAGATTGTAATAAAGCCAGAACAGAGAATAGCCTTGATAAGACAGTGCAAAAGACAACAGTGCAGAAATTAAAGTAAAATATGGCATGCAATAGATGTAATAATCAGAATATTTTGCATGTTTCTGTACTTCTGAGGAGTACATGAGCATGAATCATGCAGGTTCAGTAAAGTACAAAAATAAAAATCTTTATTTGCAAACAATGCAATCATAGAAAGGTGGAGGAGGTGCTATAATGATCTCTTTAATGGTAAGAGATAAAAGTGAACAACAAATGGTTATTTTCTAGATAAAGGAATCATTCTCAGAAGAAACAAATTTTTAAAGTATTCAAAAGGCAATTAGATGTTCAGGAAAAATGCCGTGAATTCCTGCTAAATTGCTAAAACTTGGATGCAATAAGCTTAGTCAAATTTTTTACAACCTAATTTTGATAATATTTCCTAAGAGCAGAAAGAGAAAATTACATATCCAATTTCAAAATTAGCATGTATTGGAAATGTAGGAGTTGTTCTTCCCATTTCAACCTCAAAAATCCAGCTTTCATACCTTTTACAGACACAGTCTCTTTAAACACAGGAAACAGTGAATGATGGTGCATATTGGTGTCTGGCAAAGAGTTTCCTCCCAAGAGTAGTCACAAAAAATGAAAACAAGCAATCAGTTTTAGTTAGGTGTTGTCTCCAGGAAAAATGCTGGTATAAAGACAATTAAAGTGTAATTTCTTAGAGGATTTAAGAGGAATAATCTAGTGGGTCCTTTGCCTGTTAGGAGACCATCTGATACTTGGAACATCACAGCACAAGTATGCAACTGTTTGTTACATAGGAAATGGGATGCTTCTCAAGTAGGGAAACAATGTTTTGTTCTGTTTCATAGCAATCCAACGCTAAGGTGGGAAGATGAAGAAGTCTTAAACTTTTCAGATCAGTCCAGTCATTGGCTGAAAGGCACTGAAGCAATCTGCCTTGACTTCTGAATAAGTGGCTGCTGCAGGAAGGACAAGGTCAGAAAAAACAGTGAGTTTGGATCAGTGAACAAAAATGACATTCAAGGATTGTAAAACCAGGTAAATAGCCTTGTAATGATAAGATTTTGAGCAAGCTTTCTGTCAGGCAATGGGGTTGCAACAAGTTTGGTAGCCTAAACAGCTGGCAGCTTTAGATAATAGTAGAAGTTTGTGGGAGGAATAAATTCAATTACTTACTGCTTTGAACCAAATGACAGAAGGAAAAATTTCTTTGTACAAAAGACCCTAAAAAGTCACCAAATTAAAAAAAAGATATCTCTTGACTAGAGTGGCACTGGTATTGCCTAATCATCAGCTGAGAAAAGCTGACAAATGGAAGGGGTGACATTGTCCTGCAGTTTGACTGTAGTCAAGCACAGTATAACTGGCATGGCTGACAACTGCTGTGACTGGGATGTGGCACAAGGTTTGCTGGCTGTCAACCACCACAGCAAACTTACTGAGCTCCTGGGTACATAAAGTGATCTCATTTTGTTGTAGACATTTCTAGAGAGAACTACTTAGCAGACTGGTCTGCACAGGATTCACACCATCACTCTTACTGCCTAAGCAATGGGCAGAACATGGTTTTTATAGGGATTCTAATCATCCAGGTGATTCTCTTTTGCAAACAGGATGCTTGTTTATGTAAATGCTGTGAAATCCTACCCATATTGTCTCCATCCACCTCCTCTTCTACCAGCAGAAGCTGTCAGGTTCTCCCTGTTGCAAATCCCTGTGCTGACTCCCTGTGCTCAGCGAGCATTCCTTCTCCCCCAGGACTATTGTGCAATCTAAACCCCAACACCACAGAAGGTGAGACAGGCGCTCAAATCTGGCGGCCACTGCAAGAGGAGAGATGTGGCATAGTGGCTAGAGCAGCAAAAGCTGCAAAAATTTATCATCCCAGCTTCTTCAAATGCCCCTCCCTGCTCCGTGATCGAGGCACACCAGAGCAATAAATTCTTCTAAGAGCCCTTAAATCTATCACACTAATTGTTAAATGCAGAGTAGCCATTCATCTTTCCCGGTAATACAGCAATGCATGAATGTGCTGCAAGATTTTTTTTTTTTCCTAATGTTTCCTTATGATTAAACTATAAAATAAAAGAAAATGTAACATCACTGTCTACTTTCAGGCTAATGCTTTTTTTTGAAGCCTGGAGAGGAGTTCAGCATGAAAATCATAAAAGATTAGGAGGACTGTCAGCACAAAGGGACAGATATTTTCCTGCTCTACTCACATGCAGTCTCAGCATTTAAAAATGCATGTGAATAACACTTATTTCTAGACTTCAGAAAGAATAAACAACACTCATATTTCCAGAAATTTCCTAATAACATTCTTTTTAAATTTCTTTCTAGAAATATCACAGAAAGTCTTCCTTCATTTAACATTAAGTGAAATTGGACTGTATTTTACCAGAGGGGTCAAATATTTAAAATAATTACACCCTTTGCAGTTGGCTGATAAATATACATGGAGAGAAACTTCAATGAAAACACAGGCAATAATAAGAGGCAAACTTCAGATCGTGAGCTTGTCCTTTGTCAATTTGTTCAGCATACAGTAACCTTGTCAAATTAGGAAAATTCCAAGTGCATTAGGAAAGGCTGCCCTCTTCAGACAAACTTAATAAAAGGTACACAGAAGAAGTTCTGAGTGTCTTGAAGTTGAAATAAGAACGTGGTGAAATTAACTGTGCAGTGCAATATTAGCATATTAACTTTACTCTGCTTGATAAAAATTTGCTACCACATAAAGAAAAGCATTTTTTGTAATTAGCTGCATATTAATGTGTGTTAGTTTAGACTCACAATAGACCCATTTATACCATTTCTGTAAGGCTGCTATAACTTTAAGTCATATGCTGAAATATAGAGACATAATTGATTAAGAAATCTATTGAGTCTGAACTTTCCCTATGTCGTGTTTTGTGCTGTCATATGGAAAAATAACACATTTGGCAGCACTGAATTTTTGTCACAGGGGAATTTTCATTAAACATGATAAAATTACTTTTTTTCCTCTAACAAAACTTGGGGATTAGATAGGTTTTGATCTCCCTAATGATCCAAACTAGTGACTGGAAAAATGTCTTTGTCATCATGATTGGTGTTTTATACTTGATGGCTATTTTTAATTTCATTCATGAATAACTAGAAAACAGCATACTTAGAAAGTAATTTTTTCTTTTTCTTGCTATTTGTCATCTGAGTGTCTTCACAAGTGAAATTGTGGATTTTTATCTTGCATCACACCAGGTGGCAAAACACAAGGCTACCAGGTATTTTCCTGGTGAATATCATAGAATTTTTATAAGGAAGAGCACCCTTATGAAGTAAGTAACTGTATTTGGATTAATGACTGTAAATAACAACTTCCAATTTACTGAGGAGGTGAGGTGGACATAAATATTTTTATTGGTGTTTTATTTTGAAAACTGAAAGCTGTATCATAGAATCTTACGAGGAGACCTAGAAATACATATTATGCTCCACAATACCAAACCTAACACTTATCTATCCACATTTTTCAAGACCTTTACCAGGACCTGGAACTGTACTAGATAAAACAGCCATTAACTCTCAATACAGCCCCCTAAAGATCTCCAGCACTGGGAGCAGAGACAATGCTACTAAAATATGGTCCTAAAGACAGAAAGATACGAGGGATTTAGCTGCCATTTGATAGAAATCTCTCCATTTATTAGAAAAGGTCTTTCTTCTAGCTTTTCAGCAAAGCCTCCAATGTCATGATGTCTCAGGAGAACACACCTAACTGCCCAATAAGTTTGTGACTGCAAGATTGCTCTTCTCCTTGCAAAACATGTTGGGTTTTTGTTGGGTTTTTTTGGTTTTGTTTTTTTGGAGTTCTTTTGTTGTTTGTGTTTTTTTGTTTGTTTGCTTTGTCTTGTCTCAAAGCATGGTAAGTCCAATTCATTCTATGTTCTGATCCAAAATTTGAGTCAAGTTTCCTTCCTCCTTCACCACATCGTACAGGCTTTCTGGACAACAAATAATTTCATCCATCGTGTCCCTTTCCACAGACAGTCTCTTCAGTCTCTGAAACAGGCAGCATTTCTAAGTTCACTTTAAGAAACACCTCATGCTCTTAACTTTAACCACATGAGGAAGTCTCTCTGAAGACTTCTAAGGGTTTTTTTTTCCCCTTTGTTAAATAGGATTCGGTTTAAGATGCACTTTAAGTTAAGAATTACTTAAACGCCTTGTTGAACTGAGGCCTGAAATGGGACTTTAATTTCCTTAACAACTCTCAGTATACCATTACTAGAATAAATGCAGAAAAATCAGACTTTCTGAAAAAACGTGTCTCGAGGGTGCTAGTACAAGCAAATTATGGAGCAGTTAAATAATGCCAAACTATAAATCTCATATCTACCAACACTTATCCATCTGTCTTACCAGTATGCTAAAGAGTAGGTCTTGTTTAAAGACTGAGATGTTAGAGCTGGAAACAAATACTTGCCTTTTAGTCCCCCCCCCATGCTATGGTATTCAGTTTCATGTATAATTGATGGGTTGAAATTTTAAGACAGACTGAGTAAATAAATTATGAGTATTCAAAATATCACCCTTTTGCCAGTAAACCCCTGTTATTCTTCACACTGACTCAGCCACCTCTCATGCTGCTATCTTTATTTATAGGAATAGTATTTTCTGTGATTTTGTAGTATACACTTACTAAAATGTTTTCAAAGGAAATTATTTCAATGACAAACATAACCATGATTTTGTAATAATCAAAATACAGTACAGCTTTGTTTGGATATTTTTGCTTCATTCAATTGAGACACAGTGTAAAAGAAAGGCATATTAGTTGAATACCAGCAATTTTTATGCTATTGCTAGTTCTTGCACAATAGAATTCCTAAGAACTGTGCTGTAATTCTTTCCTGCAGTGAAACACAGGGGTGTCCACATTGGCATTCTTGAATTTTCTTAGGCTGTTAAATCATAAGGCTGCCTGTACTATGCAGAGAGATTGGGTTATGAATTTTCTGAAGTGACAGATCCCGTTATATAAGCCACTGGTGAGTCTGGGAATGCCATTCAACATTTTCAGCTTTGGAATTAATTTTATTCTACTTTTTCCCATGAGCAAAATGAAAATGTTCACAATTTCACTGGTAAGGAGTGTAGTTTCCATGACAAAATCACATCCCTGGGAAAACCCCAAGTATTCTTTCCAGCTGTGGGTATACAGAGGTACAATTCTGACCTGACAGCTATGCACCTGATGTGACTTATTGAAAAAATCAAACAAGGATCTTAAAATTAAAAGCCTGCTGGACAAGATAGCTGCAACGTATTTCTTGTAAAAGGCAAGGTTAATGGACTTGAAAAAAAATCTAAGAAATTGTTTTTGTGGAATACATTATGAGTCTCCTTTATATAAAAATACTGGTCTTTTCTCACATGCAAATCTTTTCATTTCTTTCAGGTCCAGACTAGTGAGAGAGCCCACTGTCCTTTAGTATTACAGAGGTGGCATCAAAAGTGAACTGTGACATAATTGTGTGATACCACATATGAGAGTTAATATCATATTCTTACACAATTTAGTTCATTCAGTGACAATCTGTAATCACAGCTTGTGATTACAAGCCCTTCCAGGACTCATAAAGTAAACAAGTGGAGCAATAAGAACTCTTCTACAGACAGCAACTTTCAGTAAAAGGAATTTGAACAGGTAAATGAACATATGCAAGTTTATTAACAGAGAAAGAACACAAGAAATGAAAATTTGCAGTGAGACAGACATTCATTTTGTAAAATTAAAGGAAGCCAGTGTAAATTCAGAGACAAAGCAAGGAATACTGATTTTCCTTAAATAAAAACAAGAAAGCGACCTAACTCTGTCCCAAACAACGGCTGATAAATTCACTCAATTTGGCCTGTGCCCCTTGTACCTTGGAGTTGGGATTTCCAGATTTCACTGGTAGATGAATGTGAAATACCCCTTCATTCCTTTGAAGAAGCCAGTCTGAAGCTGCAATGAGCCTGCAAATAGTGATTAGCATTTAAAGTGGCACCCTGAATAATAAAATGTCTTTGAGCTGGATTCTAATTTTCTGGACGTGAAAGATACTCTTTACATTTACCTCAGAGGAGCCTAATTTTGGTCTTGTCCTGCTAAATGAGAGGTCACAAGGTATCAGCTCCAATGAATCTCTCCTAGGCTCTCTGGGTAATATTTAATTCTTGACATTTCATTTGCGAGTTTTCTGGAGGCTGTAGTTTGTGGCTCCCTGCCCTGTTCCCTTCCGTAGAGCAGTACGTGTTGTGAGCCAGACTGCAGGAGGCTGCAGTGCTACCTTCCTGCTCCAAAGAACTGCACCTCCTCCCAGGAAGGCCTGAATAAACCATCTCTGGAATCTGACTTCCCCACTACACTCAAAAATCCTGCTCCCCACATCTGGATCCTGATGGAGGTATAGGGCTGTGAGGGATTTTGTGGTATGATCTGCACCTCTCCTAGCTGCTGAGACAAAGTTCACGGCAATCACTTACACTGTTCAGCTCAGTCTTCAGCCAAGTATTTAATCAGTAAATGTTGCACCAGGCTAGTTAAAAGCACACAGGAAGGATTTATTGTGACATCAAACCGAAGCCTAGTAAAACCAAAATAACAAATGAAGAAACCCGCAGCTAGGTAAAAATCTCTGAATCCACAAGTGGGGAAGCGTTCAAACAGCAGTAAACTCTCATTCCTATCTGCCTCTGTGGAAGCAATGTTAAGCAGAAATGCCTAATGGAAACAAACCCAACCTGGGCAGGCTCTTTCAGGAGAGCAAATAGGCAGAGAAGTCTCTTGATGCCCATGTAAACGTCATTACCTCTCCTTCTGCCTTCTGCCGCAGCCCACACAAGGACTTTGGTCAAACAGTTCACAGAAAAGGGCAAGCGCAGGCTTAGGAGTTGTACATTCCCCAGAGAGGCCCTCCTCTGCTCTGATTTTTAAAAAACATAAAGTCTCTTGCTTTTCTACAGTAATCTTGAAATCTGTTCCATTTACCATGCTTGACTATAGAAATCCTCTCTGGATTCCCTGAAAGAAAAATATTAAGCAGAACACTCAAAGTTTTTTAAAATACTGTAGCACTTGAGTCTTTGACTGCCACTCAGTGAAACACAGCAATTTAAATTTACTGAAGCTCTTAAATTAAGTGCTTAAATTTGAAGGTGATCACCACTCTCAACATGCGAATTGTACAGGTATCTGAACTATCAAAGCTCTTCAATTTACTCCAAGCAAGTCATTTTTGGGAAGTGATAAGGGAGCCTGTGATTGCCCAGACTGTACTGATTTAAAGCTTCTGCTCAGCTTTCTACTCCTTTTTACAAGTATTTGAGCAATTCTGCTAGCTTATAGAAAGGCTATGCTGAATACATTTGAGCAACTTGGGGGAATTGTGTGACTTGTTTTGCTTGTAAGTAACCATTTTGGATCAGCGTTTTCCTTCAGGAGTCATGTCAAAGCAAGTGGTTTTACCTATCTCTTCAACTGTTGCGTGGAGATAAAAATTGAACACCCATATCTATTTTCAAAGTCTTCAATTCACTTAATAGACAATGTACAATTTTCTGAGTGCACTGAAAATGTCATTGCTTTGTAGCCTCAAATTGAAACCTATAATGCTCATCTCCAGGAAGGAATTATTAATGTCTTTTTTTACAATGCAATATATTTATTTTTGCAATTTTGGCACACAGTCCCTTTTGGAAGTATTTTCTTGAATGAACTAGTAACAGCTAGTTACCCTCTGTAATCTATTATTCAGTGATGAAATACTTCCATTCCATACACAAACCTTTTACAGCTGCGAGGACTATAGAAACACAAGAGATTCTAAAACTCCTGCACGATTCTTTCCCGTAGCATCCAAAGCAGCTTCAGGACAGAACAAGGCCTTGACATGGGGTTTTTTTTCAATTTGGACAGCTTTCTACATAATCCCAGAATTGTTAAATATTGCACTATTTCCCACACTGCATAAAGTTCAAATACAAACATTTTTCTGTGGGCCTTTTTCTTGTGCTCCTCCAACTGCCCCATGGCAGAGCTGTCACGGCTGATGCTCTGCTTTGATTCACAACTCCCAGCAAACATTTCCCATTTCCCTTGCTGAATAGCATTAATGATAAAGCATAATTATCTGAAAACTCTGATGAATTCTAGTATTTGTTATGAATTAATTCCACTTAATGTCTCGTATTTTTAAGCCACTCTGTCTATCAGGAGTAACTTCTGAGCCGAAGATTTGTCAGTCAGCCTTCCAGTTGTCGACCCTTGAAAATCAATTGTTTTTCAAGTGGAGGCACATTTTGGCTACTTGACAGCAGAGCCTTTTTATACATCTGTACTGACCCTTAATGTACTGCAAAGGATGTGCATTAGCATTCGTATGCTCTGCCTCCTAAAATAACATGTGAGCTGGGACCTGGGGGGTTCTTGTGGAATATCTGTTGTTTACTCACACCTGATGGACAATCAGGTCATATTTATGATGCTAAAATGTCTTGAATGTGTGGGGGGATTTTTTTTGTTGTTGTTGTTTTGCCATTTGAAGGACTTCTGCAACCAGCAAAAACTGATTACAGTATACAGCTCGAGTCATATGGTGCTTGTGTAGTATCCAACTACTTTTTCTTTTAATGGCCAGCCAAATGCCAGAGGTGAGATAATGCAAAGATGCTTGACATTTATCTATTATCAAATCATTCACTCAAGATTACATTGATCTAGCTGTGCATGCTGCACCTCAATAAAACTATTTTTACAGGTACACTGTGACACATCAAGATGTTTCTGAGTAATTTGTAAAGAAAACTGTCATGTGATTTCAGAAAAAGTGTGAAGGTGTTTTTGAAGCCTTTTGATGTTCTCTTGAATGATTAAACCTTGTGTGGAAAATGAGTTGACAGGTTAATTTTCCATGTCAAAGTCCAGGCTGCAGCACTGCCATTTCTTTCATTTTGGTTTATATACCAATATGAAAGAATTTGCCTGTCAGCAGAAAAAGTGTAACATTCATAGTTGCTTTGTTAATTGCTATCAGTTTTTACATCTCTGATCTTCAATATTTTGGCTATAATGCTGCATTCTCCATTATTCTGTGGAATTTTTTCCTATTTCCATAGAAGAATTCAGTAATTTATCAGCCATTTCATGCTCACAAGCCTTTCCCCAGTGATATGAGCTTCATCTGAAGTTTTCTCAAGTTTCTGAATGTTTATCATGTCTGCCTGTAGTACATTTTTTGCTTTTCTTTTAAAATATATACTGCTTTTCTTGTAAAGCAAGAGCAGTAATAGTAATTTCTGAACAGTCAAAGTCTTAAAGCATTAATAGTTGAGCTGGTAGAATCCTTTACTGCAGCTTAACCAACTGTTTGACCTTCTCGATTAAATTATCCATGGTGTTCCCTCCATTTCTACCCACATTGTACTACACTGTCCTTAAAACTTTTTGCTGTCTCTTTTTTTCACATGTATTTCTGAGCAGTTAATACTTTTCTTGTCTTGTTTATTCACTGTCCCTCAGTTATGCAGACTTCAGAGACACTTTTCCGAAAATCAGTACCAGCTGTTGCAGCATCTATGATATGGTCATTCAAAAAATACAATGGCGTATCAGGGCTGACTTGTGCAGGGCCTGAGCCTTTCATTGGTACAACCTGAAATGTGGGGGTTGTGTCTGGAATAGCTTTTTCTTTATGCTTTTTAAGATTGTAAAAAAGAAAACTTGGAAAATAATTGCAAGGCAATTTTGGCCCCATTCTTTGCATTATAAGCTGGGATCAAGCAGTTCTAGACTATCCCTGGCAGAGTTTCCTTTAACCACTTTTTTTAAAGCCTCTAATGAGGAGACCCAAATGAGTATCCCAGTGCCACAACAATTGCTCACTGTTCCTTCTCATCGTTTATATATGTTTTGGAAGATGAAGTTTCCCCTCAGGCCTCTTTTTGCTAAATTAGACAAATCAGTTCCTTCACCTGATTTCCATAAGCACGTTTTCTAATCCTGTTTTCCTGTTACTCTCCTCTGGGGTCTATCCAGTCTGTCTACACTTAAGCCCATCTACCAAAAACCATATTTCAACTGCAGTTACACTCGTTTCAGGAGGAGCAGAGCACATTTCCTGCCACTGAGAAAGTTAAAACATCCCACAGCCTCATTCTCATGCTTTTGCATCATCATAATAAAAGGGTGTGCTTTTTTTATTAATTTGTTCTTACCAAACAGAAAACTTCTAACATCAGCTCATCTACACCAGTTCACGTCTTCAAGAGTTGACCCAAATTTCCTTTTAGTAGAAGTTAAAGCAATAGAAGCAATCCCTGGTGACTCTATGGATAACTCTTACGATTTGTAGACATCCAGATTTAACAATGATTTCCACCCACTCTGAACTCTGACACTGGGCACTGATTATATTTTTTAACTAGTGTTGATCTAAAATACAGGGATGGCGCTTGCTCATTGCGTTCCCTAGAATATTTTGACTGCCTCAACTTTTGCTGTTGCCATTCTTGCAGAGATCCTGGCCCAGCAATGTTGTCAGTCGGAGCACGCTGATGGTAACTCCACAGTCATAACTGGCTCTTAGCCGGTGAGTGATGGTGCTGTTTCTGCATTAACGTTATGCTCACTGAATAGTTACTATTCAGTGAGCATAACATTAATGCAGCACCCTTGGATATATTACAGATTTCCTCATTTTTAAAATGCTTTTTGTCAGCAGTGATGTTTGTGCGCTACAAGGATTTAGGGCTCGCATTTGTCCATTTCTTTCATTGCCGCTATCAACTTTCATTATTGCAAATATCGTTCTAAATGCTCTAGAAATTCTCATACATACTTACCTTCACAAAAGTCTGTTGTAGGGACCTGCTTTTCCCAACGACTCATGGAAAGACTTGTAAAAATTGCTGAGTGCATTACCTTGCTTGTGTGACTACCTTAGCATGCTTTTGGTGCTTGACTTTATTTTGGTAATGAGTAGAAGTTATAGAATTATCAATCACCTGCCAGTCTAGCAAAACAGGGAAATTCATTTCATCTGGCCTCTTTGACCTGTTAGACTTAAGTGGCCCTACCAGGAGTTAAAACTCCAGCCAGCAGAGATGATAGGATCATTGGAACACAGGCTCTTTCATTAGCTCAAGGGGTAGCCCTCTAAGACTAAAATCTCAGCAGTGGCATTCACAAAGATTAACATTCCTGCCAGAAACCACTGCCCAGCATATCAAAACACTTCTACCTAAAGCAAATGCCTGAATGCAAACTTAGGTGGTGAAACTGAAGTAGCCCAGCTTGGAAAGGTGCTGAGTACTCACAGCTTTCAGCAATTTTATGGAATTAAATGAAAACAGTATGTGAAATAATAGACCTAAGAGAGACAAACATAGAGGCATAAGGCTATAGTATTTCCAAAACAGAAATAGACCTTTGTGTGAACTTAAATGAAAAGTCTTAAAAGGTAAAGTGACTAACTGCTTCTTTATTTATAGTTTAATTGATGGCCTAAATCCAAGAACAGATTTAAAATTAATCAAAGTTTCCTAAATAATTGTGACTTCATGGTGATACAACCCTGAATAATGGACTGAATAATAGGTTAATCAATTGACTTATTCTTTCACTGAGCAGAATATCAAATGAAATGAAAATATTCACCTATTATTTATATTCATTTGCATTTAGATGTAAGCACATACATATTTGACTTCCTGCCATACTGAAAAAGGAAGGAGTATTACAGCATGAAGTGTTCAGAGAGAATTTGTCATCCAAACAACTGAACTGTGGGCAAGGGTGACTGTAACACCAGTTTGCAGAACTCACAGCCCAGCACATTCTGTATTTGCTGTGCCAAGGAAAAGGTACTGACATTTGTCCAGCCCATCCATCAACAGCAGTTCTTTGGGAAACTCCCTCTCTGCTCTCTGCAGAAGCTTCAGGGCCATGCAAGCAGAGCACTGAATCTGGATAACGCAGGCCATCCCACTAGGAGGAACATGGCACACATTGTCTGACACCAACTTGCAGATCTGGGGTGCAGAAGGGACAAAAAAATGCAGTAAAGAACCTCTGCCAAACAGAGGAGTCTTTATACCCCTCAAAGACTGATACCACTGCCCTCTGAAGCACTCCCAGATAACTTCATACAATTGGGTTTTGAATGCACTTTTTATGAAAGATTCAAGCCAGCTTATGGTATTCAAGGGCACAGTTAGGATTTCTTCACAAAAGGAAGAAAATGTGGAGGAAGACATGAAGACAGACATGTTATAACTAAATCCATCATTCTGCATTTAAAAAATAAATGTTTTAAATGCAGAGCATCTTTTAGTCAGATGCTAAGTAAGAGGTTGGTGGGCCAACGCATTTTCTTTCACTCCTTTTGCCAGTTCTAGGTTATATTTTCAAGTGTCAAGTTACTTTTCAGATCAGTGCTGCATATTTTTTTTACCAAAGCAAAGCAATACAGATCTTCTGAAATAAAAGTGCGTACTTATTTGACAGCACCCCGCATTACAGAAACCAAATTAAAACACATTCAGTATTTCCTGTGCTGGCTTTCTATTATTTATCAAATGTTTCCATTTATATATATATATTTATGTGTGTATATACAAGTATATATATATATATATAAAAAACTAAATATGAGCATCTTTAAAAATTCATTATCATTTCTCAGAACCTTCCGACAAGGGCTTTATTGTTCAAAGCTGCTGTAAAGAGAGCTGCACCAAAGGGAGCCATTTGGACTGCACAACAATGAACTTTATTGATCCTACATAAGTCACAAGCGCAGTTACATTTTTCGGAGTGCCTTCTATGGGCACATTTTCCTAATGACAGGGTATGTGTGCCTATGTTTTAATGTTAAAGATAACACCACTGTGCATCACAGCATTCAGCCAGCACATGGTGCAAAATTTCCAGTTTTGGAGAGGCAACTCTGCAACCTTACTGTATTGTCACTGCGGTTATAAAAGTTTATTTGGAGGCAACTCTGGACCCACACTGAAATACAAGACTGCAAAGATTTTCTGCCTTTTTATTTACACTTGATTAAATTGTTCCTGTTGTGTCCTTGACAACTATGCCTGTATGCTGGTCCATTCACTCACATTAAGAAAAACAAAAACAGCACATGCATGCAAGTAAAAGAACTGTGTCCCCAAGGAAGTGTTCTCACCAATAATGTGGCAGGTTACTCAGTAAGCACCATATTTGGATAAATTCTTTGTGTGACCAGACTGTGAAGCACAGAAAGGAGAGCTCTTACAGGCTGGTACCATAAACAGCCAATGTCAACAGGTTTTATTTTACAGCAAACATTAAAGAGGAGATTTTGAAAGAAACATAAGAAAGTTATGAGTGACCAGGGATCAAACACCTCTAGGCTCCTCTAAACAGCAAAAGGTCAAAAAAACGACCAGTACAGCAGCCCATACCAATTGCCACAGTGTAATGCTCCTCGAGAATTCAGTCCAAGAAATCAGGACCTTGTTTATGGAAACATAATTAAAGCACTCTCTTTGCTTTCCTGTAATAGACACTTTAGCACCTGGCAATCAAAGGGAAATACCTGAAAAATCTGTTAATGGATTTCACTAATCTGTTAATGGATTTCATTAAAAGCCTATTTGCTTTCCTCTGGCAAATTTGGTTGCAAATTTACATGCCAGGGCTTCTTTGACTCACTGGTACAATCCAGAGTGCACATCCCTAAATCCTCTGCTGCTTGGTGAGCCTACCTGCAGA
Source organism: Thryothorus ludovicianus (assembly GCA_013397245.1). NCBI lineage: Eukaryota > Metazoa > Chordata > Aves > Passeriformes > Certhiidae > Thryothorus > Thryothorus ludovicianus. Next base: position 458,796 of record VZTB01007326.1, read on the forward strand.
AGTTTCCTCCTCCTTCCAATTTAAAGGAATTTAGTTAGCCAGCATGCATTTTTAATAGGCTCAGGTCACTTCCACTGTTTAAATGTTTGGATCCTAGTATCTGCCACAATGCTGAGAACATCGAATGGGAATCCTGCCCTTAACACCCACAAGTGATTCACATATATGCTTCCCCTGGCTCAGACTGTGCTCAGGCCCATCTGTTTGAAAGCACCAATCCTGCTTTGCTTGTCCAATGCTCTGGCAGTGATGCCAAGGGACAGGAAGAGTGAGCAGGATACTGCTTGCTCACACAAGGCTACAAGAGTCCTTTCCATTGCTCCCACCCCTGCAGTCACACTAGCACTTCTGCTGCTGCTGCCTCTGAAAAAGCCCTCACATCTGCCCACTCAGATGCCCACCAGGGAGGTGGGATATGGTCCAAGGCAGCTACATGGTGGCTGCTGTGGGTGAAGCCTGTCTTCAAGGGCTGGCCCAAGAGCCCGTGCCTGAAGCAGAAATCTGTAGTTCAGGAAACACAAAATGATTCTGCTTTGGACAAATCTTCTTATTTGAGGGATCAATACAGCAAAGGTGCCACAGGGACCAGAGCTCCCCACACGCATACTCAAGTCCGAAAAAACTAATGAAAGACACAAGTCAGAAACAAAGGACTCTGAGTAATGAAATGATTAAAGAGAAAATACAGTTGAAAACTCCTGGAACACATTATAATTTAATATCTCATTATTTACTAGGCACATTGAACATAACATGAATTTCCCTTTGCTCCATCAAGCCCACTTCATATTCCACAGAGCCTACGCTTCTGTATCTCATCCAAGCCAAGATGAAATTGTCTTGTATATCAGACAAATGTACTAGAGAGTAGCCTACACTTTGGTAATGTACAAGCTGAATGTTCCCAACAGTCCAACTTCCACATCGTTTAGAGAATTTGCACTCACACATTTTCATTGCATAATGAGGGGTTTTAGCAGTTCATAATTATTAAGTAGTTATTTTACATGCCCTTGTGTGTGGTAAATAATACCATGGAGAAAAAAAATAACCAAGGGTTTGTATAAATGATTCTGCATAAACCTACAAGTTCAGGCTTTAAATCTGCATTATCATGTTGGTTCAGATCTTTAGGCTTAGGTCTGAACAAACATGAACTTCAGGGACATTTGAAATTCAACTCTGTATCCTGACCTGGATTTTCTAAACGACCTTTGAAATTTGGAACTAAATCCAAGTGTTGCAGAGTCTCTATCTGGAAGCTTTTTGCTGATGGATTTTCATTCAGTCTAATGTAGGTGGCAAATTATGCTGGGAATAAGTCATTTTCAAGAGATCCAAGGTCTGGCATACAGACTACTGCTTCCAGCCGTTTTAAATGGAAAACAAAGGTTCTTCATTTACCTCTGAGGCTTCTGTCTGATTTATTTTGCTTCTCTGGTTTGCATTTATTTGATTGTTTGTGCCACGTATAATGGAGCAAATGCAGACATTGCTAGAAAAGCTGCAATCTGCAGTCCCTCAGCCACATTGACCTCTTGCAGACACCTCTGAATCACAGCAGAAAGGAAAGATGGCAACTCCCAGCTGAACAGGCCTTTGCAGCTTGCCCAGATGTCAGAAAACTAGTCTTTACTGGCCAAGATTGAGACAGCCATAGCTTTTTATAAAGCAGTGAAGCACATACTTAACTTTACTCACATATTTTAACTTAAGAATGCTCTAACTGCTTTGCTGAACATGGGCAGGCACAAACAGTTGCCATGCCACACTGGCAATGTAAGGTGAGTCACTCTTACAGGACTGAAATATTCTCCAAAAATCCTGAAAATGGGAAACACAAGAAATACTATTTATCAGGTAACTACTCCAGTGTCATAAAATCATAGCTTCATAGCGTGGTTTGAGTTGGAAGGGACTTTGAATATCACTGGGTTCCAATCCTCTGTCATGGCCAGAGACACCTTCCAGTGGCCCAGGTTGCTCAAAGCCCTGTCCAACCTGGCCTCGAACACTTCCATGAATGGGGTATCCACAGCTTGTCTGGGCAACCTATTTCAAGCCTCACCACCTCCACAGAAAAGAATTTCTTCCTAATATCTAATCTAAACCTACCCTCTTCCAGTTTAAAGCTATTTCCCCTCTATCACTTACCACCTATCACCACAAGCCCTTGTAAAAAGTCTCTCTCCAGGCCCCTTAAGGTACTCCATGGTCTCTCCAAATCCTCCTCTTCTCCAGGCTGGACAAGCCCAGCTCCCTCAGCCCATCTTCCTAGGAGAGACACTCCAGCCCATTGATCACCTTGGTGGGCCTCCTCTGGACTCTCCCCAGCAGCTCCACGTCCTTCTCACGCTGGGAGCCCCAGAGCTGGATGCAGTGCTCCAGGTGAGGTCTCAGGACAGTGGAGCAGAGGGGCAGAATCCCCTCCCTTGCCCTGCTGGCCACACTGCTTTGGCCACTCTCCTGTGTCAATACGTGGAAATTAGGAAAATGTCCCTTCATCCCACAACATCTGATACTGCACTCCAACAATCCCAACAGTCTTCTGGACCTTTCTGTGGAGGCAGACATTCAATTTATATTGGTAAGCCAGCAGATCTTACCAAACAGAAACCAAAGAGAAACATCACCCCAGCAGTCATCTTCTGAATTGTACTATAGCTAAAATGAATATATAAATGTAACTCTGAAAAACTGACTTGTATTTCTTATTACTGGCTATATAGAACCATTCAAAATTAAAAGTAATAAAAAAAGAAATTATTTTTGAAATGCACAGAAGTTCAGAGGCAAAAGTCAGTCATATTTTCAGGCATCTATGTTGCTTTCTTGATGTGTTGAAGAAAATAAAGGAAGATTAAAAGAATCAGTCTAGTTATTACCTGCAGGAACTGATTGTCCTTTAAAACAACTTCAGTTTCATGAGAATGAAAAACCTCAAAGCTTCAATCCAGTTTGAGAAAAAAATATCCAAGTTCCAAGGACAGTAGGAAAGCTACTGAAGCAAGTCTTTTGTTTGCCTTTTGACCATTTCTGCATGCAGAACTCCCTGCAGTGCTGTCCAGCTCTGCTTCCTGAGTGCTTAGAAAGAAGTAATCTACCTTTCACCATGCCTTAATCTACATTTTTCAGGACAAAAAATTCTTGGCTGCTATGCTGATCACCCAAATAGAATTTTTAAGTACCTTCTGAAAATCTCACATCAAAACAGTGCTATGTCCTCTGCCCATTTTGCTGTCTCACTTTTCATTCTATTTTCTTAATGGGAACTATGGACATACTTTATTTCTGCTGTACTAGCAGAAGATTTATGTCTCTACAGATTCTTCAGCATAATTGCCTCTGCATTTTGTGTGAACAGTTGTAATTTTTTTTAATTGTGCTATTTTAATTTATATTTTAAATAGAAATTACACATAGATAAAGAGAATTAAGCTCCTGCTGAGATGAAGACCACTGGAGTCAGGACTATCATATTGTTTTTTGACTAGTATTACGTGTGGTTGAAAGATGACCTGAACTTTCTTCCCTCATCATAAAAAGAAGAAACATGAATCAAGAGCCAGCCTCCCATTTTAATCAAATTGCCCTGATTATCTGATATGAATCTAAAGAAGGAAGGTTTAAATACCTCCTACAATGGAAATGTTTCAGAATTAATCTGACAGTATAAGCAAAAAGAAGTAATTGATAGAAGCAAGTGAACTTACATTGTAGGGATTGGGGAACAACTCTGGAAAGGGCACAAAAATTGCAAGAACCAAATGAATACTGTGGATTGTTTAAACATTAAAAAAATTAATTAATCTATACTCTTAAGACTACTTAAAAGGAAGAAAGAAAAAGTAGAACATAAATTTTTTTGTCTATAGAAGTGCATTACTGGATTGCAGTTTGCTGAACTTTACAAAAAGAGACTAGTTTCATAATAAAGAAAAACTGATCTGATGAGATAGTTTTCTTTCTGGAGAATCAAGGATAGTTTTCTGAACGGGGTTAACATGAGTGTTAACTAAGTGGCAAATCCAGAGGCAGACTTGCTGCTGAATGCTTAGGAAGGAAAATCAAAATCCTTCACTGAGAACAACAGTCCTATTTCTTGCCTTAACTATCAGAGCTCTCAGGAATAATAAATTTTTATATTGCCCAATATAAATGCCTCTTACCTGGAGGCATTGCTGATAACTATGTTATCTTCTCACCTGGACATTAGAGAGGAAAAATACTGGGGGAAAGATACTGGGCTGGGCAGACAAACCCCTATAGCTGTGAAACAGCTGAGGTTCACTTTGTATCAAAACAGAGGTTTGACGAGATCTCTGGCCAACACAAAACTTGACAAACCACTTAAAGATGCTGTGAAAACACTGAGTCCTGCTTTGTCCAGTGAGAAGTAAAGTGTCTCAGGTGTCTTGCCTAGAAAAATTTTTAAAATCGTGATTCTTATCATAGAGTGCCAATGAAAAGAAATTTGCATATACAAAATTGTGATTTGTCAAAGGTCAGACAAAATCTGTCACAGGATGACAGATTAGTACCTTAACACATTTCAGAAACATTTTTCAACCGGAGAAGTAGCAAACTACAAAATAAACTGGCATTTAATGTGTTCCAAGGACATGATTGTGATCGATTTTAACAAGTGGTTCTTCCTGTACCATTCATGCCTTAGTTTGTCAAATGTTTGTTAAAGGCAGAAACTAAAGTGGAGCTGAATGTACCTGTAACACTCTGGAAACGCCTTTTCTGTAAGCGGATCAAGTTAGGAGACTGTGGAAATTAAAGAGCTGTAATGTGAAACCTAATGTAAAGTAACTGTCAAGTGAGGTAATGTAGAAAATGGAAAGCCTTGTCTTAGAGTTAATGCCTTAATCCCAACATACCATTTACACTGTGAGGAAAAAATGTCAGAAACTGAAAATCCATGAAACAAGGTTATGGAACAAAGACAATAAAATAAACATTGTCAGTGACAATGTGTTGAAATTGATTTGTTTTCATTCCTGCAACAGGTACTTACTTTCTGATTTGCCAAAATTTCACAGCATCCTTTTATGTTCAAGTTATTCTGAGGCCTGTTCCAGACACTAAATATTAATTATGAGTATCTATGACAACCATTGATACTAAAAATGGAGTATTTATTCCATCCAATGCCTGAGCTCTGAGGTATTAACCTCTCAAAGTTTTGGATAGTCAGAAAATAAAACTGTGACGCTAAAGGATGTGGTTATGTGGTGAATAGTGAAAAAATTTCCTTTTAACTAAATACAAAGAGTAGAAGAGTTTCCTGATTATTAATGATAAGCTTGTGTTCGGGGCCTAGCTAAATCAAAGCCAAGTGTTCTCAACCACAGAAACAACAAAAAATATGATTGCATGATAATCACATGTGTTTTGTTTATATGCATCCTACAGGCTGCCACAGAACCTCCCAGTCCATGGCCCAAGTCGAGCTCATCTGTCCCATGGCAAACCATGCCAGACCCAAACCCACCAACTCTCACAGTTTTCACATTAAAAAAAGAGATGAGAGGGTGGGCAAACATAACCTAAAGGCCACCATCTTTCCAGGACCCTGCCTGTGTCTGTCCCTCTGGAGCAGATAAAGCAGCAGAGAGCACCTGCAAGCTCCATCACATCTGTACCTGCATGGAACAGGCTTCGACACCTCTGTGCCATCACCACCAGACCAGGACTCCCCAGCATGTCCCATCAGATCCTTTCACCATTTCCCAAGAGAATACAGAGGGACTTGGATACCCTCCCCTTGGAGACAGCTTTGGCGGGGAAAAGGAGGAGAGGAACGAAAAAACTCTCTCTTGGATTTTCTACTTGGTACACAGGTTTTAGAGGACTTTGTGGACTTTCTGGAAAGCACTGAACCAAGAGACACAACACTATGGACAAGAAATGAGGACACATGTCAGACAGACATCATCAAGACTCAGTGAAGGGACACGATAAAGATTATTGGCATCAGCCATATTGACCCTTAAATTTTCTGTTCAATGTTTAGAGTGGTGTTGATATACACCAGACACAGGTCAACATACTAGAGAGGAGCGTATTATTTGGCCTCAAGGACCACATCTGTGCTGCTAAAATAGTAAATTCCCACAATAGTTAGTGCCTAGCCCCATGTTTCCCACGGGATACTTGAATTCCATTCCCAGGTTTTGGGAGGCAAGAGAGTTTAGCAGTGTGCACACGCACTGTGCCACAATTCTTAGCTTCAGGGATATCAAAGGATCTTTGGCATAACTGAGAGACTTGGGTGCATAAAGGAAGACCTAAAAATCAAAGGGAGAGGCAGCCACAGTGTCACCTGTGGTGAAAGACTGAAATAGAGACAAGAACAGCACTCATCTTCAGTGGGAGTATTAGCAGCAGAAAAGTTCTGCACTGCCCTGATTATTCCTTCCTCCATAGAAAGGAAGCATCTTGGCATGAGTGCTTGTATTGCAGGTTCTCCTTCTACCCTGAAAAACATGCCAGTACTGATGCTTTCACCATTTCAGAACTGCAAGGAGTCAGGAAATGTTGCTGCCAGACAGTGGTGCCTGCTGCCACAGTAACTACATTACCCTTCAGAACAACCCCTCCCCTAAGAGATGGTAGAAATGACAAATTAAAGCGTTAATTTGTTAAACTGCAATAGCACTGTCAAATTAGCCTGGCTGAAAGTTAAAAATAAATCCATTCATTACTACACAGCCAAAAGAAGTATCAACTACAGAGCCAAAACAAGCCTCGTATCCCCTTTGATAGTAAAATTCTGTGTGCAGAGCAGTCTTACAAGTCCAAGAAAAAAAAAACAGGGAAACAGGTAGGCAGCTCGGAATAAACAGTTCATACAAATGCAGCAAGTCCAACAAGGATGCTGCCTCTGAAGAGACTTCAGAGAGTGAGCAGGTGCATCTGCTGAACATCCCTGAGGTTCACCAAAGGAGTGACTTGAACCCTCGCTTCTCTGACTGCTGCTCTGGTAGTATCAAAGACTGATCACTTGTGACAAAACCAACAAGTACCAAGTAGTGAATTGCCTCCTAACAGATAAAGAAAAAAGTACACTGTCACAATTTTTTTTTTGTGGATGGAGGCCAAGCTGCATCTGTTCCAAGCACCAAGGCCAAAATATCATCTACAATTAAAGCACTGCTGACAATGTCGTTGAGGCTACATGAGACAGAGCAGATTACAGGTCATCCTGCAGCTTGGAGGTATATTGGCACTGTGATGGTAGTGGCAATAAAAATGTGTTTGTGTCGGTAAAGTAAACAAATATGACTCAAAGCACACAGGCAACAGACAGGCTGAAGAAGAATTCACTTTTCTGAACATAACCACAATTTGAAGCGCCAAGGCATGGTGGCCTACAGAGCCTCACTGCTGGACAGCTGCTGTGGAAATCTAACAGAACATAATTGAAATTAATGAGAGAAGAAAGCAACACTCACAAGCCACCCACAATAACTGTTTTGCAAAAGCAGAAGTTTTTTTTTATCACTGATATATCCAGGAAGACATTAGACAGAGTGAATTATGGCATTAGATAAAATATCACACTGTGGGAGTTATTAAAAAGGGGGATAGGTAAATGAAGGCACTGAGGGGGCCCTGTCATATTTTCACAACTAGAAATACAGAGTTGTGAAGATAAAAAAAACAAAAAACAACCAAGCACAATTAGAGTAGAGACCATAGCCTTCACCATCTGGGAACTTAGACCCCTTGTCTGGGAATGATCTCTAAGCCCGTGCTAAAAGATCAATGAACTGCAAAAGATGTCTCAGTCTGCCTGGGAATCTGAGGAATGAGTGGAATCTGGTTTTGCTTTGATTTCAATTTACCCAGCCCACATTACAATTCTGCAACATACTGTCAACCCAAAAATATTTGTTCTATTGCCAGTGTCCTATCACTACTGAAAGGGAAATAGTGATATTCTGATCATGATGGGAAAATGGCAAAAGCACATGAAATAAAGTGGGGGTGCAATTGCAGTGGGAGAGAGGAATAGCTGGAGGAAGACTCATTCTCTAAATAACTCAGTAAGCCAATACTTTAATACTCATTGTGAAGCGTGATCATGCTGCTAATGAAGCAATAAATCCTCCCTTGCATTGGTGCTGGAGGGAGAGGGGTCAGAGGGTGGAGAGAGCTCCCTTTCCTTTCTCATTATACACAGCAATGCAAAATGCTTTAATAAAGCTCAGCAATGTCCTAGAAGGAATAATCAGCTAATGCTTCTCCTCACAAAGCCATGCTGCAAAATGGCACATCTCCTTGGCTCTTCTGGCTTCCCTCTTGGGACTCCTGCACTGAAGCCAGCACCAAGCCTAGCCCAGCCCTCCCCATCCTCCCTGTCAGCTTTCATCCACTTTGGAACTCTGATAGCTGACTTCCAGACCTGGACCAGACAATTTAAGCATAAGCATCACTGATTAATGCCTAATCCCCCTCCCCCTGTACATATACTCTAAAATGCCTTTATTTTAAATTGCAAAGGAGAGAAACATTTTCTTTCCCAAAAACTGAAACTGGCAACGAGAAATGAGCAAAGCCTGTCTCTAATTAACGCTAATCTGTCTGCCTTGTGTACGCACCAGTGAGGGAGCCACAGTACGCTGCAGATCAGAAGATAAAAACACACTCAGGAGTTCAACTGCTTTAGAAGCACAACATCTGTTAGCCATGTTATTCTGCAGCTATCCAACAAGCAGAGCACTCTTCACAACACTTAATAGCTTATGCATTATGGATGCTGCCGTGGGTACAGAGGTACTCGGGCTCAGGCTTTCTTTCTGCGCAAGTCTCAAATTTGAAAACTACGGGCAAATCTGGGGAGTGTCTCCTGCCTCTCCTTCCTCACATGGGAAGTGAGAGTTCAGGGCCAAATTCTGCTATCAATTACACTAGTATGGCTCCACTCAAAATCAGTTTGGAGTAACACAGAACAATATCTGACTGGCTCCATCCTTAATTCACTCAGTATGTGGAATTAGAATAAAATTGCAAAAAAATCTCTTTAGAAGAGAACATTCTAAGTCAGCTATTGTTGTAATATCCTTGATTGATTTAGCCACTACATTATTATTACAAATTAATAAAGGAAGGGCACACATTAATGGAGTTTATAGGTTTTTCAATTACTGTTTTCCTATTATTCTTCCTATTATTCAATTCACCAGCTTCTTCATATAGTTTATCTATAATTCTAATGCATTATAGTGCTTCAGAATTTATGAAGTATATACAAAGCATATAAATCCTATTAACTAGCCCATCATATTTATAATTGATTCAATTAAAATGTTGTGTGTGTCTATAGTACATAAAGGGGAGGAAAAATAAAACTGAGACCAAGGGGTTAATAAATTCTTGATTATTTATATTTTCTAAACTTCTCTGCCACAGTGGAGACAAGACACAGCACGAATATGCTCCATTCTGCTTCTTAAACCCTATAGCTCAGCATGTAACATAGGGAGTATAAGAGACCTGAGAGCAACTTAAAATTATTTTTGTATTCATTTTAAGGCCAAATGGACCATTTTGTCCTTCTAATACGACTCTAATATTCACATGACATGAGCCATAGTATTCCACTCAAGGATTCTTCCATAATAGCTTATGGTTTCTGGAAGAGTTGTGTTTTTTTCAAGTATCCAACCTTCATTTAGGGATTTCTATCTATGTGTTCCAATTTTGCAACATAGCCTTGCTGATAAAAGTATACATTCTAGCAGATTTTCACATCATATATGCATGCCCATGTTAGGTATCTAGCTTAGGAATGATTCAACAGATCACAGTGAAGGACTGGAGCTCCCTGCCTAGTCAATGAAAGGAGGCAGTCAGACAGCTTCAGCACACTGAGTCAGAGATGGCTGAAAGAGCTAAAAGCAGACTAGGAGAACAAATACCTACACCAACTTCTGCTCTGAATTGCTTGAGATCCTCCTTCTACTGATACCTGCTCCTTCCAGTTATTGTCTTTGGCAATTCAATTCATTTGCCAGACTGAATAGGCAGCTACTTTCTCTATAGCCATACATGCAATTCTGTAATAACTAAACCACATGGAATTTGCAATGTGAGAGGGAGACAGATTTTCCGGAATTTGGATCATTCAAAGATGTCTTTCTTTCTTCCTTTTTTCTCTGCTATCTTTATTTCAGAGCCAACTCAACACAGAGTTTAGGCAACAGAATCCTAAGTGTCACTGAACTGCATTTGTGCTACAAAGCCATTTAAGTGCTTTTGTAAATCACACCCTTGAACTCTGGATAGGACTGCAGCATTATCCTTGCCACAGAATCCGAGTGCAACATCAATGTGTTAATTCCTATTTCTAAAGCACTTTGAAGATGCACATACTACTGCTTTGCACCCTGCAGACTTTCACTGGTGCTAACATGGTACATGTTTCTCCCTCCCTCCAGCCTGAGAATAACAAGAAAGACCAAAAAAATATGTTTTCCTATACATTTGAGAAGACAAATTTTGATGTCCCAGCATGAATTATTCTGCACCACACAAAAATGCTAATTAAGCCTTTATTCTATAACCTGACAGATGTTTCTGATGCACTGCTCATCCATTTCATACTGTACAAAAGCTAAAGTTTTAAACTTTCTGTATTATGACACAATTAGCATTATTCATGAAGACAGCCATCAAAAGTCTGCTTGAAGCGCTGTCCCGTTCCTCAGAGAGAAGAAATTTGAAAGACAGGGCTGGAGATTGCCCTCCCTGTGCACTAGGTAGACATGATGCATACACACACATATGAAAGGAGTCCACAGGCCCACATTCCTTCTCCCCACACACCCTCACTTGCCCCTTCTACCAGGACCATTTTCTGTTGCACATAAATTCCTGTTCTGGGGGCTTACACTCACTACTCATACCCAGCCCACGCAACCTGGTGTTGTGCATACAGAGAAGCAGTTTAAGCAAAAGAAATGGCTGCTTTTGTGACTGCAACATCACAGAGAACAAAAGCTGAATCAAAAATCTTGGTAGCTGACTGCCCTATTCCTCTATGGCATAGAAGTTTTTCTCAGTGCCCTTCTGTCCCAGCAGCAGCCAATGTTCCCCATCAGGAGCAGCCTGCTGTGCAGTTCCCATGCATTCCCTGATGGAGCACAGCTTCTGGCTGATGTTGATGCTGCACCTTTCCTGCTGCCATGCTCACCAGGACGGGCAGGCAAAGCCAGATTCATTTTCACAGAGATCACTCTGCTGTCCGATGGGTGTGGTATGTACACTCCAGGGAATAGCCCATCCTGCCTCGGCCTTCCCTGTCCCCAGAGACCAGCCCAACAGCCAGGGCTGGGGCTGCTCCCACTGTCCCCCAGCTGCCCTGGCCCTGACAGGACCGGTGGGATGGGCCCTGGCTGCCATGTCCTGCCCTAACACTCCAAGAAGTCCTGACTGCTCCTGGATCCCAGCCCTCATTTTGTCCCAGTGCAAACCACCACTGGCTCCCACTGTCAGTGTCCCTGCAGCGTCACAGCAAACTCATCTTCACCCCTGTTCCTTTTGTCCTACCTTCTACACATCTACACAATCCTCCTGGGTTGTTTTTTTTAATTCTTCTTACCTATCACCATTCTCTTTTCTCCTCTGTTCCCCTAAAAGAGCACAGTAATACTCCAACCTCCTCAGTCTCCTGCCCTTGTCACCAAATCAACATCTGAGAAAACACTTGTCCTTTTCTCTTTCTTGTTTTTTTCTCTCCAGTTACTCTAGAGTAACTGTCAAGAAAAGAAAGATTTCTTTAAAAATACAGATTCAGCAACTATACTATCTTAGTTGGAAGAAAGCTTGTCCCTGGGGTAGTGATTATACATATAAAGACAATAATAAGATTGGGGGCTGCAAAACTGTGTAGCAAAGGTAGAAATCTTGAAGTCTGTCTTTACAATCCTCCAGAGGTTTAATCTACAGCAAAAAAAAAATCTTATTTTACACATATGTAAGTGCTGTGAAAACAATGCGTTTGCCTGTTCATCACAAATTACACTATAACACATCTGAAGAAATGCATCAGTAAGAGGATAAACAGAAACAAATAGGCATATAAAATGTTTATGAAAGGGATCCATAGAAATGAACATCCTTAATAAAGAAACAACCCATTTTTTTCTATTTGCAATTTTTTAAAATTCTATTTATTAATAATATATGCCAGAGCTATTATCTGTTACTGTAAAGCTGGAGATGTAAGCTATGTGATCTGTGACTTAACAAAGCAAAGCTAAATAGTCACTTGATCATTGCTTTTTGTACTTAATATAGTACACCAGTAAATAGGCAGGATAAAGATTCCTAAAAGCAGAATTTGATTGAGTCAAAATAGATTATGTCAAATTTCTTGCTGTACAGAAAAGACAGGTAAGTGAAACCTGGAAGCGTGGCACAGATAATTTAGCTATAAGTTTATCAATACTCATGATGGAGTATTGCACTGAGGATGAGACCGAAAAATCCCAAAGACATGAAAACTTCCTATGAGGATCATCCAATCCTAAACCTGATGTCCCTTCATTCTGCCAGGCTGAATCCAGATTTATGTACGGAATCCCTGTTCATGTGAAGAAATACACACATGTCATGATTTAGGAATGCTACTCTCCAGTTTAGTGCTCCCACTGAGAGTCTCCAAATTATTTGATGCTTACTCCCTACCATCTCTCTCAACAGAATAGACAGCAGAACTGGAGATAGAAAAGTTGAAGATCATAGGTTGATTTCCTGGAAACATAGTGACACAGGAAAACAAACAGTTGCAGCAAGAATACTAATGACAGAGGTAAAAGAAAGAGGCAAAATACCCAACTGCTCCCTCTGCCATGCTACAGTGACCTGGAAGAGGGCCCTTGCCCCATCCCCAGCAATGACACGAGGTGATATAGAATAATCTCCAGGTCCTAGCCATGCCCCCTCCTGACTACTGCAAAAATCAACCCTGTCCTGGCTGGAATCAGGACAACACTTCAAAGAGGAGGTCCAAAACAACCCATACCCTCATCACACACCAGAGCAAGCAACTGTGCAACATTATAAAGAAGGATGTGACACTGACACTGTCCTTCCTGTAAACTCGTGAGAACGGTGAGAGCCAGAGAGAGGTTCCCCGCTGAGCTGAGCTGGAGGGATGGCAGGGGAAACAGCAAAGGTGCCTCTCCTCTCTCACACAAACACAACTGCTGTGTGCTTCAGGATTTGTAACACTGGCGAATAAGAAAAGCAGGGATGAATTTTCAATTACAGCAGCCTTGAAGTTAAGGAAGCCTTTTTAAATGCAGGGCACTGAGGTTTGTATGAACCCAGACTGGGACAGCAAGTGATTTTGTTTTTCCCACTGAAAAAAAAAATTAAATTGTTCCTGATCATTACGTATTTGTATGGAAAATAGCTCTCTTTCTTCCTCCAGTGAGTTGAAAAAGATAATGGCCATATCTGCCTCTTGGTGAACTAGATGCAGGGAAGAATTGTCCCAGAGGTATAGTGGATGCCTCGTCCCTGGAAACATTCAAGTTCAGGTTGGGTAGGACTCTGAGCAACCTGATGTAGTTGAAGACGTCCCTGATCATTGCAAGGGATTTGGATGGGTTGACCTTGAAAGGTCCCCTTCCTACCCAAACTATTCTATGATTCTATGAAGGACCTGGTTGTACCAGCCTGAGCCAGAGGGGAGTCAGCAAACCTAGAGGGTGGTAGCCAACAAGAGATTTAGGAGTACATTGCTTAGGTAAAAAGCAAAAGCCAAGGAGCTGCCTCTTACTTGAATAAATGTGAGCCATATAATCCCAAATTCTGCTTACCTAAGCAGAGGAGCTACCAGCATGTACTCCCACATCCCCAAGTCACTCAGCTTCCCATCAGAGGACCTGCAGCAGCAGGCATGGGACCTGCACAGTCAGGGGGCTTTCCTGCACTGAAGACTTTCCACTGCCTCAGTACGAAAATGTTTGGTCAGACAAAAGCAGCCCTGGCCACTTGCACTAGAGAGAACAGCAGCATAGGGAGTCTCAGGGACAAAATACTCTGTAAGTAACTTCAGATACCTTCAAGCTATGGCAGTGGCTGTTGAAGCACTCCTTATTTCACTATGTGTGAGATATATGACACACAGTGGGATTAATCTAATCTACAGCTTGATATCCACCATTTTGACCTAGTCATTCTCAATCCCCTTTTTAGTCTATAGATCTTTTTAGTCTAGGTATCTTTAGGATGTAGTCAATTTAAACGGGTTTGGATATCTTACTTAAGAGGTGAAAAATCACAACCTCCCTCTTGACAGAACGGGTCTAGATGACCAGGAATCTGCTGCATGCACACTGATGTACCATCAGAGGCTGGATCTGGTTTCTTTTATGTCACTGTGTCCTGTGGAGCTAGCCCTAAAGATCACAATGACTCCTTCAGTCCTTAAAATCTATTAATCTTCTAATTAGAGCTAATTAAAATGAAATGCATTTTTACTTTTTTTTGTAGACAACTTTCTCTTTCATCATTAAAACACTGACATTTTTTAAATGAGCTCCCCTAATAACAAGAGAACATTAATATACTTGATTAGTATTCTTTTCTAATAGTTAAGGCCTCGGCTTGTCCAATTACACATTTTTATACCATTAGAAAACAAAGGGAGAAGCTACATGTAACAGCACACCCTGGTTAGCACAAAGAACCCAGTGTAAACAGAAAACAACCAATTAAGTGGCTCTTCTGGGTATCAGGGATGAGGGAAAAGACTTCATTGTAGTTTGTGAATTTTGTTTAAAGTACACACAATAATTTTTTATTAAATATTTGGGATAAAGTTGAGTGATATAGAAGTGGGAGCAACAGCAAGAAAGCAAGGAGGTACATAAGCAGGACATGTCTCCTCTCAAGCTTCCATCTTTCTCTCTATAACTCTTATGAAAAGCTTACAGCAGCAGAAGACAATAGGAGATGTGTCATTTAAACAGAGGTAGACCAGTAATATATTGTTTAGAGTAATTGAAATGCATTGCACAGGATTAGTTGCCTGCCAATCATCCCAATTAAGCAGGCGTGTCATTGATCAGCATAGCAATTAAGAGGATTCTAGGGTATCAGCAATTTATTCTTAGCAGTCTCAATACTAATTGCTTTCAAGCACAGGACCAGGTTCAACATTCTTTAAGAGAGAAACGAGAGACTTATTGGAAAATTTCTTGTTCTTTTCCCATGAATGACCTATGGGTTAAACTAGATTAGGAGAATTTACAATACTGCAGAGTTCGAACATAGCAACAAATTATTCCATCATTATCCACTGCTAGCAACAGGAAATGACAAGATCAAATGGAGCAACACTTGGTGCTTATTTTAATCTGGATTTTGCAATGTCCCTGTAAGTCAACAAACAATTCAAACTCCAAAGGCAGCACACAGTAAGGCAAAGGCTCTGTGGCAGCAGAGCAGACAGACTGTGCTTTCCTGCAGGTTCTTTGAGAATGAAGAAACACAGCCCTACAAACCACCAAACTTCTGGCATCCATTTAAGTCCAGTTTCAAACTGGTGTCACTCCCCAGTTTGGGGAATTGTGTATCCAGTTGGTGTCCTTCTGCTCAACCAACTAACACCTGGGTCTATCCTCTGAGCAAATGGATTAGTTTGACACCAGTCTGTTTTACAAGTGTGTTGGGGTGTCGGGGGGTGTCTGCTGTGTCAGCTGCAGGCAGAAGATCCTCTGTGCAAGCAGGTGAGACTGAAAAGAACAAGGCATGGTACTCCAGGTAGATCAGAGGCTCTCAGGAGCCAAGTTACCACAAGCAAGAGTAGGATAGAAAAAAATGGATAATTACACAGGCTCAGTGAGGCACTGCTGGGCCACAGGAACAGCAAGGAGTCAGGATTGGTCATAACCTCAGCCTTGGCACAAATCAGAAACCAATAAATCTCATTAAAGTTCCAATGAGAAACCTTGTGTGTGCTGCAGAACACTGTTCTGTTTTCAGGCATTTTTTTTTTCTTTTTATGTTCAAGTTGTTTTTATTCATGTGCATCAGTGAGGAAATAAATAATGGATATCTAAATTAGAATATTTACATTTTTGTTTTTCTTATTGTTTTCTTTCCACACCAAAACTACTGTTAACTGAGTAAAGAAATTAACATATGTAACACCTCTAAAAGCACACTGATTATACTTGAATGCTTATGAACAGCAGCATCTATGAATATTATTTTAATGTATCAAAATCTTAGCACAGGACTTTATCGTTCTGGAAACTACAATATGTGGTACTATAGAAATACATGCCAAATTTTAAAATATTTATTATGCAGAAAGTATAATGTTTGCTGTTAATCATAGGATACAATGATTACATCTATATAAATACACTTTTTTACGAGCTACTCTTTAACTAAGGTGCATTTTACTTTAAGTGAAAGTAACATGCACCTTAATAAAACTTTTTCCCTCACCAGGATCTAAGAGGAGATGACAACACCAATGCAGAACAACACACCGGAGACAGTGAGAGGAGGAGAAACCCTTCTTCTCAGTCTTTAGAAAATCACAGAATTGTTAAGTTTGGAACAGACCTCTGAGATCATCTAGTCCAGCCTTTGACCTATCACCACCATGTCAACCAGACCATGGCACACAATGAGACCAAGTGCCACATCCAGTTGTTTCTTGAACACCTCCAGGGATGGCAACTGTCTACCACCTCCCTGAGCACTTCATGTCAATGTTTAACAGCCCCTTCCATGAAGAAATTCCTTCTGATGTCTGCCTGAATCGCCCCTGGTATAAACTGAGGCTAAGTCCTCTCATCCTGAAAACTCCACATCTCTGTCTAGTTCATTTTAAAACTTCCAAAGCCATATGCAGAAAGTAAAGACTACATTTCAGCCTGGACAAGAGAATGCTCCAAGGGAGACCTTAGAGCACCTTCCAGTACCTACAGGAGGCATACAAGAGATCTGGAAAAGGACTTTTTATAAGGGCTTGTAGTAGTAAGACAAGCAGTGATGGCTTTAAACTGAGCATAAATTTAGATTAGAAAGCAATTGTTCACTATGAAAATGAGACAATGAAAGAGAATGCCTAGAAATGCACTGAAACCATGCCTAGAGAAGTTGTGGATGTTCCATCCCTGGAAGCGTTCAAGGTCAAGTTTGTTGGAGCTTTAAGCAGCCTGATTTAGCTGAAGATGTCCCTGCCAGCATCAAAGGGGTTGGAACAAGATGATCTTTAAAGTACCTTCTGACCCAAATAATTCTAGGATTCTTGCTTTTTCTGGTACAAACAGCCCACTAAACCTGTATTCTAGCTTCATGTCCATAACAAGACATAGACATCTCCTTCTCCTTTCCTACCTGATTTTAACCTCCTCAGACCTCTAGTCTAGGGCATGGCTAATATCCTCATTTTAGAGGTGTGAGACCCAGCTGAGACCACACAAATAGTCTAGACAGATCCCCACATGAGATTTGGAATTTCAGAGACGCAAGAGTCCATTGCCCTAACACCCGAACATGCATACCAGGAGTGTCTTTTAAGGAGCATCTCTTTTTTTAATAGCCTTGCCACTCACAATTCTTCTTCAGACTGTTTTGCAGTTTTGAACAAACATTGATGTCTCTCCCCCAGCATTTCTCCCTGAAAAGCTAATGCTGGCATCATTTTAAAAGGCTTTGATATCCTGGCCTGACAGATCCAGTTCCTATTTATTCATTAAATGCTATTTGGGATATTGGACCCTTGCACCAAGAGACAAGAACACCCTATTCACATGTCGAAAGAGTAATAACTGCAATTAAATTGTACATTGCCTTTTGCAGAGGTCAGTGAGGCTGCTATGGGTAATGGGACAGAGAGTTCAAAACTAGCAATTAAAATAGCCTGAGTCTTCCCCAAGAAAAGATGCAGAAGCATGCAATAGATAGATGCACTATGCATGCAAACATCTGTTGTAAATGCATATTTGGCAACTCAGCAGATAAACAAATGGGTCAGTGAGTTAAGAAAAATTGTTTCTTTGCTCTGTCATTTCAGGAGCGTAAAGCCTGAAACAGACTGCATTTTAAGCAAATCAGACTCTTTCTACTTGCAACAGTGGAACTCTTGATTTGCACAGCTTCACGACTATGCATTTGCTTAGAAAAAGGGAGTACAGTCCTTGTCCCCAAACCAGCTTTTTCCTATTAATTTCACTATGCTTGCTCTATGTGTAATGGAGCCATTTGAAATCCTTCCATCTTGTTTGCAACTTGAATCATGTCTCTATTTTTAGCAGACTTGGAGCTACACTATGACTTTACCAAATGGAAAATGTAATCATGTCTGTGTTATGTATAAAAAAGTGTGTGTTTGCCCTGAGCCAAATGAACTGCATCATCAGGATTTTGGATGGAGTCAGAATTCAGGGACAGTAACAACCCTAGGAACTAGCCCTGCCAGGAACTTTGCTTTCCTAACTTGCACTAGCTGGAGTTTTGTGACAGCTCCCCAGAGAAAGGCGCTGAGGCAGCACAGCAAGGAGACAGTGTCTCAAGAATGCAAGAAACCAAATTACTCAATTTGTCCATATAGTGAAATTACATTTAGTCTATTCAATGGGAAAGGACACAGTAATCTTGGGGGAAAAAAAATGGAAAACATTTCTTTAGGAAGAGCATACATGCAACATGCTAATAACTGACTCTCAGTTTAACTAGCATTGGCAGCGATACAAGGGTGTGAAACACTCCTCCCAAACTCCACGGGGGCTGATTTAGGCCACTGGGCAGCCTTTTCACATAATGAGTTTCCCTCTCAGAGGGTCACATTTACTACTTCTGCCCTGCACCAGAGGCAAATCACATCTAGCTTCCAGGCTCGGCATTTAACAGGAACAAGAACAGCAAAGCTGACAGAGAAACTGAAGAAACATATGGCAGCTTTGTGCATGCGGAAAGGAGAGGTGTGACTGGGAGCATGCTGCACAGTGTTGCTATTGGAGCCCCTCAGAAGACCTATATACATGCAGTAGGGAGCAGGAACCCTCAACTGTTTGTTTGTACACTGGTTTTCAGAGATTCTTAAACTAACACCTACTAGATGCGTTATTCAAAGCACTCCAGATTAAAAAAAAAACAGTTTCTTTTTCAAATACTTAAAACATTTAAATATATAGTGTGTCTTTGCTGATGACAATAGATAGGCATAATGTAAAAACAACTGCATGCATCCAATCTGGTTTTCCTCTTACAGCAGTTTTATACCAGTGTAATGTCATTGATCCCAGAGAAATTGCTACAGATTCACTGGAAGAGAATTCTGAAAGAGAAGAACCATCCGGTGAATGTCACTGCCTTAAGACTGGTACATGATATTTTAAAATGCCATAATAAATGCCCACAGAAGCCACAAAATCTCTTGCAAAAGGAATTCTGAATCATCCACATGTGGGACAATTGTTCCTCAGTAGAGTGGTCTCCCCTCAGTGGAGGAACTGTCAGCATACAATTATAGATCTCTGAAAATCATTAAATCTCCATGTTTACTGGAAATACATTAGTGAGAAAACACCATTCTATTTCTCCAAATGTCTTTTGAACATAATAGCTTTTTTTTTTCTGAAAATGAAATTCCCAAATCTGCTAAGAAATTACCACAAAATGTCACAGTTCTGTAATTAATAATTCAAGACTTTTCCCTACCCCAACCCATAAAGAAATCAAAAATACAATTGAAATGTTGTTTGCCTGGCAATATGTATTCTACTTCACAGCAGCAGTTGTCAGAAAAGTACTTTTCGTGTTAAGAAAGACACTTTGGGCTTGGTTTATAAACAAATTTTTGCTGGTACAAATTACATAAATCAAGCTAACTACATGATTTACATCAATTGCATTATATCAAATTAACTGCAAAAATCAAGCAAAACCATTCTGTTCTCCTAAGAAATGCTAAATGAAGAAAAGCAATTCACATCAGGCAATTTGTAGGCATTTCCTAGTTGTTTGCAAAGTTATGCTCCCACTTTTAGAAAGGCTGCAAAAATATTTGGCATAACATCACTCCACCATACGGTAACTTTGTTCTGTATCAATTATAATCTTGCCTTAGCACTTTGCTCTTCAGCAATTCTGATGCTCTGCAATTTAATTTTGTCTCTGCTTCCACGTGGGGGAATAAAGGAACAGAAGGAGAGGGTTGAGCCATGGACCCTGCCATTTTCCCACTTTCTAAATAAAAAACAGTGCCAACAAGCACAGCTGTGGCAATGAAAAGACAGAATAAATTGTACAGGTAAAGGATGATAACAAATCCTAGGAACCAGGGATCCATCAAAAACATGAGTATCAAAAGAACCTTCTATAGAAAAGCAGATCCACTAAAAATCAAAGTCATTCACGTCTTCCGGTGCTGTCTGGATTTGGATGAGTATCTGATGCTGTGATGTTGGCCTTCCATCTCCCAACACTAGTCCAGTCACAGACAGACACATTGTAAAAAGCTGCCTGCAACTGAAAACCTCCTCTCTTTGGGGACTGCATCAATTCACTTCTAAAGTTCCCAGCATAATTTTGTTGGATCTCACAAAGCACCATCACTAGGCAACCACGTTTTGGTGAGCTCCAACTTATTGCTTAAGACAAGTTTCTTTCTGATATATCCATCGTCTACCTCTCCTTCCCTAGGGGTGTTGAAATCTGCCAACGTTTCTTAAGACAGAGGCAAACAGTTTTATTTCTACTTGACCCTGTGGCAAAACGGCATTGCTTTCCTTCACTGCCTCTAAACGTCTCAGCATCCATTTGCTTCATATTGAAACCGAATTGGTAATTGCCCAGTCTTGTCTATTAAAATGGATTTAAATTCCAGTCCATGACTGTACCAGACTTTTTTTACTGTTTGAGTTGCATTTTAAAGGCATCTAAAGCCTTTGACACTTGTGCTATGTACAACAGCAGCAGCAAAAACAGTGTGGGAAAAGAGCAAGTCCTTAGAAAGTTTGCAGGCAGTGGGGAAGCCTGGAGTCCTGAGTTCCCCAGTGGCCTCCAGCTCCCTGCCAGCACAAGCCCTGGGCCTGGATCATGGGCCAGCTCTTCAAGGGAAGGCATGCAGGAAGGAGTGCAGAGATCACTCAGTCCCTTAGAGCCTATAGGCTGCAGCCTGTGTGTAAAGGTAAAGCTATTACTTCCTTTTTTTAGGAAGTCTTCTCTGCTTCAGAGTCCAGTCATTGCAAACAGGACCAGGAAAAGGGATGGCTGCACACTATGCAAAGTGAAATGTGGGATGTTTCAAAGATAATCTCTCCTCAGTCTTCTTCTTTCCTTTTCACTTTTTTTTTTTCATTTTATTCTTAGTCACCTCTTCCCAATTTCTGACAATTTCTCACCATCAGAAAAATGTTTTAGAAACAAACATACTTCATCTCTCCAGTCTTACTTCAGATTTGCTGAATCTGTCTTGACTTCTAAAGAGTCTCATGCGCTGTTGCTTCTTTTTACAACTGTTTACATTTTACAGATGGAATAAGACAATGGGAAATATTCTTTTACCATATATGACTAACCTGTGGCAACTCGGTCCTTGAATTAGGACATTTCCTGAAAGAGCTATGCTCCTATTTCACCTGCTTAAAAAAAAAATTAAACTTAGTACAACAGATTCTTATGAAAAAAAGCTTTTCCTGCATGGAGGAATTTTCTCCATATAGAAAGATTATACCAGGAGAAATCTTGCTGAATCTTGCCTTATGCTGAGTGAGCTGTATTCCTGTTTGGAAAAGAGCATGCTTTTGGCCACTCAGCATTTACCTTACTACAAGGAGGATATAAACCTCACAGAGGAAATCACTACCACTGGAATGCACCCAGAAAAAACAGAAATCCCACACCAGTTGAGTGGGAGGTTAAAGCCCTGATCAGTAAATGCTAAAGTATTCATCTTGCAGACTTTAGGGTTGTCTATGAAAATTATTTAAAACAGCTATTAGAAGGTATCTGTGAAAAACAATATATAATATTACATCAGTGGCAGCAAAGAGGTACTGCTGCCAGTTTTACACTATTCCCAATAAATCTTGTCCACGCTTTGTGTGAGGTATTTCTCATTTGCACAGCAATACCATATAGAAGCTCAATGATGTGGACTGCACGGTACCAGCCATTAAATGGATACCCGCAAAAAATAACTTCTTTCCTACAGAATGTGATGAAGTGATCTAAAGTAGAAGATTGACCTAAGGGAGACAAAAGTGTTTTAGAAATCCAGCTAAACTCAATTGCCATTCTTTCATTTACTTTACTATGTTTGAAAGGCTTAAGTTCCTACAGTTTAGAAATCATCTGATGCACCTTTTCGTTTCACACAACTCATTTGGAGTTTGATACACATAATTATGCTCACATGATACTCCTAATTATGGCATAATTAGTTAAACTCTGGGTCTAGGGAAGTCTGAAAGCTATTCAGAGCAACATCACTTAAATCAAGAGCAATTCAGTATGAAACAGAGGTCACATGGACAGCCATAATTCTGAACAACATTTTGTGACTTTATCAAAACATTAGGAAACCAGGAACCATATCAAATTAAGTGGACAGATTGTTTTACAATGCAAACTCCTGGGTAGAAGGAATGAATAAAAAAAAATTAGTTGTGGTTGTAAAGCAATCATGATATTATATTATTAGCCTATGGGGTTAACATTTATGGTTAACCATTACACCGTAGGAAACAGTTCCAGTGCCAGAATCAGCATTTAGATGTGCTCTGGTCAACTCATCATTAAGTCTCAATCAAGCAATTTCATTTGAATTAGGTAAGACTGAGCTGCCCACACATAATGTTTACAAAAGACTGATAAATACTGAACTAGCAAAATAAAGGTCAGTTTTAGGGACTCGTTTTCAGACTAGTTAAACAGAGTGATCTTCCTTTCCACCTTTCTCGAACAGTTCAATGAAGATTCCATTTGTTTAAGAAAACAGTGCTGGTAACCACAGATCAGAATCAGGTCCTAAATGGATAAAAACAAGTAGCTGGGAAGCAGGACTGACTGAAGCAATTAAGAAATAAATCCCTATCACTTCTTGGAGCTCTAGGTCAATACAGAAGACCATGCATCTAAGCCACCAAAACCGAAAGTTTGTTTTTGTTAGAGAAGTGAGAAACCTCTTATGCACAGTGACAACTCTAAAAGTCCCTTCTTGCTTAACAAAAGAGATGACCTCAGGTAAGGTAAGAACCTTGCAATAAAAAATCCCAATATCCATCAGAATTTGTGTGTAGGACCCAGAGGTGCTAGGCAGTCTGCAGGCACACAAGGTGGATCACTTCTGCCTCAGAAGGGCTAATATGAAATGCATCACCAGCTTTTGATTAGGAGCAATTGGAGCTGGTTTATTATTTTAGTCAGAAAAAAGCCTGAAAAATCCTATCTCACTCTGTGTTTTATCTTCCATTGCGGAAAACTAAAACAGCAACAGCAAATAAACCTTGTACCAATTCAATTTGGAAATCACAAGTTCAGCAAAAACGCAGAGACACAACAAATTATTGAAGTTACCAGGTTTGAAAAGACCTTTATAGCAAGACAAGGTGAACTACAGGTGTAAATAAGTTTTTAAAATTGAATGAGTTTTCTAAGAAAGCTTTAAAACAGACGAATTACAAGGTGAAGATATAACAGAGGTGGAGAATGTCATTTAAAACGAGGGAACAAGGCTGCTCATCTCTAGGACAAATCCTCTAGCTCCCTAGGAAATCTGCTAGAGTGCAAGGATGCAAAAAACCTGCAGCAGCAGCAGCAGGTGGACCAGGGCCCCACGGAAACCTTTCCCACAGCTGTGCTTGTGACGATGCCAGTAGGCACTGCAGGTCTGTTCCATAAATCCACAGGGATGCAAAGGCACATGAGGAGCAGGACATACACAAGCTTCCCAAAACAGGCCAAGTGCTCCAGGCAGGAAGCAGAAATGTGTAACAGAGGCTGTGCATTATCTCTACAGCAAGGATGCTGGGATGATGAGGATGGCAAAGGCCATAGCCACGTCCTCCTGATCCACAAACATGGCACAGGTAAAACAAGCCAACACCACAGACCTATCACTTCTTCTTTTCCTTCTCATCTATAAACTGCCCCAAAACACATGATATTTTCCTGGTAACACCAGTGAAAGTGACAGAGGTTATGAACCTTTTGGCTCAAAGTCAAATTATTGAAAAACTTCTCAGACTTTCAGGGCTCCTTCCGTGACTGCCCTAATTTGTGTCTCCACTGCAAACAGTGAGTCAACAAAGAACCACTTAAAGAACTCAAATTTTGCAATTTGTGAGCCTTCCCTTTTCTCTCTACTCATCTGTGCTGGCAGGTTGATTTTTTCCTCAATCTGAACCAGAAAAAAAAGAAAAAAAAAAGACATCAATTTATTTTTTCGAATAGTAACAAAACCCAATGGGAGAATCAGGCAAGAAGAAAATTGCAGGCTTTTCAATCTCCTATTGTAGGGAAGTATGCTGGAAAGACATTCATAAAATGAAATGAATGTAAAGAGTACATCCAAGAGTACAGATTAGTGAGGAACGCATGTGCTAGGATTTGCATAATTCCAGCTGGTTGGTGGAACATTTCATATTAACAATAATGCTAAAAATAACGTATTTTGAATATACTTGAATAGACTATGCTTAAGCACTGCTGTTTTCTTCACAGTCGATGGGTGCTTTATGACAATCAAAGGCAACGGCAGGGCAGGAAAATTCACCCTCGAGTGAGGCAGTTACAGACAGCATTGCAAAAAGCTGCAGCTATTGCAGTGAAAAACGCCAACATATATAACCAAGCAACACAAAATTCCTCCACCTACTCATCAATAACCCTTTAGTGCCAGCAAGAATCCAGGCATTAAGTTCTTGGCCAAGTGAAGTTCAGACTTGTTTGACAGCAGGTCTAAATTAAGCATTTCAAGGAAGAGAGACTTCTGGAATTCCATTGTCTCAAAAACTCACATCATTCACGAGTCTTTACTTCAGTGCCTCTAAGCTTTGAACTGATAAAAAGATATTCTTTCATGTTTATAGGTTGCTCTTTCTAAGGCTTCTCTACCCCGGCTCATAATTTTATTTTGTGTCTTTTGATTTGGTGGGTTTTTTAAAGCCCAGCTCCTTCAATGATATGTTTATGTAAGGATTTCATTTTTCCTTTAAAATGAAAACCTAGATGCTCTTAGCCTTGATTGTTGAAAAGAGGAGTTTTGAAAACATCTCCAAGCTGAAGATAAAAGATCAAAAACCAGAAGGCAAGTAAAAAGAATGTACATTTTTTAAAGCCCCATTTTTTTCAGACAGCCTCATGATATTTTTGAAGTGTAACATGATTTTAAAAGGTGGGAACTGGAGAAAAAAAAAAAAAAAAAACCAAAGAAAATGCCTGCAAGCATGCAAATACCTGTTTAACCATACATACCAGTATGCCCAAAATGTTAATGGAATTATACACATGCATAAGTATGAACATGTATGAATATTCCCAATATGCTATACAGTGTTCTATTTCTTTCTGTTTCTGTGTATTAGAAGTGCATATCAGCCTTGAGGATGTGATTGATCATGGCTCAGTCAACAGAGCATCCAAAAAAAACCCCTAAATCAAATGTGTTGTATGTAGACATACAGTATGAAGATGAAAAAATAGCACATCAACCAAGCTCTGTAGTTACCAGATACCCAAACCAATAAATAAAATGTGTCAGTAACCTGTGAAAAGAAAATACCACTTATGTAAGGCTAAAGTTTGGGTTGTAAGGTGACAAAAGAGGGAATTCTGGATCGGGCAATCTCCTGAAAGACGGAGGCAGCAGCCTCCATTAAACTCAGAAAGGCTCAGTTCGTAAGTCTGACTTACGAATGAACAGTAGATATTTGATTGACTCATTCATACCTCAGCTTTAATTTTTCAGTATGTCAGTAGCTTGATTTTCAGTCCCAGAGCACCTACAGCTCCACTGAAGTAGTAGGAGATGTGAGAATTCAGCCTCTTTGAAAATTCAGCTAAAGGCACTTGGAGTTAGGAACAAAACGCAGGCTCAGTTGCATGCCTATTACTGCACCATCATTATGACTGCTCACAAATTAGGCACAGAGTCTCACACATGGTCTTAGTCATATGGGGGACAGTTTCACAGACACATCATTCACCTGTATGGATCCAACTCCCTATAAAAGCACATACCTTTGAAGATCTCACCTTGGGCTTTAAACAGTTTTTCACAATGGTTCTCTTCGAGGATTTGGTGGTAATAGAAATAATTCCTTACATATCACTGGATAAAACCTCAAGATTATTGAAAAAAGGCTTAGGTTTTGTGCAAGAGGAGGGAAACTTAGCACATTGCTCCTGGGAAATCTGTGTTGCAACAAGACGAACAATGTAGGGCAAAGATCATGCAAGAGTGAAAAAAATATAGCTGCTACACTGCTACATGAGGGACATCTCATTTTAGTCCCCTAGTAAATCACTTCTTTTTTTACAGCAAATTCATGCCAGAAGGGCAAAAAAAATAAGCTACCTTCCAGTTAAGCCCATTCACAAAATCAACACAATTTTGAACCATCCCTTGTTTGCTTTCATTCCATTACAGTTTAGAATTAACATAACCTAGTTTATTGGTTTTTCATGCTCTTCAACATTTGTCTTTTTATACTAGACCCAAAACTAAACTTCAGAGGCCAAAACTGGGGCAGGGGAGACGGAGGAAGGCAGGCCTCTTTCATTAATCTCAGGCAAGGGTTTTAATATCAGACTCACATAGGATTTACAGTATAACCACACAGTTAGCTTTTAAAATTACCCAAATGTATTCAAAATGTTTGCTTAGTTGAATTTGTTATGCTTTGATAGCATCGCTCCATGCCATAAGGGTATGGCAAGGAAATATAATATGAATGATAGCACTAATAAATTATCATTGTAAACTACAACCACACTTTTACATGTTCTTCTATCTTTACTGTGAAAAATGCGTTTAGGCAACAGGTAAAACAAAGCTCCTTGGAGCACACAATCTTCTGGAATGTTATGAAGGAATGGAAAAAGAGTGATTCATTAGATAAAATTGTAATCTCATGTGCAGTTCTGATGAAGCCAACAGGAATTTTGTTGATATTTGAGAGATTTTACTCTATCCAGATATTGCTATATACATTGTTATGACCTATCTAGATATTATTATCTAGATTTTTTCTCTGAAGACAATAAACTGCATGCAGCTAAGCACCTGATTCTGAAAGAAGGGGATGAGCACAGGACAATAAGCCTTAGAGCCCACACAGGATGACAAAGTGATGCCATCCAGAGTCTGGGAGATATATTGGCCCAAATAACGTACCTGACCTGTACCATAAATCTGCTAATCAGCCCACATTTGCAGTTTCATGAGTCTCTCTTTCTCTGTTCCTTGGCTAAGGACAACTTTGGCCTCTTCCTAGGCTAATTATTATTAAATGTAGGCAGATTATTCAAATCAGTTTCAACATGATTTACAATAACCCTGATCTCTGAGACAATTATGAAACAAGGAGTTGGACATCTGAATATTTTGTCTCCAAATTCATTCCTCCCCATGGATGAATACTTGATGCAATGGTAGATTTTGGTTACAAAAAGAATGAAAGATTCCTCCCTTTAAGCCCTATAAAGCTTGTTTTACCACCTAAACTTAAGGGAAACCAAGAAGGTGAGCAAAGCATAATCGTGATGGTCAGCCTTTACCCAGAGAACTTAAGGTAGTTTGACATACTGGAGACCAGATTTTCAATTTGAAAACAGAATTACAACCTGAGCTAATGATATGTTGGAACACTATCAAAATATTATTTGTCCACAGGATATCTGCTAAGAGGAGAGAGGAAACATTTTGGAATTCACTACTTGGTCATCCATGATCTAAGGAAAAAATGCGAAGACCACATTTGAAGAATACATGGCATTTGGAATAGTTCCATGGGCAAATGATGATGTTATGTATTATCTAGTCTTCAAAATGTTAGCTTTCCCTCTCTCCTTTTATTTTTGCCAGAGTATGGTTTAAAGCCTGAAGCTTTGCAGGGAAGCTTTTTCTATTATTTTTTTTTAAATCAACTTAGTTACAGGAATATTCAGAAGTTTTATATCTTCTGAGTTGAATGCAATGGACAGATGCTTATACGTGCTAAGGGACAGTTAATTTTCTTTTCGTGCTCAAACCAAGACAGGATGAGGGTAGCATTTTGCAGGCTTTGTACAAAGAAGAATACAAGGAGAAGAGTTGTAGTTATGCATTACAGTTCAGTCACTGCAGCTGGATACAATCCATATGATTTGCTTACATCTTCACATGATCTTCAAGGCGCATCAGCTGCAATGTGTTATTCACATTGTCAAATATTCTAGACAGGCCAGAAATAAATCTGTCTATGAGCTATTACTAAGAAATCATCCATCAGCAACACAAAAGTAATCTCTGCTGTATTCTACTCCAAAGTCCAATCTAGAAGGTCTAACATACTGTCTGAGATCGGTTGCTTCTGAGCTTGGCTTTTTGCCATTTTTTCAGTCATACCAGAAAGAAACAAGAAATTAGGCAGTGTGTTAGCTTGCCAAACCAATGACATCAAAAAACCTATTAGTCCTGATTGGATTATTGTGTTTTCAAGGAAGGTGATAAATAAAAAGAAAAAATATTTTACATTATGTACGTAGACAATCTTCATAATCTGACGCATATCAACTATTTTTTCCTCATGTTCTCACCTCTCCAAAGTGCTGATATGCATCAGATTCTGAGACAGTGGCATATAAAAATAATTTAATTTGATATATTGCCACTGTGCCTGTATGGATGCAGAGCATACATATTGTCTTAAATGAGAATATGTTTTCTGTAAGTCTGATGATAAGAGAAGGTTTTAAAACCCACAAGCATTCATCTTTCTATCTGAAAGACTCCTACATGTAGGTCACTGATAGAAACAGCTAGGTTTGAAGGGGGAAAAGGGAAAGATATGCTAAATACTGATAACATTTTGGGTTTCTTCCTCCTCCCCAAATCACGTCTTCCTGAACATACCAGACAAACAGAATATCCATTACTGTTGTCCTATTTTTTGTCAACAGTGAACATCAATGCAGGCCTAAATCTGCTGCCACTGTAGTTGGTGAGAACACCTCTTTAACAGGACTAATGTCAGCCACTGCTGCCAAAAGTAGCTTTATGGCACAGATCAGCCCACCCTTAAACCACATTGAGTGGAATCCCAGTTCCACCGAACACTTAGAGATAATCACAAAGGAAAAAGGAAAGCACAACTCTGGGTATTTTCTTCATCTTGGGATTTTTTTTTCAACAAAAGCAAAACAGCCAGCCCATGAACTCCCTCTAGAACAGGGTGTACTCAACTCATATGCTTCAGTCTCGACAACAAACAGCCTGTGCTGCTGGGTTTAATTGCTGTCTGGCAGTTCCAACACACAAACTTCTCCAGCAGTTTTCAG
The DNA here is from genome assembly GCA_013397245.1 of Thryothorus ludovicianus. Taxonomy (NCBI): domain Eukaryota; kingdom Metazoa; phylum Chordata; class Aves; order Passeriformes; family Certhiidae; genus Thryothorus; species Thryothorus ludovicianus. The sequence continues at coordinate 488,328 of VZTB01007326.1, forward strand.
ATGCTTCAATAGAGTGGCTCCCTGGAAAACCAACAGAATCCATTCCCTGTCCTTTATTTTTCCCACTTGTCCTGAAGATTTTTCTTCACAGTTCACTCTGGGTCACAATTGTCAATCATCAAAAATGCTGCTTTGACTACAATTCCACCCGGATCATACTGCAGGAAAGTAATATCTTTGGGAGAGGATTCATCTCACCTAACTCACTTTAATTCAGAATTCAAGCATATAACCTTGGCTATCCAGCTAATTCCCATCATAATCAGAGTCTTCAGGCAGCTGAAGATTCATTTAATTCCAACACAGGCTTCTAAATTAAGTGCAATGAATTTACCTCAACTCCTTGACTACAGAGGAAACCCAGAGCTCTGGCTAGTTGCTTCCTTTTATAGATCTGGTTCAGCAGTGGTTGCATGATCTAGCTCCATGCAACAGTGTCAGATCCCAATGGGAATTTGATTGGCATATATGTTCTAAAAGATTTCAAATAGCTTTTTAGTGGCTCTCTGTTTACCCAAAACACCATATGTTCAGTAACTTCAAGCCAACCTCTAAGAAGTCTAGCTGAGGTGTTCAAATGTCTTAATCTGTTCCTTCTGGAAACTGGAAAAATGTACTTTATGAGATAATACAGCAGGGTCCAATTTTTCATATGACAATCAGCAATACTTTCTTTTATGTTCAGTTTCAGACTTGCATAGGAAACAAGGTGCCTGTATTTTTCAGTGTATGATATTTATCACTTTGATTTTTCATTGGGCTTTCAAATATGCATGCGATTTTTGCTTTTAAACCAGCTCAACATACAAACACAACTATAATTGATTTTGGCATTCAACAGAAAAAACAGTCTCATGTTTTTGGGGTTTCTATTATCAGAACCCATTTCAGCTACTTTTTTTTTTTTTTTTAACATAATAAAATTATTATGCAAGAAACTACTGTGGCATGCTAAATCTTCCAGACACGAGAACAAATTAATGACTTAGTGGGTGAAACTCTGGAATGCTGACAACTGCAAGCTAGGCTTCTCTAAAGTACTGGTAGCATAGTTAACAGCCTGCAACCAAAATGTCTTACAATCCTTGTGTGAACCATCAATTTATGCCTTTAAACTTACACTGCTATTATACCATTAAATTCCTATTTTTTTCTTGCCAAAGCTTACTTTATTTTCTTGGGCAAATTCTACACTAACACAAAATGTTAGCCTGGGGTTGTTTGGAGAAACAGGTGCATATAGAAATGAAATGTGCATCAAAGTTTGTGGGCATTCACACAGGGTAAAATAGATTTAGCTAACATGTTGAGATGCAGGAAAGAAGTATCTGAAAGAATAATTAAGAATAAAATACAGTAAAAAGCTATGTATCCCTTTTATCATACACCCTCTTTAACTTCCTGCTTTTCCTTCAGCTTCCTCCCAGTCAGATCTTCTTTCATATAACTTACACATTAAGTACTTTCCTGCTCCATGTAAAAATAGTGTCAGGTTGTTCTAGTTTCTGGCAGGGCAATTACTGAGACACAGGTGTTGCGAAAAAATAGATAAAGGAAGCCTTCTTTCAGAGCCTTGTCACAGAGAAAGAGAAACCAGATGTTGCTTCTTCTGCTCAGCCCTTCTCTATTATTGTACTTCTTGGCGTAGGAAATTCCCAAATCTAGGCAAGTTTAGCCAAGTGGTATCTCCATAAGCTCACTGAGACATCTGCTCCTTCCTTGTGCTGGAGATATGACCTGGACTTTCACACTGAGCTGGTTTCTGGCACATTTACTTATTCACCTGGTGAAATATACCCATCAGCCTACAAAGCCAGGCAGCTCTGGGGCCATCCCTGCCATGAGACATACTCTAAACCAGTCCAAAGTCATTTTTCCTCCCTGCAGAAACCTATGCCAAGACCTTGACATTTTGAAATCTCTACTACGTTTCATGGCCATTCCAAAAGACACCACTGCTTGCAAAATGTAGTTATAAAATACCACCCCATAAACTTTGAAAACTATTCAGGGGACTATAAAATCATCACATAAACTCTCACCCAAAACAAAGGCGGGTGGACAAGTAATAGAAATTTAAACTTCTTGAAGGATAGTAAATATGTTTTAATTTTGCAGTAATTAACACCACCTTCTTGTTACCTTCAGATCTTTTAAGGTGTCACACTAAATGATGCTCTTCATGAAAAGAAATTTTTAACCATTTCTAAAAGGCAGAAAAATTACTTCTGAGTAAGAAAGTGAAATTGCTTTTCTTAAAACAACATATTCAAAAAGTCTTACAGGTGTGTCCTGACAGAAATAACTGCATCAAAAACCTCGAGATTTGGCTTTGCTTTTATGCTTATAGGGTGATATTCTATTCCCACAAAAGCCAATGGAAATTTTGACATCCACTTCAATGGTGACAGAATTTCACTCACTAAGTTAAATGACATTTATTAGATTTTCATGTTAAATGCAGAGGAAAATCCTGTTCAGGATTCCTGCTAATCCAGACTCAGAGTTTCTACACGACTAAAGCAGGAAAGTTGGTAACCTCAGATCTCTTCTAAACTGTACAGAAATGACCCAATTTCCCACATTCCTTTGAATACTAAATCTTTGAAGCCTGTGATGAGGGAGGAACCGCTATGTTGCACTTTGAGTTTCACTCAATATTCTGACAGCAGTCTTTGTGAGTCTGCAAGGATTTACATTCATTGTCTCTCAGAGTCACTTGCAAAATGATTTCTAAAAATTCTCTCTTTCAACTACTATTAGACACTGTCTAATACAGGAACAAGGAATTCCTGGCCCAAGGGCCAGATACAATCTGCAACTTAATTTCAGGCAGTCTGCAGCCAAATGAGTTTGCATGTGTGTGTATTTACGTGTGGTTGAAAAACCAAAGTGCTTATTTGACACATGACTTGCCAAATGCCTCCGAGGGACTTAGCTGGTCCTTCTCAAGAAAAGGACCTCTACTGCAACTCAACATCACAGATACCAACCAGGCAACACAGAAACATAATGTTGCAGATTATTCCAGAGTACATAAACGCAGTATTCCAATGAGATTGTCACATAGGTTTGCCACGCTGGGGCAAAGGGCACCATTAGCAAGGCAATAGTGAGGCGCCTCAGTGCTGGCAGCTTCAAATCAGTAAATGGCAAAGATGGAGAGGGACGAGGAGAGAAGGGAGAAATTATTATACCATGAGCTTCAGAGTTCAGAGAAGATTTGGGGACTGCCAGGAAAACAAACAAGCAAGCAAACAAACAAACAAGCAAACAAGCAGGCATATCCCCAATTCCAAAAATTTTTTGAGCTTTCAAAACAGAAAGTGAGGGAGAGCATAATTTCTGCAAGATTCCTTTTTAAGTAAACTGCACTTTTATATCAAGCAACATTAAAAGAGAATGAAATATTCAGAGGGAAAAAAGAGTTCAGAACTGAGGAAGTTGCTCACATCCTCCTGTTACTTGATCTGAACCATCTCATATCCATCTAGATTATTGCTGTTTCCTCTATCTGTCACAGATAAATGACTGTCCATGCAGTGAGAGACACTGCTATGCAACAGCTGTGCTCTAATGGATAGTTTAAAGTTCCTTGAGTTGGCAGAGGCAGGAAAGAAGGGAAGGGAAGGGAAGGGAAGGGAAGGGAAGGGAAGGGAAGGGAAGGGAAGGATGAGGAGGAGAGGTAAATGAGAGAGACGCAAATGTAATGGGTTTACATTGTCACCCTTCATAAATCTTGACCATGTCTTCAACAAGATCTAAAAAAATCAAAATTTCACTCCAGGACAGGGATGTTCATTATCCAGGTTCAAACTGTATGAAAAATTACTGTGGGAGAAACATTCACAATTGATTTATGGCTAAATTGAGGAAAGTGGAACTGCCATGGCCAACCCACTGCCTTCAAAATATCTTCCAATCTTGCCCCAACACTAAAAGCTTTGCAGGAAGCTGCTTCTATCATTTGTGTACCCAAACACAAGGCATTAGCCCAGCACATCCCATTAATCATTCCAGCCACCTAGAAATGAAAGCTGTAATAAAATGGAGAAAGGGGAAAAATTAATAATTTAGTACTTGATTTCTATCTGGTAAAATAGACCATTCTAAAATAAACACTTCTCTATAAGCCTGAGTGAGAGAGTCCTTAACAATATTTATATTAAAAAATTTAACCAATTTATTCATGTTTCTTTAAAAAAAAAAATAAATCTTTCTGTCAGAGGGAAGACTCAGGCTTCAGAATATTTGTTCATCTTATTTTTAAGAAATACCTAATTTATTGAGAACTGTTCAAGGCAAGCTAAACAAAGGGATTGCTTCATATAACAGATCGTTTTGGAGATCAGCTGTTCAATGTCTCCATATGCTTCAAATCAATACAAAGGGCACAAGACTATTTAGATTCATTTCTGTGCTCCAAGAAGTGCAAAAATATCTAAGGTCACACATTCTATGCTCACCAGCAAGTTCATCATCAACAGACACATTACACAGGAGCTACATCATTCCTTCAGGAAAATTTAACTCATACGCTGCTATGGCACAACAAATGTGTTGATCCCAAGCAGCAGCAGAGTGAAAGGAAAGCGAAAGGAAGTTAAAAAATGATGATTCTGCTTCAAGGAACAATCTCTAAAATCTAAAGGTAACTTTCTGACGCTGTGAAAGGAACTAGGACCTACTGTGAAAGAGCCATCTGAGTACAACCCTGAAAGAAGAAAGTCATGAAAGCCACCAGAAAAAAAAATCACACTGTGTTATTCTTGTAGCATCCTATTGAGCAATCCCCGATCATGCTTGGCTATAAGTTCATTTGTGCCTGCACACACCCAGACACACAGATCTGTTTCATGTACACCTGAGACAGTGGCTTTAGGCCACTGTTTTTTTTTCCAGAGCATGCCAACTAGACTAATGAGATTGTACATGTTATAGAAGAGACTTTTAAAGTTGCACAGTAGCTGAATTACACTGTATCAGCACAAGCACTAGACATCTCTATCAAAGGCATTTTTTTAAAATGAGCACAGTACACTGTATTATTAACTTCTCTTCTGGAATGTAAACAGGATTTCAGAAGAGGAATTAATCACGAAAAATACAAGTAACAGTTTGAAAACTGGAGCATGAAGAAACTAAGTTACAAGCCCTCTGAGAAGGCACATTTGTTGGGAGTTAGGCTTTTATAGGAATAGAGCTGTCATCTATCCTTTACCCCTCTTAAAATCTTAAATTTGAGGTCATGACATTGACCTCATGAGGATTGAACTCTTAATACCACCTCCCAAATTAGTCATAATTACTATCTTTTTGAACCACTGTGGGGTTTTACCCTGAATCCCTGTGGGCTTATACTATGGGATGGGAAGAGACTAAGTTCCTGACCTCCCACCTCCAACATAAGCAGTATCCTCCATACTTGTATCACTTCTCCTCTGTCTCTTAAGGCTATATTTTTGGTCCTTCTTCTGGCAGGAGCTTTCTCAAGCTCTTGAATGTTCTTATCATCCTTTTTCCAATCCACCTATTTCTGTCGCATCCTTTTTGAGCTCAGGAGGCCAAAATTTGGCATTGTGTTCTAGCTGAGACCACAGACACAGCTTTATACAAAAGGCTGTACAATATCCTCTCAGTTACTCAACTTCTTAGCAGTCTTGAATGATGTGGAACCTAATATCACAGTTGGGTTTTGGCTGGTGTAATTTGATCAAGTGTCCCCACTGATCTCTCATATTCATCTCTTCTGGATCTGCCAGGACCGACTGTTCACAGTCAATTGTTCTTTATTCATCATTCATCACTGATCTTCATCCAGCACTGGTCTGCCCACTGGGTAGAAAACTTTATGATTAATACTTCTTGCTCCTCCTGAAGAGACTGTGTACGTATTTCCACACAGATTTTGCAAAATGGTGACTCCAGGTAAACAACAGAAAACTTTGTTAATTTACAGATGTCCAAAGCCCAGCTTTGGTCTCTTTCTACCCCAACAGATTAGCCTAAGTGTCTGCTTTTCCTCTCCTTCCCAGCTTTCAGCCTCATAACAGTATTTTGTCTGTTATTCCACAACATTGGAGTTTCTGTAGATTTTTTTATCCACAGTTCTATCACTCATAGAATTTTGTTTCCAATTACTCATTACTTTTCTAATACATTCTCCATGCTAGAAGACCACTGAAACATTGGCTCTTATGGCAAAAAGAAACACACCAAAAAAAAAAAATTCAACATACAAAAAAAATAAAATAAAAAAACTGGTAAAAACTAGTAGACTACATCATGCCTCTGTGGTACTTTACTATTGTTTTTAAATGAGGATTTCAAATTGATTGCCAAGTACAGATGTAAAGTGTTACTTAAATATATCACTGAATTAACTAACTATGCCTGTAACTGATTCACAGCTGAAGCCCTGTTTCCAATAGAATCTATAAGAGACACAAGCCTCAAATCACTGTGAAACCCAGGCACAATTCAAATTCCTCTGGCATACGGGACTGATTGGTCTAGCACAGGTTTGCTGCTGGAGCATTCAGCAGTTTGTGCTTGAATCCCAGACCTTGGCCACTCCATTTCTGCTCACAGCATTTTGCTGTCTTCAGTACTGCACTGCTCTCCTTTGCAGATTTGCCGGACACCCATGCAGATTCATGGGTGGTTCTGTATGACTTCTGGAAACCAGAAACATGCTATTCTAGAAGCCTGTCAAGGGTTCTCCTTGCCTCCAGGCCCTCCAGAAGTTGAATTCTGAGCTCCAAGGGCTCATCTGCCATGAAGGAATTCAAGACTTTGATATGGGACACAAATAAGCAATCCAGGAAGGACAGGAAAAATTAGTAGGACACAGTGTCTTCCATGGATCTCTGCTGCATCAATGAAGCAGCTCTATCAAGAACGTTTTTCTAATCCCTCTGCTCCAAGAAAAGATCAACTGGATGTTGTGTACCTTTGAGGATGAATGCTAGGAAAGAACAAGCCAGAAGAATTCCACTGACTCAACCAGCATTTTGGAGAAAGGAAACAAAGGAAGAAAGAAAACCTAGTGTGTATGATATGGTTCAACTTCACTTTCATCATCTTAGATGGAGAGATAGAGACTGCTGAAACCATAGCAGAGGCCAATATGACAGCAGGGTTATTGTAGATGATATCCGTAATAAAAATGCAATAAAATTACATGGATGCACTGGTGTTATTACACTTCAGAAATTAAATTCTAGCACTGAAAAACTCAAAGGCATAGACATATTCTGAAATCTTTCAGACAGCCCTCACAATGACAGCATTGCTTCCTCAGGGCTCAGTCCTGCCTTGCCTGAAATTAGAGTCTGTCTTCTTTTTAGTTTCAGCACTGTGAGACTAAACCTTGGCATCCTCATTCCATGTAAACATCCACAGGTCAGTGAAGAAACTGCAGCCACTCTCCCTCGGATCCCTGTCCTACACTTATTTGTTCAGGAGTCTGCAACATTATCAATGTCTCATTATTGAATCAACTGCCACCACAATGACTGAAATGCAGCCCAAAAGTGGAAACTTCTTGTCTATTTGCCCCCAAGTCAGCAGCACACAGGGCAAAAAGACAACAACAAAACCCCCTGTGTGTGTGCTTCCAGGACAGCTGCCTTTCATCATGGCATCCAGCCCAGGATCACAGTCTCTGGGTTGGGAATACAGCTCTGTTCCCAGCATGCTCCCATCTGCCTGTCAGTTCAGTGTGGTGGGTGCTGAGTAACCCTCCTTCTTCCTTACATCAGCATCTTTAAGGCTTTAATATTCTGTTTGATCTGTTGGAGGCTGTGGGAGGAGTAAGCAATTTTCTGTCTGGCTTATTAGCTAGGTAGGAAATACTCCCCAATAAACACATTCTGTAGCATTGCCTTTAGACCTCTTCTCCGTGACATTGTTCTGCCCTTTTTTTGGTTTTTTGTAAGACATTTTTGTTTAACTTTACACATTCAGGCAAGTAGATATAATGCAAATAACCTGAGAGCCAGTGTTATTTATAACTTTACTGCACATAACACCCTCATTCTCCCCACCACCCTTTCACTCTATAAAAATATACAAGAGTAAACAGGCACTCCAGAAAAAGAAACCCAGGCATCCAGTGTTAAAACTGAACAGCTAAGAGCTTAGCAGCAGCAAATATAACCTCACCTCCTTGTGAATAATGCCTTGCTATTTAGTCTGGTTACAGATGCACTATGCTGCAAATACTATGCTGTGGTATCAGCTTTTCTCTACAATCTTTGCCACGAGTCTGGAGGATTATGTAAGTGGAGGCCAAAGAACCCGTTTGAGGAATTGAAAAAAGCCAGTATGTTTAAAAATTAGGACTTAAAAAAATTGTACAAATCAGAATGAAAATGCTGAAGTATAGACCATGTAATGTAAAAAAAAAGGGAAAGGAAAGGAAAGGAAAGGAAAGGAAAGGAAAGGAAAGGAAAGGAAAGGAAAGGAAAGGAAAGGAAAGGAAAGGAGAAAAAGGAAAAATCTAGCTGAACAACTTTAGAAGAACAGCTTTGCCCAAATTTCTGCCCAGATGTTTTGAGCAGCGTTTCATATCAATTGCATGCAGTTTCTTTCAAGGCACTGATAAAGGGGTGTCACTTAAAACAGAAACATCTATTACTCAAGCCTCCTGCTCATCACAGATGAGGCATATCCCTGGCTAACAATGTGGGCTTCATCTCTGTAGAGGCTTATAATAGTTTCAGAGCACTTGGCCAAAAGTCCCAACAAGCCTGCCATCAGGCTGAGAAGTGAAAGGGCACTTCAATGGTCTTTAGGTGTTGTCTCATGAAGAAAATCTTTAGAAGAATTTTACAGGGAAGCTTTTAGAGAAAATAAAAATATTTATTTCTTTCCTCTACTGAGGATTTCTGAATTCACACTGACATTTGACTGAGCAGTTACTTAGCATGCTGTACACCACATTTCACTTACAACAACAGCAGACACAGAAAGTTCCCCTTTTCCCCATGATGACAATAGTGTATATTTTTTATAGAGTGTTACAATTTTTCAAGGTTTGGAGTTATTTTTCTTCTTTTTTTAAAGGCTCAAAGAAGGGAAAATATGTTTGAAAGGAAGGATCTTTGATGAGGGGGACACTGGAACTGGAGATACAAAACTTGTTTCTATGATACATTAAATATCCTACCATGGTCAAACAGACACACACAATAACATTTATATGGGCAAAGGATCCACAACCATAGGTCTTCCACCACCTCTAGAAGTTGCTTCAGCAGCAGATTTTGTAATCAGTCACAGGCACCTGTAAGACAAAAGAATAAGGAACAAGTGTTAACAGACACTTCTCCCACCCACAGCTTGTAGCTCATTAGAATTTGCAAGAATCTTTAAGATCAAGGGTGACTAATTCATCTCCAGGTCCTGTGCTATTCTGTGATCAGCAGATGACTGAAATGTGATTTTTCTGTGATCCAGGTGTACAGCAGGGGCAGCAGGGCTGTCCATGGAGACACCCAGCAGTACCCAAACCTATAAAAGATAGAGGAAGTGAAGCAGCATCACACCTGTCAGCCTCCAGTCTGCAAGACCACCCTCCACCTGGTGCACAAAGTGGGTGTTTTTACCCACCACGCAGCATTACGGTTTGTGTCACTGGTGTTGTTAACAGCACACTGGGGAAAGGTAAGACAGCAAACACACATTTGTAATACACCACCCAGCTCATCAACAGGAGCAGTAAAACCTTTAAAACAGACATAACAGCAAAAGCAATTAAGGAAACTCCTTCAGTTCAGAGCTACCTGGGGCGAGCACATGAACTGGCATACAAGCTGCCTGGAGGCCCTGGAGAGCAGTTGCTGAATTAGTGAGGATTGGAACAACTAATTGGTGATTGTTTATCAAATAATACACTGGCAATTCCACTGTGCTCCAAGAGGGAGGCAAGAATAAAGCCATTTCAGGTGCCACCACTGTGAACTTAGCATTTTTCTAAGATACGTTAGACATATTCTTCAACTCTTTTAAGTGTCCATATGCAGACTAGACAGAGGCTGGCAGGAGGCACATTTAAAAGTGCATTTATTTCAAGTGTCTCTGCTAGTTCAAAGGACTCAAACAAAAACCGTTGTCTAAAGAAAAAACACAGATGTGGTTTGGAAAAGAGAAGGACGACAACTTATCACTTTTGAGGTGGGAGGAAGGGATGGCAAATATGCTACTAATTAATATAAAGCCTTCTCCTTCCTTGCTGCCCCGCTGTCCCCAAACACACAAAATGAAGAGCCTACTCTGCTCTGCTTGCTCAACACTCTTGGCACGTACCTCCTTCTCTCTCCCCCTCACACTCCCTCTCTCTCCATAAAGGGGCATGAAATGAGAAATTTTAGCAAGGTTTCTTTACAGAAGAGAGGCTTGGCTTCAAGCCCAGTATACATATGTGGGAGGGAGTCTTCAAAGAGAGACTCCCTCAGCGCTGCCCAAGGAAGCCGTACTTCTCACGGTCCGCAAGCGACGCTTTCTGGGACTCGCTGGCTCGAGCCCCACCCGTCCTTCAGAGACAATAAATGCCCCAGGAGGTAAAAACTTATGCATGATGCCATCTTGAATTTTCCTTAGTTTGAACTTTAGGAAAAAATGACCACATGTTGAGAGGAATAGTTAAAAAAAAACAAACCCAATCAAAAAAAAACTTGGAGTGTCACTAGATTTCCGTTTTATACAGCACGTCCAGTTGTATGAATTAGTCAATTTAAGGATTATTTGCTGTCTTTAGCTTCATACAGATGATGTCTTTTGGACAAGTGCTCGTAGACTCTTGTAATGCTGTGTTGGTATAGTTCTACAGGCACAGACAATTTACACTTACAAAAAGGCCATTTGCAGGTATAGTTTAACAACACTTCTATGAACATATTGATTTGTCCAAGAAAAAAATCCTTTTTCTCCCCTGGTCTAAATTCATATATTCTAGGGCTTTTGCTAGCATAGCAATGATGACAAAACTATAATAAATCCCTACCTGACACAGCTATACCAGCAAGACTAAAGCCTTCCTCTCAATTAGGTTGAAGTAGTTCATATCTAAGCAACACTTGTATTACAAGCTTTTCCCTCTCACAGCATAGTGCATCCTCCCCAATCACCTGGCTTTGCATCACTTCCTGCCCATACTCGGGTAAGCATAGATCTCCTAGACAACATTTACAGCATCAAGTATGCAACTGCAGATTCACCTAGGGCCATTTAAAAGGAATTTATTTTTTAAAAAAATTTCCCTCCATCACGCAGACAGATATTCTACAATTTCTGATGAACCTTCATGCCCAGCTTGCAGCCAATTCTGACCCACTTCTCAGTATTGTGTTAGCAAATGCTGTACCACACAGTTGAAATGTATGTTTGCTTTTGTTGTGTCTCCATCCTGTTTTAAAATGCACATGAATCAAATGCATCTAGTTTCCTCAGCCATATTTCCACTTTGAACATATCAGGAGGTAAACAAAGCAGACAGCTCTTAACTGATTCTTTTTTCTGTAATTAAGTAGGAGCTTCTTACCATGCCCAATGAAATCCAGAATGTTTCAGTGTAGATGCCTGAAAAACAGAAAAAAGTATTTAAAAAACAGTCTTTTTCTCAGTGAAAGTCTAACTCAAAAAAAAAATAAAAACTATTGCCAGCATAATTCTATATGTTGAGTTAAATAAATAAATACTTATCTGATTAATTGTTGCCTGGAATCCATTTGTGCTTGTATCTCTTGAGTTAGAGGCCATATTAAAAAAAGTGCACAGGAGATTTGAAATCTGAGGACAACCTAAAGCTTGATTCTAAGAAGGCTCAATGCACCAGTGCTTTCCCATGGCGTGGGTGAGACAGGTTTAGTCATCAGGTGTGACAGAGAGCAGTCTGTTGCAATCCAACATTACGTGGAGAGCCAACTAGAAAGCAACGTATTTAGCACATACACTGCACACATTACAATACCCTCAAAGAAAAGAAAATCAGGTGTTTCAGTACACAGGTTTTATTCAGGTCAGCTGCATTTCGGTCTCTCTGAAAAGCTACAGCAAGCGCCTGGATAGAAAGATGTTCACAATTTGGAGATTATTGCCAGACATCAACATCAGTGTTATTCACATGTGGGTGACACACTAATGTACAATGTACACAGCTATTAAGACAAAAAGACCCTTCAAAATTATTAAAATATCTTTGCAAATTAGGACTTCACCCAGAGACTGCTTTTGACCATCTCAGGCTTTTCTTTTTCAAAATCCTTCTGCCTGTCTCTTCTGCAAGAGCACTCACTGAAATCCTTCCACAAAAGCTGAAATTGCTTTTTAAGGGTAGGAGCTTGTTTGTCATGTATTTAAACAATACCCTGGCACAGGGTGGGTGTAATTACATGGGAAGAGACAGATGGGATAGGCTAAGAGACTGAGGAAGTTGAGCATCCTATCACACTCACAACTTTCACTTTTCTCCTCCTCAGGCAAGTGCAAACAGCCTCAGCCCTCCCCAGTCCCACTGTCCCAACCTCTGATACTCCACAGCACCCAGCAATCTCTGGTGAGGTGATTCCCTGAACCAGAACTGCATTTTTGTATACAGTAGCCTGTGGAAGAGTTTTCTTTAAGGGGTATGTCCAAATACCCCTGTCAGCATGGGAACTCTTGGCATCTATAATATCCCAAGGGAATTTCACAGCTCCAGGAAGTCCTTTTTGGTAGCTTTGAAACTGTCACTTAACCATTCTCCTGAGACTGCTTGGCTCCCATGGCATGGAGAATGAATGGGCATTTTCTATTTGATTTCTCTATGTCACTTGGGAGTTCACAGACCTTTGTTTCTTCCTGCTCAGATGGATGCCCAAGTGTAGTTTTACATATGGGAGTAACTCCACATTTCTATCAATATTTCATGTATCACCTCCCCTTCTTCTGCATCCTTTCTAAAACGATGGAACAAGGATGCAATATTAAAGTGTGCCATGCATCTATGCTGTAGCATAAAGATTTCTCTTTTTGTTCACAATTTCTTTACGAATCAATTCCAGTACTCAGGTTTTTTCTTTTTCTCATTCCTACTTCACATTCAGAAGACATTTTTATACAATCATTATAAGCCAAGATTTCTTGCCAAATGATAATTTAGATTCTATCACTGTGTATTTCAATTTAAAATTGTTTATCTTCCTCTGCACTACTCTATGTTCATCAACATCGAATTTCAACTGGCAGGTCATCCTTCAGTCACTCTATGGTGAGATTGTTTAGCAGTCCCATAGCACATCCTGACCTCAGCTATCCTGTCTGATCTGTTATCATCAGGAGGCTTTTTTCCTCATTTTCCACGTCTTTCAGGACTATCCTGAACAGCACCAGACTCAATAGCATGACTTCACTGGTTTTTCCATCCCTTCTCTAAAAGTTGGCCGGTTTCCCCTCACTTTTATTTCCTAAACTGAAATGATTAATAATTGAGGACTTTGCCCCTTAGCCCATGGCAGCTTGATTTCATTGAAAGTATTTGAAGATTATGTGATTATAACAGAAGCACAAACATCCAGAAGTTCAAAAGGGCCCTGTCCAAAATCTACTGTCCAGCCCTTCTTTAAAGGGTTATCCTTCATACACCAAGCTTTTAGCTTCTTCTTGAAATGACAGCATACATTACCTACACCCTGGAACGCCTCCTCCCCAGCCACAGGAGTTACCCTACCTGTGGAGAATGTGTCACTTGCCTCAAAGAGAGCTTTTCTCACTGTTCTTTCTTGAATCACAGAGAACTGCAAACAGGAGGGCCAGTTCCCGACCCAGTTATGGGCTACAAGTGCCCCACTGCTCTCATAACCATTAAGCCAAGGTATGTAGCAGGAGACACCAGCTCTGGAGAATTTTTTCCCATATAGTCCATGTGGAAAGATATTTTTTCCTGTTCTTTTTTATTTTGGAAAAGCTGTAGCTCTTCTCTCCCATTCTCAGCCTTCTTGTACACATGCATAGGTTGAACAATGATGCGTGTTCCATGCTCGCACAAACCCTCTGTTTTTGAATGCTGTTCAAACAACACAATGCCACATGTGGTTTCTCAGTGTTCAAGAGCAGTTCAGAAGTCCCAATTTAGACTCTGAGGCCCACCAAATAAAAAGGAATGTGATGCATATGTTCCCAGTTCTAGCTCAGCAAATATAGGCTAGAGGAAGAGAAAAACATCAAGCCTAGTAACTTAATATTATACTAGATGAATAAGTATAATTTTCTAAATAAAAATAATTGGCTCAAATATAATGCCAATAACCCTTCAGGGACTTCAGCTGGTGAGCACCATTGAGAATAATAAAAAGCAATTCTTACTGCATGCATACACTTTAAGAACAAAAACACAGTGTGAGAATTTTAATTCCAATGATTTGGATAAAGCTGGCTGCCCTGAATCAGCAAGCAAAGCACAAGGGGTACAGGGAAGTACAAAACCAAAAGAACTGTAACTCTTAGACCAATCCAACCTTAGCTCAGCACAACTCCAGGACTGCTAGGACAACACATCAAGTGAATGCTGTGCTACAACATGTAGCTTCTTTTGGAATAGGATCTCCACTAGAGAAAGTACAGGCCCCAGCACACACCACAACTGAAGTGGCTGGTGGTCCTCACAGAGCAGTGCTGTGGATGGAAAGGTATCTGCTCAGGCCCTGCATGGCCCTTTCCTGTACTAGAAGCAGTATATAATTATAATAGGCAATGAAGAGTCAAAAAAAAATAAATCTTGAAGGAAATAGATAGTGGTATTATTCTGATTCTGCCTTCTCCAGCAGAGTTCTGCTCATTGCAGCCTTAAAGCACAGAAGCAGCTGGTACTTTCTCCTCAGAGAGGACAACTCCAGAGACAGGTCAACACTGCAGTTAAAGGATGCACTTATTCATTACACAGACCCCCTAGATTTCCCCAACATAACCAGTGAAACCCCAGGCTACCTTCTTCAAGGACATAAATACTGTGGGAACAGAGCAGTCAACCTCTGCCATCCTGGTCAGGATGCACCTCCTGCAGCACACATTGCTTCCTTAAGACCCAGTGCAGCAGGGAGCAAGGAGTGGATTCAGCCCAGCTCATTCACCATTTAAAAATTAATGGCAAATGCAGCCTCTCTAGCTGCAGGTAAGGCGCCCCAGAGACCTCTGAAAACGAATGTCAGCCCTCCAACTCCTGTTCCTATTACAGCACTAATCTGCAGGTTCATCCACACACCCGTAAATGCTTAAAGCAGCCTGTTAACTCTACCAAAGGACTGATTTTCACTCGGCTCACACACACAGAAAGGCAAATGCAACATGTCGATACACACATTCTGCTATCAAAGAATGACTTAGAAGTATCAAATTTTTAGTATCGCATACTTATTTACTGACGCCTGCCCTAGCAGATATTTGTAACCTAATACTGTATTTTACTGATATTGCAGACAGTATAACCAATCTCCTAAACTCTCAACGCTCTCAATGGATTAGTATGATGTGTGGAGCAGTTTTAGCTTACAAAGCACTACTTTAGTGTGTAGAGTTATTGATTTAACTTAGAAATTCTGCTATGTCGTGTATTTTTACTGATTTACCTTTACAGTAGTGTAAGAATATCTTTTCTTCCCAAAAAAAACCTTTGACACACTTCCTTATCCAATAGAAAATATTGCTCCTAGTAGGATTTCAGGACGAGTGCTCAGTAATCAAAATTATGGACTTTTGGAAAATTTTTTTGTGTTGCAGGGCTCCTCCCACATTACTCATGTCTTTTTTTCCTAAATAAACCTGGCATATCCCCTAAACTTTCCAGAAATTTCTCAAAGGAACACCTGCAGTTTCATATCAGCATGCCCTCTCCCCTCTTCCAGCCTCAAGCCAGACAGATACTGATACATAGGGAAAACTTTTTCTCCCATCTGGAATACTTCCCAGAGGTACTGATACATTTTCCTTCTTCTCAGCCATGATAGTCACTCAACCCTCTAGTCTCCTTTCCTTTTGAATGCTGCAGGAATCTCCCCTGTGCCAGCCCCAGTCCCAGCTCACAGATCTAGCATATATGGAAAGCTGCAGCTGAATTGTGCATTCAAATGGCAGAAATAAAGTAATCCTGTGGCATTGCTAAAAGCTTATTTTGAAAGCACATTTTAAAAACAAGACCAAACCTGAGAACCACTTGGGAATGTCAACGGCATTCTCCTCCAGCTTTTCTTCATCAGCAGCTGTCTCTGCAGCCATGCAGCTCCAACTCCTACCTTCTGCCCTGCACTGCACCTCTTTCATCACTGTTTATACATTTTCTTCTGTTAACTATTCTGTATGTTTAAATCCTCCTATATTCTGCTATGTTAATCAATAACAGCCCTCTCTACCTCTTTCATTCCTCTGCTAATCAATGTGATATTGAAAGTGCTTCAATTTTACCTTATGATGACTTCACATGGCACAAACCACCATCAAGAAAGAAGGCTAGAGTCTAGCACTATAAATATACTTTCCTCCTTTTTCTTTGCAGAGGTAGACTTATATCAATAATTAAATATGCCAAAAGGCTCACCTAGCCTGTATCTTGAAGTACTCCAAGTCACCATATTTTTGTACATTCAATGAATTATAGTATTGACTGTATTCATCAGAACTCTCCATATCAACCCACGGCCAGTAGCCAGTGACGTGGCTTTAGTAAGGGCACAGACTTCAAAATAATTGCTGCACATCTGTTGATTCACATGAACCAGTTACTTGTATGTTTTTCTCTGGCTTATGGTAAATGCAGGGTAACTCACACTATCTCCAAAAAAGAATGCCATATGGTTCTATCCCACTTCAACATCACAAGGAAATTGCCACAGAAAAGATTTACACATTAAAGCATCGCTTTAGTCTCAGACACTTTACCTTGGTTAACAGTGTTTCCACACCCTCACACTTTAAAATAATGATATCATAGTATCTGGATGCTACCAAATTCTCCCTCTGTTAAAAAATATATTTAAGTTTATATCTAAACTTCTGTAATGGTAAATAAAGCCCTGTGATTTCAGAAGGCACATAGATCATAGATAAATGGGTCTAGCAACCAAAATCTTCTCTCTCACACAAGGATAAATTGTGCCATTCCAGCAGCTATTTAGACCTCACTGCCTGAACTCATGCTGACCTGAAACATACCCATTCCTTCATTACCCCAAGCTTCGTGTCATGTGCAGCATCAAACAACTTATCTTCTTCCTGCTCACAACACCTCCAGCAATAGCACTCTTTTCAAAGCTAAAAAAAAAAGAAAAACAAAGAAAAAAAGAAAAAAAGCAGACTATTTAAAATGAACTGATGCTTATGAAGTTAAGACAAAACAGAACAGCATACCCAACTCTGCTCTGTATTTTCCAGCAGCACAATATCCTGCGGTGGCCTCAGCCAGCTGGGCTCTCTGACCCTCAGACTGATCCCTTGAGTGTGTTCCTATTTTATCAAGCAATGAACACTCCAGCCCCAAAGCCAGCAAGAAGTTTGTCACTGACTTCAGCTGAGAACAGGAACCAGCTCAATCATAAGAAACCTTGAGCTAAATAAAGCGGCAAGAAAAGGCACAGGAGGGAGGTGGGGGGGTGTCAGCTCGGAGTGCTGTGGGGCACAGCTCTGCTTGTTACCAAGGTTACTTGGTACTTCCCCACATAAGACTTCATTTTCAATCACCAATAAATCTGCGAAAGTTTGACCCCTTTGAGTGAGAAACTGGGGTTGAAATGCATTAAATATATGCTGCAGCCTGATTTGGGGGTGAGAAAAAGGTTTCCAGACTTAATATTGTAGGCAGTTTTGAGAAAGAGGTTACAGGGAAATGTGTGGACGGGGAAAGCTCTTTTCCAGTAAAGACTCGCCACTATGGCCTCTGACAATGAGTATGACACATCAAAAATTTACTGTTTGTGTCAGGCATGTATGTAAACAAAAACCTGCCTGAATCTGAACAAGGTGTAAGTCCTCAAACAGAACGCAAAAGAAAAACACCAGTTAAGAAACAGTCAATAAAGATGCATTCAATTTTTAGCTGCTTTAGCCGATAAGCTGCTTAGGCAATTTCAGCCATTCCCTCAAGGCTCCCAAGCCAGCAGGTTTGCTCCAGGCTGGGGCTGAGCAGGACTTTCCCTGAAACTGCAATTCCAGTGTGCTGAATGACATTCCGTATAAAAGCATGGATACCCTCTTCCTCCACCAGTGTCTACCCAGCCAACATCTCATTTGCTCCAGTGAACATGGGAGAGAAAGTTTTAAGAAGCAAATATAGTAGGGACAAAGTAGTGTCAGGCTTGCAACATTTAGGAAGAAATAGAGGGAAAAATATTATGTAGGTAGGGAAATTTCTCTACCTAAACCCTTAATGACTGGCCTGGAGAGCCTGAAATTACAATATATGAAAAATGAGATCTGAAAGTCATGGAAACTGAGATCATTCAGAAGTCTGGCACAGAAATCTGGCTAAAAAAACATGACAAAGAAGCAACGCAGGTGTGAGTGT
This sequence comes from Thryothorus ludovicianus, assembly GCA_013397245.1. Taxonomy (NCBI): domain Eukaryota; kingdom Metazoa; phylum Chordata; class Aves; order Passeriformes; family Certhiidae; genus Thryothorus; species Thryothorus ludovicianus. The sequence continues at coordinate 506,860 of VZTB01007326.1, forward strand.
CAGCTCTGATGATCTTGGATGCAGAAGAAATGCTGAGACTGTGTCCAAGGGGTACCAATTAGCTGAAGAACCTTTGGAAAGGAGTCCAGGTCTGAGATTCAGTGGGAAAAAACCAACATGGCAGAAAATACCAAAGTCCAAGCAGAGACAGACCAGAGGAAGCTCCTTGATCAGGGTAATTTTTATGGCTGAGACAAATATTGAGATTTCTGTCAAATATCTCTGAAGTGAATCCTAAAGGGGATTGGTGCTGCTTCATGTCTGACTGTGGGGAAAATGCTTGGTGGCCACCAGTTATTCCACTAGTTGCCCTGCTTGATGTGGTGGACAGGAAGATCTCTGCTATGTCCAACAACTCACAGGGGTGCACATTTCACACCCTAACATTAATTTGGGGTTTGCAAAAAGGGAGTTGGCAGGGAACAACTTCTTCCCCTGTGCCTCTCATATTCCCTGGTCTGTTCATGTAGTTTTATTTTAAAAGGCTTGATTCTGTTACCTATAGCTGAATCCATTCCTGTGGTGCCTCAGCCTGTACTTAACTGCACACGTATCAATCTACCTATCTATCTTGAAGCTCAATGAGAGTTAGGAAATTGTGTTTTGAAATGTGCACCTTGTCATTGCATAAAGACCTTATACTAGGAGGAGACGAAAAAAGGGATATTTTCCATGCTTGAGAAATAGTTATGGCCATATTGAGTACAGCCTCCTTCCCCTCAAAGAGTGTTTTAATCCTGATGTCATACAAGAGCCTAACTTTTGCACTATGGTAAAATCTGATCTGAGCAGCCTTGTTGACTTAGGACAGCATTCCTCCTCATCAACAAGCACAGACGGTACTGTTTGGGGATTTTTTCATGAATTTATTTAAAACATGGTGATTTCAAGCTCTGCATGCCATTTTCTGTTAGTTACTTAGGGAAACTTTGCTAAATAAAATCTGTAAGCATCACTACAGATGGGAAAAACAGAGCCCCATGAGAGAAGAGTACTGCCCCAACCCCCTGTGCAACCCAGGAGGTGATTTGGAAGAGAAGACACAGTCTCCTACAGTACAAACCTCCTCTATGGCAACCCAAAAAAACCCCAAAAAAACAACAGATCCAAAGTTATTTAGCTAGTGGTGACACTTGCCTTTCAGTAAAAGGGCTGAAAAAAATCTTGATCGGAGCCATAGTTCACGAACTTACCCAAAACTTTCCAGTTCAAAGCACACAATAAATCTGGCATATGGCCTGTCTCACCTGGCACTCTGAGAACTACCAGGTCATTTGTTCCCTGGAAGGATCACTTCCTTCTGATCCTGGTGCTGTTTTCTCCCCAGTGCTACATTGGTTTCGTGGCTGACAAAGGAAAGGACAGCTCTTGCTAAACTTGCATCATTCGTGTTTCATCACCTCTAGGGGATCCTCTTACATTTCCATTACTACTACCCCCTTCGAATGCTGCTTCTTGATATTTGCTGTTCAGCATGCACTGTTTTCTGTGCAGGGGTTGGGCCAGCACAAGCCATTTAGCCTCACAGTTTGAAGAAAAATATTAGAATGCCTTTTACAGAAGAACAAACATTGACTCATGTTAGGAAATGGCACTTGTGCGATGCACTATTTTGCAAGACCACCATGGTTGCACTGCCTCACTCTGATCAGCCACATTAATACTTGAATACTGGATGACAACAGTTGAAGATTAATTCCAGTAAGTTATTCATGCCTGGAGGTTCAGATTTCCAAGCAGAAGCATGTGGGCTAGACTATGGCATTTCACCACATCCCCAAGGAAAGTGTGATGGGAAGTCACCCCGGTCCAAGAGGACCAGAGTAGCTTGTACCTTTGCAAAATAATCCCTCTTCCCACTTCTCTGTATCCAGGACACTTTACCATCGAAGATGATATGCCAAGGGCCTTTCCTTGCTGCCATCCAGCACTGCCAGCCAACATGCTTCCAAAAGGTGTGGACATATTCAACCTTGTATCCCCCTTGGAGTAAGACACATCATTTATTTAGCCAGGGAATCAAAAAAAGGCCATTCTCAGACAAGCAAGACAATGTGTTTCTGTGCTGATCAAGTCAGGACCTGTTTAGCCCTCAGCATTTATTTCAGTTCCATACTCCTTACATAAGAGTCTTCAAGTGAGAAAGACTTTGAGAACATGACAGTGTGAGAAGAGATTCTGTCAAAACGTAAGTGTGAGGGCCTATGCAGTGAAGAGCCTCTCAAGGATGCTTTCTGCCACAAGGACAAACCGTTTCCCTTGGATTGCTTCTGACACACATGGAGCATGTAACTGATGTCCAGGAACATTACTGGAAAGCCAGGGCAGAGGGGTTCAACCAGCCAACACCTAACCTCTGCAGGAGGAGGTCCAAGGAGTGCCTGCATCCCACTTCTAGTTTGTGCTTAGGGTTTGAGGAATATAAATAGCAGTGAGGTTATTTGGGATATTATATATTTTTCCTGAAGTTATCATAATACACGATTTTTCTTCTCCCATGTCATTTTTTAAATAAGGAAGGAGAAGTAGCCTACTTCTCAGGAGGGCCCAGCAATCCCAATTTGACTCCAGCAACATCTAAGGGAGTGCCTTTGGCATGCAAAATTCCACTGAAGACAAGACTAGAAGATATTACTTGCTGATTTCCACCTTTGAAATGGAAGTTCAGAACCACCAAATAGAAAGTCTCTAGTATAAAATTCAATACTACCAAATCACTACACAGAAGCCACCAAGACATCAGATCTTAAACACATGAATCCAGTTATTATTGTCTTCTTAAAACTCACTGCCAGACATCTCCACATAGCAAGTAACAAATTGGCTCAATATTATTTAAGACATATGCAAAGGAGTACAAATTGAATTCTTCAATATACTGAACACTATTTTAACAAATGAACCCATGTTTATGTTAGGCAGAAGTTCAGACAGAAATCATCTTGAAACGTGACTTTCAGTTCCCACATAGGAACAAACTACGATAAAACAATTATTAAAAATAGCTACAAGTTCTCTACTGGTTGTGCTGAAAATCAGACAGGTTTTTAAAATAACCAACAAGAGTGTGAGTTCTCTTGGGCTAAATATAAACAGTAAAAAACACTGATATTTTATGTTTTCTGAGGGAAAAAATAATCCAAATTTAAAGTCCTCTCTTTCTCCCCCCTTCTATGACCTGGGCAGAGACAGGAGACATTTATAATGATGTGTAGTAAAGTCAATTTTTCCACTGCTTTGCAGTCGTGTACCTCCATAAAACAGACAGAATGCTGCCAGTGGAAAGACAGAGAACTTCTGGTGTGTGCCTTTTATCCTGCTATTTTACAGCAGTATGGGCATAAAACAGGCTCACAGAGCTCTCACCGACCATCACAAAAGTCCAGGTCAACACAGATCAGGCTCCTTGTCTGACCTGTCAGCTGTGACCCTCATGCTGGGATTACCTCTTCCAGTCCCAGGCCTTTCTGTTTCCTCTTCCCAGCCTGCTAAGGACACACGGAGCAGCCACCACCAAGGTTCAGCCTGACCTTTGGCTGAGGGGCTGGGGACATTGCTTACGGGATGATGGCCAGGCTACTCAGCAGTGCCCAGCGCTGTGAGGATTTGTGGGGCTGCAGACACCCTGCCTCTAAAACATCCTTCACAGCACTGCTCTGGCAAAGGACTGCTGGAAGTGATTCTATGCTGCTGTCTGCTGAGATTACACAGAGCACTCCAAAGATTTCCACCCCTTTCACATCTATTAGCCAGCCGCGGAAGCTTACAAATTATCCATATTGTAATGCAGCATGTTTTATGCAGCTACAAGTTACTCAAGATCACCAACACCTCGAGGAGCTGAGCAAACAAATAAACAATAAACAAACAAAAAAAGAAAAAGGCGAAAGAATGTAAACAACACGTTAGAAAATCATCTTCACCTTAAGAAAGCCATGTTAGAGGCCCTATTTTAAAAGCAGCAAGCTCAGGATTTCAGCCTGAGATACAGACAGTGTTGAGACAAGGGGTTTACACGAAATTCAATATAACTAGTATTTACTAGAGGAGGGAAAAGGTTCAGAATATAGAGCAGGTCAAGTAAAAGGATTGTGCAAAACTGAAAACACCTGCAAGGTGGGGCACATATGGTAGATGTGCTGATTATATAAGAGTAGACAGGAAGAAAAAGGAGCTTTTATTCTGGATGGAAAAGAGCTGTCTACTGCTATGAGCCAGCACCTGAAACTGTTGAAAACCATTACAGCCATGTTCTCAAGCAAACAGCATCAGACTGTGTTGGGCTTAGTCCTCTCAGCTTCACAGGGAACAGCATGGGAACTTAGCAGACAGAGACCAGTGCTTTCCCATTTTATCTTAGCCATTCCCAAGGAGCAGAGAGTGTGTTCAGGTGTGAGCAAGCATTTGCAGAAGTGTTGCTGCCATCCTGCTCAGCCTTCCTTCAGCCCAAATTCTAGCAGAGCACAGACACAATCACTCTGAGCAGATTGTGAGTAAAATACCAGGGGGGAGGGAGAAGGGAAGGGGGCAAAACACTACCCCCCACGTACCTAAACTACAAGGGATAAGACAGTGAATTAACTTAGCTGAGCTTATTTTCCCTTCAAGTTTTGCATAAGAATCACTAGGAACTAATAGGAAAAATTCTGAAAGAGCAGTTGAAAAGATATGGTTTTATAGACTGTCATAGATTTTTTTCTTAAAATATTAAATATTAGCTATAATAAGCCATTGAAAAAACAGTGCGTTAAACATTAGCCAGAAGCTCTCTAACAGTGCTGTTCCAGAGTTGCACCCAAGAGCCAGCTGGGAACTGGCTGTGACAACTCTGATGCTTCCAAGGGGGCAGAAGCAGGGAGCTCACCAGAGGTAGCTTTCAATATTACTCATTTTTATTAAGCAACAATCTCAAGGAGAAAACTTAGCTCCATTCCTCCATACTGTTCCTCTCCCCCTCACCCCCAAACGCAGCCCCCCAGCAAGTTTAGGTTCTGATCCTAGATATGTGTAATTAAGTCTTGTAATAGTCAATAAAAGCATAAATTAATAAATAGATAATGAGAACCAAGTATTTTCATGATCCAATCTGCCCTGGCTCTTGCTTTATTAATCCATGCACAAATGGCCTTCAAGCACAGGTGATTAACACAGCCAAAAGCCAGACATCCCACTTCTATCCTTCACAGCAGCTGAGGATGTGAGGATGCAGCACACCTCTTCACATTAACTGAAGCTCCTACTCATCAGAAGCCCAAAGGAGCAGTACTATTGGAAATGCCACTTGATTAGTCTATGACTCAAGGAGAAGTGCCTTATTTATTATTAAAGCAAAAAGTCTCATTAAACTGTATTTTTCAGTAAACCCGGGACTAGCTGATCTCCACAGCTTTTTAGCTTGTTCTGGTACACTCTGAAGCAGCACACCAAATACAGTGTTCACAAAGCTAGTTAGAAAGAGTTTGCCTTTTTACCTTGTTCTCATTTTAGCAAGTATAATGAAGACGGACGTAGAAACATTTAGTGAAAAAGAAAACTAGTATTTTCCCCCTTCCTCAAATTCTTACAGAGCTTCACTTTGGGGGCAATTCATCCTCCTTTCAGAGCTGCTCTTAGAGACTGTCTTAAAATAGGTAACAACATTCAAGATTTGAAAAGTGAGAGGTCACATAATGCAATTACTTCAGATAATCAGATCTGCAGAGTTACTGACACATCAGCAATGTTTGTCACTGCCTCACAGGAGCTTAAAGCACATAAACAAAATCAATTCCAAATCCAGAATCCCAAACAAATAAATTGGTTACCCAATCAGATGAGAAAGAGGGAAACAGTTTTTCCCGAAGCCACTCAGATTTACACCAACAGAACAGAGTAACCCACTGTTTCTAACCACTTAAGAATGTTGAAGGCAAAACATAAATTGACATCATAATGTCATCTTAATAAATACAACCAGCATCAGTATCACAGTCCAAGCCTACCTACCACTGGATTTATTATTGACCAAGGAAACAAAATATGAAGGTGTTTGTTTGTCTTTGAAATTAATTGGTGAGTCAGTATTCACCAACAAGTAAATCAGGACAAGAACACTTCCACACATAGTCCTCCTCCATGAGGTTCCAGCAGACTTTCTGCAGAAATCAGCTATGAGTTGTGTCTGTGTAAGAAAGAGTTCAGCCAGATACTGTGAGAATTATGGTACACAACACCTATTCTATTAGAAATAAATGATCTCATTTACATTTTAATTCTGTGGAACAAGCCACTCTCAACAGGGCAGTTTGCTGGAATTACTGAAGATGTACAGAAGTTGTAATTTTCATCATAAATGCAACATTATGTTCTCATCAGAGAACTGAAAGGACCAATAGGCATATTAGAGAAACTGCCTGTCTGGGAGGGCCCTCCAAGTCTTCATGAACACAGCCTCTTCCTATCTTGCAGTGTATTGTTGCACAGCTAAATATCACAAGAAGTCTCATTAGTCATATGGAAATAAGTACAGAAAATACTGTACTTTTTATTGACCCTTTGAAATGAATAACACCATACAGATGGAAATCACACCCAAATATCTAAAGCTGTAAATAATTTAATTGAACGAGCTCCAAATACATTCCAATAACTACAGAATTTACTGGTTCCTCTCTTTTATTTAGAGTTTCATTTCTTTGAATTTTGTACTCCTTAAAATAAGGACCTGCCATCCCTGGTGGATCAGAGGATGGAAAGACAAACTCCTCTATAGGTGCTGCAGTGCACCAAAATACCACTTCTAATTTTTTTCTCTTTTAACAAAGACTGCAATCAGGGCTGGGTCAAAGTCTGCTTAGAGGATGGAGACATTGGTTTTACTGCATGCCTTTTGTACTCACTGTGATCTTAATATTGCTCATGAGAAATTCAAGTAGTACTTGGCAAATAACTGTGGCTCAGTGAAACAACCAACACCCATTCAAATATTAAAAGACCTTGAAATACACTCTTCACGAGTTATTTCTACAATGGCAATCACATATTTATGGGGTGTTAGTACTTACAACAAACAGAGATAGAGTCCTTATTTTAAGCTCTTAGGTAGGGAAGTAACATTAACCCAGCTTTCATTTCTGAGGAGACATATGCAATCATTAAGTTGAAAGCTATTCTGAGGCAGATTTTTCTTCAGCATTTCTAACTGAGCTTGCATCACTTTATACAGAGCAATCATGGGAGCCAAAATGAGAACCCTTCCAAGTCACTCTCACTGTCTTTCTGGCTTTATGACTATTAGCATTATTGCTTTCATGACAGAAGAGCTTCAGCATACATAACATCCCACGAGAGCCTATAGTGCTTTAGTGAGCATTCCCAAAGTAGGGTAAGAGATGGTTTTGCACAACATCAAGATCTGGATCAATGCCAAACACAACCCAGACCAAATCTCTGGGATATCCAGTGGTGGGATTTCAACAAGCACTTTTTCTGTCTTTCTTCTCTTCCCTTCCCATCAAATAGTTTTTTTTAGAAAACCTCAAGATGAAGTGGGGTTACTTCGAGATGAGAACATAGGTTATCCACAAATGATATTTGTAAAATGCTTTCTTCCATGTTTCCCAGAAAAGAAAAGAAAAAAAAAAAAAAACCTGAAGAAATTCCTCTCCCAAACCCCCTTTCCTACTACCTCAAAAGAGGCCCAGGGCTAAAACAGCTTTATCCACTGATACAGCTTTCACTATACATTGAGATATATTCAGATAATTTTCAAGATGCTGTCAATAGTAGAAAAAGGAGTAGCTTGATGAAGAACTTCCCTTAGACTAAAAATCTTGTGTAAACAGAGTGTATGAATTTAGCAGTTCTACCCACCTTATAAGCACACTATTGTCAAAGGAAATCCTCACCTCAAATGAGTATTTTTCACATTATTTTATAGACCCAGCCTAAGAACTGGGGCAGCTCAAGAAGGATGCCTCACAACAGCACAGAGATGCTTGAGTACCACACTGCTATCACTGAAACATGCCTCGCAGCAGAGAGGGAAAAGGAACTCTGTAGCCTACAGAGCAAGGAAAGAGTCAAAATGATTTTGCTCCTTCGTCACCCCCTCTCCGCTTATCATCATGCAGGAGGAGGAGGGCGATCTATTGATACTGGGTGTAAAGACAGCTGCTCTTCTGATCCAGCGTGGCTTTTGTTAGCAGCAGCAGAGCTGGTGAAAGAGAACAAACGCTCTCCCATACGTGCATTGTTAGGGCAGGAGACAAAAGAATACCTGTTTTGAATCACTGAGGACTATTACTGTAACAAAGTACAAGATAACATTTCGCCAGAGGATACAAGAGATTCTGAGAGGAGCAACAATGAAACCAGACAACCTTTCTGTCATCTTATCAAAAACTGCTTGGGGTACTTACTGAACAGTGGGGGAACAATAATAGCAAATAGAGAGCAAACACAGTTAATCTTTGCACAAAGGCTTTTTGATAAGTAATAAAATAGAGTTAAGAGTGGCATGCTGGCCTTTGCCAACTCACATTGCTTAGAAGAAAGGATATAAGACAGCCTAAACAATTTTAAAATAAACAAATCCATACACAACAGGGGAATGTTGCATGAATGAATTTCCTCATTCTCCTTTTCCAAGCAATTCAAGAAGCAATCAAAGCACTCTGAGGTTTTCTATGCTTTTACATACTTTTTTTGACACATTGCTTTACAGAACATTCACAACAGCCCACTATCAGTAGCTCTGGTGTCACTGTATGGTATGTAAATAGAATAGGCAGATCTTTGACATAAAAATAATAATCTCTGCTAAAATTACAGTACTACAGTGTATCATAGCATCAGAACTATGGAAATATTAATACATGGATCTTTGACAATACAATGTAAGATGTCACTTTGAGCAGTTATTATGCTAATAACGGATACTTATTATAAAACAACATGAAAGAGGTAAGCTATGTGGGTGTAGAAAGGGGTATTTAGTATTCAGAAAATGTATTTAAAAGGGAAAAAAAAGCAAGTGCTTCATACAGCATCTAATCCCACATTAGGCGGATGAGGAGTTCCCTGGCAGATGGGTGTCAGGGTACCCTGGGACTTGGATGAAGCAGCACATTATCTCTCAAGGGAGCACACATGCCAATATAATTTACAACATCCTTCGAGCTTGTTTTTGTAATGCAGTGGGCCAAACTGGGACCGAAATCATGAAGGTAGGGGGAAAAGTGGCACTAGAGCTTTGAGGATTAACTAGGAAAACTGCTCATCAAATCCAGCAGGGTTTCAAGAGAGCACATTCTGCTCCATGCTCACTGACTTCAAAATAAAATTAAAAAAAATTCCAATACTGAAGAAAGAAAGAAACCACAATGAGGAAAATGTCTCATATCAAATTCCCTATACAAGCCACCATAATGACTGGTTCCATTTAAGCTACAAGAAAGTGTCCATTTACATTAAAAAAAATACTAAGACTATTAAATGTTGCATTTAAAGCCAAAGGAAATATTTACAAAGCGTTTGTAATATAAGGAGGAACCCAAGGAAAGGCAGTTTCTGTCTGCCTGATGGCTAAAAGTAAATTTGTCTAGGGTTTTTCTAGTTGGGACAGGAGCAAGTTATAGATATTCTACATTAATTCTCACCTGGGCTTTTTTACTCTGCACTAAGACCCTGTTTTCCACCTAATCTGAACTACAGAGTCACTCTGGGGACAGAATCACCCATTTGCACAGGGCTACTACACTCTAAATTCAAACCTTGGCTGCGCCTTACAAAAGGTTCCGTACAACCGAAGCCATTCTCATCCTTACAAATATATCCCTCAGCCCTGAAACAAACACAAACGTCACGTTTGTGAAGACAGAGCAGAAGATGCAACACTTCAGACAACAGCCATAAATAAAATTCTTACAGGCACAAACATAATCCATTTCAAACAGGAATGTTGGTGCTTGTGCTGCAGCGGTTGGAAATACCTGTCTTTCAACATTAAGCCTTGCGAGGATAATGCTTAGCTGCAATCTAAACCTTGGTGATTGCAGCAAAACAACCAGAAGCTGTGTGATTACTTACTGCAGCTCCCAGTCAGGGAGAGGGAAATCTGCCACGTAGCTCACATGCAAGTACAAGGAACCCCCTGTCTCAAACAAAATAATACAGGGAATTATTTGGATTTTGCTTACATTTGCAAGGATTTCCTCACGTACATTTCTGTGTACAGATGCATTTCCAGGACAATTGCACTGACCATGGACTAGATCACAGATCCTTCTTTTAACTACTTGGCAATTTCCTGGTCCAAGTTTATTCAACCACCCAGTCATGCACCACCTATCCTTCCTCCTCTTTCAGAGTCCTACAACTTTTCCAATTTACATGCAGGCTCCCTGATAACTTTATAGCTTGTTATACAGTTCTCTACCTTCTGCGATAGAGAGAAGGCCATGGCCACCTTCAAAAGCTACCAACAAGAAACTGGGAGTCTGCAAACTAAAAGTTACTGCTTTACTAGCATGACAGCAATAGACAGCTGTGACCAGCCACTGCTGTGTTCAATCTTCAACTTGTCCTTCCCCTACTTTTCATTCTGAACTTAATTACTGCCCAACATACTACGAACAAGATTTGGACAGTGGTATTTATCTAGTAAAAAGCACTACTGCTCTCATCAGTTAGACCTGGAGCAGGCTGAGAAGATGACAAGAACACAAGGCATGTAGGAGAGAGCAGTAAGCTTTCCACTGTGCACACCCTTTAGAGATATGCAGATGGGAGGGGGGGAGAGAGAGGAGAAAGAAAAGCCTTAGGCACATTCCTGCTAACTCTCATGATTAAATTCCTACTTTTAGAGTATTTAGGGTTTGTTTTTTTTCCCCTAAACCTTCAGTTGTAATAATCAAGGTATTTTGTCATACTAGCAAATTTCCCTTTACAGCAAGGTAGCAGGCAGAGCATAAGAGTCTTGAAAACAAGATTCCTCCAAAAGCTAGAAAGCAAAAGTCATTAATAAATCATTCATCAGTCCTAAGCCATACTCATCACTGGGATCCTGCTTCATGACTTGAACTGCAAAGTCTACCATAACTGCTGAATTTCCCTACCCGACAAGTGAACATAACTCATTTTGCTCTGTGTGCTAGGAAGCCCTGGAATTTTTCTTGGCATTTTAAGATAAACTGTCCCTTCAGGCTCTTCCAGTCTCCTCTTCTCTTCTAATACCATAGCCTCAATTAGACCATGATTAAAGAGGAGGTACCTACAACTACCAGCAGAAGGTAAAGGTTGTCAGTTTTATTACAGGTCAGGAATGTGTTTCTCTCTGCACTCTAGATTTCGGAGTTTAATGGGGAAATAGAGTTTACTAACAGGCAAGTAAGATTTTCTCAACAGGATTCAGTCTTGATTATCAATTAAACAGGCATAAAAATATCTAACCAGATGGTTTCTGCCAGTCAACAGAAGTCTTAAGGGGAAGAGAACTTACACTCATTGACAGAAATATCTAACAGAAAAGTAAAACAAATCCAACAGGAGATGTGCTTCATGTCATGCTTTAAACTCCTCTTTGTTAAAAAAACAAGAGTGAATCTGTGTACTGCAGAATACTGTTTAACAGAATTCTTCAGCTCCATTTTCTTTGTGAATTTGTATATCATGCTTCAGAGTGCTGATCAGTTTTTAGGAAAATGTGACACAAAATTATTAACTACTGTGGTATAGAAGCCAGGCATTGAAGTCCTCACCCTTATTTGCATTGAGACCCAGCTCCATTTATTCTCCTTTGCTTTTGACCAGTTTCCCTCTGCTCTCCTCACACTTCAGCTTCTGCACAGGTTCAAACAGATACCTATTTTTTAATTGCCAAAGAAAACATTGCTTTCTCCTGCACAGTTCCTCACGTGGTTTCTTCACAAAGATGACACTGTCCCATAGTGTTTAATGCACAACATTCATTTTTGGATCAGTAACAAGTTGAAAGTCTGGTAATGCACACTCTCCTAATTTAGAAATGGAGCTTTATAACACTGAAATATTGCAAGAAGCTCCACTGCTTGCCCTTCCATTAATTTGTTACTTACTGTGTTGGATTCTCATCAGCAATTCTTAATTGATGTACTCTGAGCCATGCCATCAAATGTTCTCCATGGATCTAGTTGGCAATAATGGTTAATTTCTAAATTTTGGTAAGTTAGTGATTATTTAGGTTGTGATTACTTCAGAGTAAATATATTCTTACATTTTGGATAGCCCCAATAAAGAGTGGGCACTGCTACAGATAAATAATATACTGCAATAAGTATTCTTATAATGGTAATGCATGATGCACGGCCATTTTCCAGATGCTACAGAACTAACTGTGCTGCCAACAGAAGCAGCCAAATCTGAAACAGATCCATATGAGGAATTACTGTTGAATCAACCTCGTCAGTGAGAACAGCTTCTGCCACACAAACCTTTTTTCACCTTAGCATAATCTTCAGAAAGTTAATGAAATGTAGCCTTACCTTCTACTGCTGTAAAACCAAAGTAACTCCCATGCAGGTGAGTTGGAACTGGTGTAAAGGAGAGCCAGGAGTAAGAATATTTTCCATCAGAGCAAAGAGTGATCTGTTAAACGCAGTGATGTGAGACCACTGCAAAGCAGCCTCTGTGTGGATGTCCTGAGTTGATGCTAAATTGTATCCCCATTCATCTGTTTAGTTCAGAAATAAGTTTTGTACCTTTAAAACTGGATCTGAGAGTGAAGGAGAAGCAGTGGAATGTCTGAGGTGATTGTTTTCTAAACATAAAGATCAGAGTTTTCAGCTTTTATACACACGGCCTGTGTTGTCTGCAGTGTGTGGACAGCAGAAGAGAGCTCTCCTTTGCCTTTTGTTATTTTTTTTGGCTGGCTGAGACAGAGAAGTTCTCCAGACTGTGGGTTTTTTTCTTCCTTTTTCTTGGAACTGTTTNAGGTTTGGCTCCTGTGCTGGGGAGTGCTTTGACTGTTAAATAAACAACTTTTTTCCACTTTCCTCCAAGGAAATTTTTTCTGTCCCGAACCAGCTGGGGGAAGGGGCGGTTCTGATTCGTTTTCTAGAGGGACTACATCCAGAGGTTTTTTTCCCAAATTTTCCCTAAACCAGGACAGTGGAACAAACACTGATTCCACTCTGACACGGAAAAAACATGTAGTGGTAGAGCTGTCAGACCAGAGCCACATCACCACCCAAAAGTTCTTTACATCTTTAAGTCTTACAGTACAACTGGCCCCGTTGGTTCGTCTGCAGGGTAAAATGTTTCCCCATAAAAAGAAAAACCGTATTTCTCCTCAGATTTTAAAGCAGCCGGAAAGTATGCCTTTAAGATCAGAAAGGGTGACTAGAACATCTAGTTTGACTTTTTTGAAAGAAAAGCCAAAAGCCTTCAGCCAAATATACAATGCAAACAAAATCACCAAGAGGAAGACTTATATCACAACCTTTGCTAGTCATCACTTAGCTAATCTTTAGATTTTAGTATTTTTTATCCTCCCTTATAAATAAGAACCTCTAGCTCCCAATTATTTTAGTAACAAGATCTCTAAGCTCTATCATGTATAGAAAATTAATGACCTTTAAAATAGAAGGTTTACTTACAGAGACATTAATTGCTATTTTAGCAGAGATGAATAGTTAAACAGGCCCATGAAAGGCAAGCACTCAAGCACCTCATTCTAGAGAAGGAAATACTTTACACAAATCCTAGGATGACAAAAGGTCAAAAGTAATGGAGTTCCTATCAGAGAAAAAAACCTGCTTAAGTCTGTTTTCCAAGTACTGCAAACAGGTTACCCATACACATCATTAAGTTCTGAATCCCATTATGATCATATGGCATCAACCTGATTGCAAATTATGGTGCCTTAGGCAGAAGATGTCATTTTAAGTAGAGAATCACTACTCTGGACAAGTTTTATAAATTATTCTCATTGATTATCATTTCCAATTAGAGGAAATAAAAGCATTAAATGGCCACTTCGATGCTGGAAGTGACCTTTCACCTGGACTATTTCCCTAATGGATGAGGGTTAAATTTATTGTGACAGCACCTAACCACATTTGGTATGGCCTCAAATTTGATGGTAGCAGTATCACATCAGCAGCAGGCTGAGTTGGTAAGACCATGACACGCAGTGCTTGTACCAGAAGTATGATTATTGTACCCTAGGGAGTCAGAAAACCTAGGCATTTTCCAATTACCTACTTTACATTTCAGTGGCTGCAGAATGACACATAGCTATACTATGACCTACAATAAGATTTTCATAGGAACACACTTTTTTCCTCTTTTATATTTTTTTTCTGCTTAATGTACCTCAACTTTATTAATTTCAGCTCCAAAACGCTGGCATTCCCAGCAACAACCAATAACCACAAGTAAGCAAATCATAGGTAACATCCCTCTCTTCAAAGAAAATATTGTATTTCTAACAAAGTAGTGCCTCTTTCAGTTAACACAGCCATGTGAAATTAAATATAAAAGCTCCAGTGAGTGATTTTTTTACTAATCCTGTGTAACACATTTTGCAAAAGTGTCAAAAAGAAATATAGCTCAATTGCTGAATACAGAATGGAAATTGTTTACTTTACAATCCAACCTTCTCTATTTACATAAAAATAACCTCACTACAGCAGAAATTTTAGGCTACAACACAATATTAATGGAGTTTGATTGCATATTATTCTAAATGGGTTATTTTACAGTCATTGTAACATTAGATATCAATACAAGACATAGACTTATACTTGCAGTATATATATTTTAGTGTGCAAACAATATTCCAAAAAGAGCCATAGGTAAGCATCAGAAAAGAGCTTTTCTAAAACTATCACCCTCCTAAACCCTGTACTTGTATACAGGCACAAAATTCTATTTTAGTATTAATGTTACTTATCTCAGAATTACAACCTGATATTCCTGTGAGAATGACTGACAGATACTTCCTGGCTGTAGAATGAGCCATGTATCACCTTTACTTTATTTCTTCACTGGCATTTTTTTAGTGTTCCTTTTACTGGCACGGTTTTGTTTTATATTGGTTTTACTGTCATCCTAGCTGTAACTGTATGTTACACATGCCTCTCTACAGTCCATCCACAAAGGAAATGAATCATTACAGCTTTTACTTGCAGGGCCTGACTTTTCAGTGCAAGCTGTAAGGCTCCCACCCTCAGCATCACTCAGCACAGAGGCGCTTCCATTAGATTGTGTTATTAGCCAGGAATCCTCTGGAGAGCTCTGCTTCCACTGGGAAGTACCATAAACATGAGCCGCAGTGAATGCCAGCTGGGAAGAGAAATGCATTGCTGTACCCTTTAATGGGAGAGCCTGCTCCCCAGTGCAGCTGGCAAGCTGTTCTCAGGCTCCCCTTTGGAGCCAGCCAGAAGACAGCAGCTCATGTTCACCAGGAATTACTTTCTATTTGCTTTCATCTTCCTTTAGATTGAAGCAGTATTTTAACAAATGGAATAAAATTTTTAAAGCTGCCTCTACCATATGGCCGGGACAGTCTGCAGGCTTCTGCTTTGGGAGGGAGGTGATTCCCATCACTTCTCTGAGCCTGAGGGAAACAGGTACTGATGTCAGCAGTAGTCATGAACCTGAGGAACATGTCATTTACTCCAAGCAGCTGTCACACCTCCCAGGGCCAGGGCTCCAGGAGGGCTGAGCACCCTCCTGGCAGCCACACTGCCATGCATTGTGAAACCAGAACTTTCACACCTTTGGTTCTGTTGCCTCTCCAGAGCTATCTGACCTTTTGAAATCTCTAGGATTTTTCCTGATGACCTAAGAGATAAGCACCATTTAGCTGGGACTGCCACAGTTCTGAAAGTCTTGGCTTCACACCAAGTGCCAAAGTGCAAGGGTATCACATTTTCCTGCAAGTAATATCTTCACATAACAGGCTCCTGTTCAGCTTGTCATTAATTCATATCTGGCTGTGAGAACCTGTCTCTGAGTTACTGAAATAAGATCAAATCTGAAATTCTTCTAAAGAAATATTTTTGAAAAATTCTTTTAACCAGTTCAGTTGACCCATCAATTCTCCCTCCAGTTTGCTGGACCTGTTGAAGCTGCATCCTCAGGTATTTACAAAGAGGGACTAAAAGAAATGGAGAGGAGGAGAAGAAAGTAGTAGGCAAAAAGTTCATCTTGACTATCTCTTGTCCAGTGCCTAGCCGTCACTTACACTAATAAAAAAATAGAATAATAACAAACAAAAAAACTACATGAAGCCAAGAAAAGAAAAGAAAAAAAAAAAAAAGAAGAGGGGAGAAAAATAGAGAGAACTTCTCAGACTTTGAGTATAACTGGGTCATTGTCACCAGGCTGTGACTCTGTGGAGTATATAGCTTGAGAGACAGAAGACTTGGCGCACAAAGCAGGCCACAATGATGAGCAATGGCAGATTTGCATGTCAGGTCTTTCCACCACAGTACAATTAGTCTATTGATACTGCAGGCATGATTAAGGATGGTGGGATATGAGGGTAAGTGATAGAGACAAAGTGAATGATTAAATGGCCTCAGACCTAACTTGTGACCTCATTCTATCATAAACAGCAAAAAGTGAGAGAACTTGTGTGTGGATCAAAAACCTGGCAGGATTAACTGAGCACGTGAGACAAAAGAAATAGCACAGCACACTCATTCTTGGGCTGCCACGATGTTCAGTCTGCACCAGCGACACAGAGGACTCAGGTAGCATCTGGGTCCCAGAACAAGCTCACTAACTACCAGGGGAGATGATTAGGCTGCTTCCAAAGATAAAAAGCAGCAGCAGCTGCTTATTAAGAAGAGCCAAGAGGCAGCAGAAACACTCTCAGCGTCTGCTGCAGAGCAGTAAGCAACAAAAAGTCTGGAATCCACGTGAAAAAGATGTCACTCTCCAGATCTCTTCCCATGTAGCACACAGCTCACTAGGCTGAACAGGGAACAATCCAGAAATGATGGTTAGCTCTGCACTGCAGTCCTTTCCATGTTCTTCACAAATCCAACGCAAGCATGGTTCTAGGCTCTTCTATTGGCTTGGCAAAATACAGTCCCCTTTAGGCACTAGGAAGTGCGTTCAAGAGGTGCCAGGATATGTCTAAGAGACTGGAGTCACCAGGGTATGGCAGCAGGTGAGAACAGGTCATCTTAATTTTCCTGCTCTGTCTGCGTTGCTTCTCCGTGGCAATTTACAGAGGCCCTTCCATTAAACTGTGATATTAGCCAGGAGTCCTCTGGAGAGTCCTGTCATCCCAGTTCATTTGATTAGCAGCTACAACCATGAACAAATCACCTTGTCCTATGACGCACTCCCATTCCCAAGAACTAAGCATTATGCAACACTGAAAATTTTCCAAACCTGTCCTATGTCTGTAACCGGACAGATACTTGCTATTAGCCACGTGTGTGAGAGAGACAGTCACCTTTAGAGACAAATTTGTGGCATTTGCTCTTTAGAAACAATGAAATGCAGTGACTCAAATCCCTAATGAGACCACAAAAGAGTCTGCTGTGGCTTTTAGGGAATAAGCAGACAGGATGGGATTTTGGAAGGAAACGGGCAGAACTGTGGTAATCTCTACAGCAACAAGAAATTGCTGCTGGAGATCTACCCAGACACAACACTGCAACCAAGAGATTGAACAAGCAGCTAAATGTGGGAAAAATTTGACCTCATCAATAACAGAGCTGCTTCAAACAGACATTTACCTTTTCCACCATTCTTTTTATTTTTTTAATCCCTACCACTACAACTGGATAAAATCATAGAATCATTTAGGTTGGAAAAGACATCTAAGATCATGGAGTCCAACAGTTAACACTGCCAAACTGGCCCTTAAATCATGTCCCTAAGCCTACCCTGTTAAACTCTTGCCCTCAGAGTTATCCAGCGACTTCAACTTCCATCAGCAATGAGTTCCTGGCATGGCAGGGCATTTCCTCTGACTTACTTTTGACTTTGTCTCTTTTAACCTTCACCAAATGCTCCTTGCTCTTCCCTGATGGCAGAAATAGCATTTCTTGCTCTGTAAAGCCCACACCTTCGTTGTCTGTAACCTTTTATCATCTCACTTCTGATTCATTTCCTCTCCAAGGTAAACAGCCCCAATCTTTTCAATCTTGTACTATATGAAAGTTTTTCCTTGTCTGTTTAAAAACTGATTTATGTAAACAGTTAAAAATGTACTCTGTTAGCTTAGCTTGTATCTATAAATTAGCCATGCATATTAAATTTGTCTTAGCTAGGTTTAACTGAATTAAGTGTATCCACACAGGATTTTTCACCGAATTCCTAAAGTTAGCTTAAAATTACACCTTTTGTTAAAGCAGAGCAAATGAAAGTGTAGTTAGGCCATAGCCAGTTTCTGATCCACAAATACTTCCACGTAGAATTCAGACAGTGCTTCAGGAAAGGGTATATTTCAGCAGACCCCTTAGAGAGTGTTATCTCCATTATTCTGAAATTCATGAAGCCTCCACGCATAGCAGGGAGTAATTCTTCTGAAATATTTTCCATCAGCAACACAGGGATTTGTTACAGAATTAACTTAACATGTTTTACCTTGATAGCACCTCCATTTGTGGGAGACAGTTTATTGCCCAGGCAAGGCAAAGTGCTATTAAACCACAGATTTTAATTCAGCTGCAAGTAAGCTGCCCTATTGTACCCAGAACACTGCAGCGATATAATGAAAACTGCTACAAAATTAATTCTGAAAATATCAAGCACAATCATTGTTAAGTTTAAACAAAGGATATTTGCTAGTTCATTCCAAGATTTAGCTGCATTCAAAATCCAGTGAAAACTGGCTTTTACACATACGGACACACAGAGACATTTGCCTATGGAATAAAAGTTTTAAATTATGGCTATTAAATGCATGGTATTTCTTAATGACAGTATTCATTGTTATCCTTGTAATAATACATTAGACACAGGAAGAAAAGAGGAATTTATCGAAAAGCTGCCAATGGATTTTAATAAAAAATACTTCCCAACAGAAGGCAACAACATCCTTATCTACTAGGCCACAAGTGCTTGAGTATTTCTCAAGGAATTTAGATGCACTATTTTGCAATAGAAACTTACAGAAAGTTATAAAGAAGCAAATAATTCTAAAAATCAAACATACAGGCCACTGAGTTGAAAGAAAGTAATTTCCCACATTAACATTCAGATCTATCATACATGCATACAAATTTCCATGCAAATCAGACTTCACTTATTGTGCATTTTGCCTTATTTAATGAAAAATGAAAAAGACAGAAGAACACCTAACCCCCTCCATTTTGCCTATTAAGTTGCTGCTGCCATCAGGACCCTGGCGATGGCATTTCCATTGAGGCTAATCACAGAGAAGAAGTGTGCACATAAACAGGAGAAAACTCATGCTCAGGTTAGAGAGAGCAGCCACCCGGCCTGTCCGTCACGTTCACCTCTATTCACACAGTAATTGCTGTACTCTGGAAAGCTGACTAGACCCATCATGATCTCAGAACACTAGTTATCCCCTACTGAACCATTTTCAAAATTGGTAAATAATACAGCTAAGTATAAAAGGAGAGATTGTCAGACAATTCAGCTTTACAGAACTCGCTTTCACGGTATGCAGAGGATTGGCGAAAGCAGCTGAAAAACACAGTCAGTCCTGGTCACCACTACAGCTGCAGTCCTGGCAGAGATGCCCCTTGCTCAGACTTCTTTGTGTCCATACCATGTGTGTGTCCCCTTGACACCTCCCTATAACCTTCATTCCTCTTTTCATACAGGGAAATGTGCTGGCAGCCTCCTGTCCCCATCAGCTCCGTGCCAGCGGGATGTGCAGGCTGGATGGGCAGAGCTGCTGTGGGAAAGGCTTACACAGAGCCCCATTTTGCTCCAAAACGCCTTCCTGCCAGCTCACTTCTCCTGCCTAACTCCACTATCTATAGCTTTCAAATGCTTCCCCTTCATAATCACACCTCCTACTATTCTGAAGACTATTTTCTGGGAACGCTGAACATATTTGTTGGCTCACTGGCCCCTAGCACACTGACTGCTCATTCAATAGCATTCACACAAGACTGGAAAAGACTTGTCATCCTCTTACTATCTGGCACTCCGTTACTAGCTTACTACTGTTTCCCTCTGCAGTACAGGTCCAAATTGAATGTCAGACACAGGAAAATGCCAACAAAAGCTCCGGTTCACAGTCAGGAATCAGCCACAGGATACAGTCCAAAACTAGATCCACACTGGCACATTACCATTATTAACACAAGGTTTGCCATGAGTAAAACCCTTTGTCATTCTTCTTTTTGACAGTAAGGACAGGGAAAATTAGGGTTATTATAGTATTTCAAATATCTGCTAGGTGATAACATCCTATAGCGGTAGCATTAGTCAAAAACTCAGGCAGACATTAGGATAAACAGATTCTCCTGCTTCCGTAGCCAGGACTTCTCAGAAGCAAATTCCCACGGAGATCACACAAGCTACAGTGTAATTGTCTCCCGGTTGCCTAAATATTCAGACAAGGAAGGAAGGGATTAGGCCTGTAAGTCTTCCTGCTCACTAGCCAGCCTGCCAAGCACATCCACCACCCAGCCCCACTCCTCCTGCTGCCTGGCTCTGTGACTGACTGACCTTCCCAGACTCTGCACAGCCACAGCAAATACACCTGGGGCATTCCTGGTGGTGGTTGAATTGTCAGCTAAAACCATCACCTGGCTGTCACCAGGAGCAACACAGGTAGGGCAAAGGGGAGCGGCTCAATGCGCATGCTTTCAGTTGACATGGTAAACAGCTAACATATGGTAATTCTGAGGGGGTTGACATGCTGCAGCAAATTATAAAAAGGCTGACACTCAGCTGAAAGAGCTGACACTTGAAAGTTACTCTCTAACACAGAAGAGAAAAAATGAAAGTGAAATGCAACTGAACTGTTGTCTCACATGCTCATATTTTGTTGACAAATTTATTTGTAGGTATGAATTCGGCCCTTTCTTAAGAGTGTCATCATCAGCTGCTGATAAAAAAGCAACCTGACTCTATTACAGACTCTTCTAAGTGATGCTTCAGCAAGAGCAAGAGGACAAAGAATTCCGCTCTTATAAATCTGTTGTGCAGGCTAAGGCTACACTATCAACTGCAACATTTGACAATGTTTTCTAAAAAAAACTACTTAGAATTTGAAATATTGTATTATAATGAAATACCTCCCTAAATATATCAACCTTGGAAAATGCAAGTTAGCCAGCAATTTCCACTTCAGAATATATTTCCTTTTTAAGGTGCTTCAAACCACCGTTCAGTTGTTACACTAACACTTTATATCAACTATCTATTACCAAAAAATAAATTCAGATTAGGTATCACATCCCCAGCACACTTGTGTTCCTGAGCTCTAAGATTGTTTTGGACACAGTAGAGTATGCAATTTTATACTGTTGAAATATTATACTTAGTGCTACATGAACATGTAAGTGTTCAGGTTTCATTGCAGCAGCATTGTTTAATTACACAAAGGAAGATGGCACTTCTCACTCAAAACCTAAAAATTCCAAGATCTGATCATGCAAATATGTAAGACTGCTGTTTTATTTATAGTTGCATTCACTTCAGAAAATTGTCAGGTAATTCATATCAACTTTTGGAGTTTGAGTGCATCTGAAAATTCTCCATCGATGCCATTTCATTTCAAAAAGTATCAAAGCATTTTCCAGCACAGCATCATACAGGAACGAAGTGGCAGATTTGTAGCATTCTCCTGCTCCAAGGAAGGATAATTCCTAATCCCAAACAAAATCTCATCAAGAGACTTTCTAGAGGGTTTTGTGTGGAACAGGGTAAGATTTGGACTATCCATGTTCAGTAAAATTGTTATTTTAGTAAACTTTAAACCTTCAGATTTATTTCAAAATGAGACCTGTCCATGTTCCTTCCTTTATCTTCAAATGTGGAAATTACTCCCAAAATTATACTACTCAAAGCAATTCTCCTATAGCTCTGAAGAATAGAAGTGAGTTTCAGTTTCCCATTGATAGTGTAGAATGTCATTCTCCTAAGTGTAAAAATGTAAGAATTCTGTAAGCTGTTAGAGCACTGACAATGCACATCTGACCCCATCTGAATCTGCTAATTAATACACCTTCCTCCGGATTATTTTTTAACAATCTGTACATCTCCACTCCCTCCTTCATAGTTTCTCCTGGTAACAAGTTTTACTTGGTCATAAATCATTTTAAGTCAGTAAAATATAACATACCTGTGAAAAACATGGTGAAATTCCCTTGTTAGTAGGACACAAAATTTGTCCTTAGCCTACTATGAAGTCAAATATTAGACCTCAGCTTTAAAGATGTTGTTAGAGTATTAGAAGCACTTTTCCAAACCCTGTGATTTTTAAATTTAATAATTTACTAGTCCTTTTGTTCCTTACACATCTGGGCTGATGCTAAAGTGCTGTCAGAGAGGTACAGTAACACTCATGGCAAGGGTGTGGGCTCTGTTTCCAAGTCCGCAGGAGCACTGCCAGCACACTCTGGCACTGGTTTGGAAGATCAGAAGAGAGGACAGCAGCACGCTACAGATGTGACTTTGTCCCTCTCTATGGCCAGCATTGCATTGGCATCCAGTACCAGCTGCACAATGGAATATTGGATAGGATTTTACCTGTGGCAAATGTGCCTCCAGATACTACAGATCAAGCAGGTCCCATCCCCTCATTCTTGCTAACTCAGGGAAAAGGATAAACTGCCTTGTTCTTTTCTGTAACTTAGCCTTTAAAATTTATCACTAGATCCCATTGTTGCATCTAGGCATTTTACATTGGTTTGGCTTTTAAATATAAGTTTTATTATTTTTGCCTCACTGCTGTATGTATGCTTCTCCCCCATTATTTTATGCACCATGACAACGTAAGTGTTGACTGGAAGAAGAACTCAACATTTTCTGCCTTTAGTCTGCACAACACATACACTTCTGTTTGTGCACAGTGCGTTTCTGTACTTTTCATGTGGTAGCTCACCTTTTAAATTCTCTGCAGTGATCTCCACACCACCTTTCAGAGGTCCTGACCCTGGCTGCTGAACTTCTGTACTTCTCACAGTGTTCTGGGTAGCTGTGACAGTCTCTGCCACAGATGTATGACAAAACAAGGACCACACTGCACACTGAGACTATTGATACCACAGAATTGTGTGTCAACAGGTGTAACTGCTCTGACCTGCACCTTAAAAATGGCAAAAGTTCTACCTATGACAGAATCATCCATAATTTTCCTTTGTGTGGATGAGAAACAAGTCATCTCTATCAGCAAATAAGAGAGCAATGCTTTAGGCCCCTGCTAACTGTTGTGTCACTGCGTCTTCCTGATTCTAGCTCTTAATATCACTGTACATAATACGTGAGCACTTGTTATCTATGGTTTTCTGACTCTACTGTCTCCTGTGTCTTCCAGTTACTTCCATCAGATGTATGGGTGCCACAGGTAATATGATCACAGGCAACATGCACATTCATTTGTGAAATACAGACTGACATTGCAGAATTACACCTTTCCATGGGCTTTGCTTGAATCTGCAGACAAACGTGGGCAGTATGGATTGTGCTGGCTACCAGGAACAATGCCATAGTCAATGGGATAGCGTGACCAAACAGACAACCTGCTGTGAGGAGCTAAGTCTGACTCTAAAAAGCAGCAGTTAAGTACAAGTGTGACTGCATCACTTGATCAGTTAGGAAGACCTCAGTGACTGTTTTGTGCCCAGCAACATGCAAAAGTGCATGACTGTGAAACACTGCCTAAAAAGAGAAAGTTGTTGAATCTTACCAACAGGCAAAACATGCAGAGCAGAGAGCAGACCAGAGAGCCCAAAGCCTTTTTCCTGCCCTGAGCAGCGTCTCCTAGCACACAATGATCCCAATTTTGATGTTGATCTGGCTGATTATCTTATGACAGTCCTGTGGTGTAACCCTTCTTGTAAAGATTCCCTGAGACACATTGAGCTTGATCACCTCCGATGTTCTAACCTCCACATGGCCTCTCTCTGAATTGATCCATCAATTATTTATCTTCTGCACATGGTGTGTCCTCTTGACAAGTTCAAGAAGTGGCACTTTTGGATCCCATTTTAAGGTCTAATAAGGCTATGCTTTGCTTAAGACCACAGCAGCATGTGACACAGCATTAGCCACCTCCCTGCTGTGTGAGGCAGATGAAGTCTGACTCCTTGTTGCTGCCCTGCTCCTCTTGGTCTCTTGAAAACCTGCATGGCTTTCCTTCCCTCTAAGCTTGCTGCTTCTGCCTTCTCCCTTTGGAAACATATTCGTGACCTCCTC
Organism: Thryothorus ludovicianus; assembly: GCA_013397245.1. Classification (NCBI taxonomy): domain Eukaryota; kingdom Metazoa; phylum Chordata; class Aves; order Passeriformes; family Certhiidae; genus Thryothorus; species Thryothorus ludovicianus. The sequence continues at coordinate 531,190 of VZTB01007326.1, forward strand.
CAAATTTAAATGTTCTCTGTTTAAGCAAAAATTTCCCCAAGCTCACAACAGGCACCCTTTAACTACATGCACTGAAGTGACTACAGAACATCTGTAGATGTCTGTCCTTGAGGCCACACCTCACCATTTCCCTGCATCCATCTTAACAGACATCTGATAGTGGTGTGGAGGGATGTAGATGATAATGTGGATGATGACTGCTTTGCTTAAGGAAAAAGTCATTTGGAAATTTCAGCATGTCCCTGACATAGTGAAGTTGAAACATGCTTCTAGTTATAAATTAGTTCATATAGAAGCACTCTAAAAATGGGACTGATCTTCCTGAAACCACTTTACTAGACTGGGGAAAATTTAGTTTAAGAGCACATCCTATGATAGTCATGGGAGAAATAAGACAGGACAAAAAATGTGGATTATTTAAGTTCCAAGATCTTTGGGGAGATCCTTTTTAGCCTGTCATATCTCAAACCAAACTAACCCAAATATTATTGTATCTGTTTTCTTTGGCAATGACTTGCTGTGGCCTTTTATTAGATACGAAACAATAGGTAGGAGAGAGTAAGCCAATTAATTATTATAAGTGATATTCACATACTTTGAAAGTCTGCACATCCTCAAAGTACACTCAATAATGTTAACAGGGCTAACCAGGGGACTGTACAATGTCTGTGAAGCCTCGGTAGGCGTTTTGCAAACGTTATGGAATTCTGCTGTGTGCTTCCTTAATTCCTTCTGGACCCAGTGCACACTTCATAAAGCTCTCTTGCCTCAGAACACAAACCTTACAAACTTCTCTCTTCTAGCCCTACTCAAAAGTTGCTGCTTTCAATTAGCTTTCCAGCTACTCCCTCTCCCCCCCTCCACGTCACTCCCTCTCACTCTTAATTCACCTGAGGAGCAGAAGTTATTTACAACCTAGCCCCACACACCATGCTCACCTGCCCATCTCTGAGGACTTGTAGTCACCCTTCCTGTGTCATGTCTGATTCACACAGTAACTACCTCAAGGCAATAAAGTACTCTTTTTGAATCCACAGAAAAGCACAATGCCTATTTATTTATACTATATTGAATACAAAATTGCTACTAAATATAATAGCCATAAATATTACCTTTGGTAGATACTAACCCTTTAACTCCCTTTCCACAAAGACCTCGAGTACGTTAGTTGAGATCCAGAACCAGATTTTCTGCCTCCTAAAAATTGGTACAGACTCGGTAACAACCTCAGCGAGAAAACCATCAGTAGGTAATAGCAAACAAGAGATGTCAGTGGTGCTTGAGGCAGTTGTTGAAATCAATTAACACAGACTCTGCACTGCTGAAATAGGCATGGGTTCCACAGTATTTTAACTTCATTCTCCAATCAATTATAAGAATTCTTTGTAGATGGTCTAGAACTAAAGGGGGGAATATTACCTTTATTTTCCCTGCATTTGCTGATCACACCAGCACTTTGAATAACTTGTGTTGAATAGCTTTTTGGAGACAATAAACTCTGTAACCATAGGACCAGGTGTTCCACAGAAGGAACTCCGAAGCCCAGGAACACCAAGTGCATTAACCAAGCTTTGTGGCTTGAGTCTTCAACTTTTATTCCCCCAACACTTGCTTTTCAGTCAAGGAAACTATTCCTATTCTGCTCCTGTAACAAGATTGGTCTTCATATAATATATAATGCAAATAACAGCTGTATTTAAACACATGGCAGAAGCCATTAAGCGTGGAAGAATTACTCTTTTTCTAATAAATCATGGCTGTCTAACACATTTAATACATGACTGTCCTTGTCGATACTATGAGCCAAATATTGTCTTGTTTTATCCCAGTGAAGATGCACTAGAGTTACTAGAGTTACCAGTGAAGATGTTACTAGAGCTCCTGGAACAATTCATATTGCCCCTATATCCCAGAATGCAATGCAGGGAATTGAAATAAAACAGAAATTTTTGTTACAGGCAGAGGAGAATTTCAGAACCACACACAAAGGATTACAGTGGGGAAGGAAAGAAACTACTGTAGAATACTAACATCTGCATTGCCTTTCAGATCCCCTTTTTTCTTTCTTCTACACATTTAAACATCACACTAAAACCTGATCTGACCCCTGCTTTTGTGGAAACCATTATCAGCGGTCCTGTTGTTACTTTCCCATTTGCAGCTGTAGTCCCGTTTTCTTTACTATATGGGTATTTTCAGAGACAAGATGTTAGAAAACAATAACTCTACCAAGATTCTGCAACTTTTTATACCCTTGCTGGACAATTATTACTGGCAGCTAGTCATCAGTCAGTAAAAATCCACCTAGTGCAAGGTGCTGGGAAGGAATCTCAGTCACTATATGAGCAGCATGGCCACAGCCAGGCAGAGAACAAGGAAATATGGGGCCAAACAAAAACTGAACCACTTCACACAACAGTAACTATACGTCTCTCTTAGCTTAGGCAATTAAGTAAACTGAAAGCTCAGTCTAGTAAAAATTGCTGGGCCGTAAGGATTCAGCACAGCACAGTAAGTTTTTACCACAGATAGAGATGGTCTAAAAACACTGCAAGCATCTAGGAAAACACTGGGAATAGCATGCAACAACATGGGTATTGTTCATCTCTAGCTTCATTGATTATCCATTGTTTGAAGCCTCAGATTTGTTACAAGCTGGCACTCAACTCTTGGCCAGGAGCTCCTGTGAATACTGGGCTTTTGAGAACAAGCTCTGCTTAAGTGGGAAGGATATGCCATGCACTGGCCAAGCTCTGAGCTGTCATATGCAGTCCTGAATAGGACTGCTTTCCAGTCTCGGCACATAGGCATGAACACATACCACTACATCTGAGTCAAGGCAATGTCCCAACTGCTCAAGAGGAGATAACAAAGCCCTTTTCAGTGCTGCATCTTCCTCCAAGTGGAAATCCTCACAACCCTTCTGCAGCTAAGACAAAATTGCCTTTAGCCAGAGAGTCAGTTCTGTGTCTTCTGCATACAAAACTTGTGGTTGTGTTGCCGATGATTCAAGAGCATTGTTCAGCTCCCACCCATGATGTTCATTGTTTATGTCCCCGGATTTGTTACCTAATTGAGTACATATGCACTTAATTTCACTTTGTATTAACTCTAAGCAGTATTTACTTTTCATGAAATCTCTCAATTACAATGAATATCTCTATGTTTACCCCAGGAATCAGTCAGAGTGTGAACACCTTTTCAAGCTTCATCCACTTATTGATCAGTTGGATGAAAAATTTAAACAGCTGTAAGACTGGTAAACTTCACCAAAACATTTCTCATACAATTTATTTGAGAGGACAACTATTGCAAATAGCATATTCTTCTTTCAGAATTCTCAGTATTGGGCAAAATTTTAAAGAATCATTCACATACACTATCATGTGTGTTGTTTTAACACAGACACAGGCAAATCACAAAAGTCAATTCCTAACTCTCCAACTTTACGCTTTAACACAAAACCCACACTCTCCACATTCTAGATTCTGGGATACAATTAATTTTCTTCTTAGTAGCTGGTACAGGCTGTGTTTTTTATTTAGTATAAGAATAATGTTGTCCTACTGTTGACATCTACTTAAGGTATTATTTTTTCCCACATTGTAGAATCATAGAATCTTAAAGTGGTTTGTGTTGAAAAGGACCTTAAAAACCATCTAGTTCCAAACCACTTGCCATGGGTAGGGACACTTTCCACTATACTGGGCTGCTTAAAACCCCATCCAACCAGGCACGAAGCATCCACAACGTCTCTGGGCAACCTCTTCCAGGTGCCTCACCACCCATACAGTAAAGAATTTATTCCTGATGTCTAAATAAGAATTATCTCTTCCAGTTTAAAGCCTCTCCCCTTGTAAAAAGTTCCTCTCCAGTTCTCCTGTAGGCCCCCTTTATGTACTAGAAGGCTGCTGTAGGGTGTCCAGAGCTTTCCCTTCTCCAGGCTGAACAGCCCCAGCTTCCTCAGCCTGTCTCCATTAGAAAGGTGCTCCAGCTTTCTGATCATCTTTGTGGCCTCCTCTGGACTCACTCCAGCAGCTCCATGTCCTTCTTTATGTTGAGGTACCAGAGCTGGATGCAGCAATGCTCCAGGCGGGGTGAACAAGAGTGGAGCAGAGGGGGAGAACCACCTCCCTTGACCTGCTGGTCATGCAGTAAAAGGAATTCCCAGAATACAGGACAAAAAGTCATTCTGGAGATATGAAAATGATGAGGTCTGGATCCCAATATCTTGTCTCCTTTTGGATTCTCTGACGTCTAATAGAACATAAGTCTGTTATTCTTGCCTTCGGATACTAGCAGTTTCTCTCTTTCGCTCTCTTCTTCGCATCTGCTTAATTTTGTAACAAAGGCACAATCCTAGGTTCATCTAAGGATTCATTCTCTCACTAGAAAGCAAGAGAAGAGTGAGGCAGAGTACATGAAATGCATCAAAATGCAGAAGTAGACCTGCCTGCAAAGCAAGGCTTTCAGTCATAGTGAATTTCCTCTTTTTGATTAATTTTTTAATCTGAATTTTTTACTTAGTCTCCTCAAAGCAGATGGCTCTTGGGTCTTGCTCATCAAAACAGGTTAATGGCAGGATTAATAGCTTTGCTGACCACATCAGCAATGCAAAGGATTAAAACCTCCCTTCCAGAGGCACCTGCCAGGCACTCTGGCTTTGGGCAGCCATCCCAGGAACACGTATCCAGGAGTCTTCCCATACAGTCATGAGTTAGCCTACCCTAAAGCTGTGATCTGGGAATGTGCAGGATAAATATTAGAATATGCAGGATCAGAATGTCTGGGTCTGTGGCTTTGGGTCAGGCTCACCACCCAGGCAGTCACCAGGCTCTGGGAACTCTGGAAGAACAAAGTGCTGACTTTTTTCAGACCACTTCATCAGGAAGAAACTGAACTATGCAAACCAATATCACGATGGCCCACAGCACAGATCGGAACAGCTTAAGAATTTAGAACAGGTGCTTAAGAGTGGATCTGAAAAAGACAGAGTTGATGTTCCTGGGATGGAGAATGATTTCTGAAAACTTCTTAGCAATGATTTAGACAAAGATACATTATTCTCCAGCTCTGTCCTTGCTTTAAGCATATACTTGAATTTCTGTCTGACATCAACTTCTCAGAATAGCAACAGCCACAAGTATAATTTTCTGCCATATCTGTGTGGTGAAGAACTTGTCCATCTATGCTGACAATGGCCTTCCCTTTACTATTCATACCTGCATTAAGTCTTGGCAGAACTATAGCCCATGACACACTTGGCACAAAGCCTTCAGTACTTGGAAACTTGGACTCCAACCTTGTGGTGGTGCATTTTACACCATTATCAGGAGAAGCTGCTACCATCAGCAACCAATAGTATCGTCTACTCCTTCATCCCACACACTCCATACCGGTTCCTCATATTCATTACTGATTTCAGTTTCAGCTTTTGGTTCTTAACTTCTGATTGCTCAGTGGGATGGGTCCAGATTATCTGGTAAAAGAAAACTCAATCAAATCTCCAGGAAACAAGACAATGATTGACAACTCCTCTTCTGTTCACAATGGAACTGCCTAAGGTGAGATAAGCACATCTGATCTGAGACTGGAGTGATCTACCCCCTGAAAGAATCCCCATAATCTGCTTCAAGCAAAAACTGTATTTCTTGAGCCTTCTCTCTCTAAATGTATCTCTAAATAATTCTCTCTCTAATGATTTGGCTCTCCAAATCAAACAAAACTAAATACATAAGAGAAACTATTAAAAAACAATTCCTCTGAAGTGTCTTCCACCATTCCTGACCTACTGCTTGTGGAGGATGACTGAACAAGCACTGTATAGTTGAGAGCTGTATTCCTGAAAATACAATAGCTAGAAGGCTTTCAGAGACTGATGATCAGATCGTGTGTATAGCAGAACAGGATTCCCAACTTAATACCAAGTGCCTTTCCCTAAAGCACTCAGCTCTTCCCCTCTAGAAGCTCACACTTGGGTGCCATTATCACACAGAATTATCGCAGGTGAGCATCCTGAGAAATAACACAAAAAAGCCCACAAAACACCTCAGAACTCTTGCATCAAACACTGGTAAATTGCTTGTGAACAGAATACAATGTACCCAGCTCACATAACCTTGGTTTTGCTATAACCTCAGTGTGCTCATTTCCATGTAAATACACACAAAGTTCTTCACTTTGGAGATATTTCACAGATGGTTTAATATCTGGAATTTAGGTATAAAGTGAAAGCTCTGGGTGTGCTTGTAGATCTTTTGTGCTAGATGATTTGTGCATAATACAGAGATGCGGAAGTCCTCCTCAGTATGAAATGTTCAATTACCAAATCCATACCTCAGACAAACTTTTGGAGAACTTGGGGGCTTTGGAAAATGGAAACTCTGTAATAGACTGGCTGTAGCTGAGAGCTTGAAAGTCCTAACTCAGGGCTCAGGGTACCACCTCTGGGAAAACTCTATCCATCCTGAGCTGTGATAAACCTCACCCATAGTCAGCAGTCTACAAAGGAATTGCAAAGCTGCCTTCTACTCCCAAAGTGCTGACCCTTGTAAAGATGCAATCATTCCAAGATAAGCTGGAAAGAATCCTTGGTACAATTTAGGGACCTGGATCCCTTGGCACCGAGTCCTGGAATGGCAAGATGGTGTGACAATCCACCCACACAACCTGTCACAGGCATCAGCTGCACCACCAGCCAGGAATGAACAGCCAGGATTGCAGGTTGTTCTCTACCCCAGCCACTCACTTTGCCATACTGGAGAATGTCAACATGCTTCTGAATATAGGATTAGACCTATATGCTTTTAACTAAAATAACAGAAAACATTGTAGGAGTGTTGAAAAATATTTTCTGATGTGTTTTGCTTTAAGAGAAAAAAATAGTATCCATAGAGAGTCAGCCCATTAGCTTTCTAAATCTTGCACTCTACTATTCGTGCTTCATTTTCTCCCACCCAAATGGCAAGTAGGCTTTAAAGCACCAAGTACTGTATATTTAATAAATTATAAAGTCAATCTTCATCATTTCTATTCTTATACGTCAGGCAGAGATGGTTTCAATGGAAAGATATATGAACAGTAACCTAAGTCTTCCTCCAACAAAGCACTTAAGCACACACTTCAGCATGTCAGCATCCCAGCTGAAGACAGTGGGATGCATTTCAAATTACACACGTTTCAAAATTTTATTGAAGCTCAACAACAAATAAAAAAAAATTAATATAGAGCATAAAAGAAATCTTCTATATCCATATAAGTGAGACTCTGATAGCATCTTCTACTGAAATTCCATAGACTTAGGAAAATACTTGCTTTGGTTAATTCAGCAATGTTCCTTTTGGAAGTAGTGACAAAAAATACTTTTATTAGAACATAAATTTGACCCAGCTCTGTTTAGATGGAAGTAAAACTCTTTTTATGTCCACTGGAAATGGAGCACAATGCTTAAATATAAGGGGTTTTTTTAATTGAAGCATGATCCCAAAAAGGCAAATCTGACAGTGAAATCATGAGACATTGCAAGACCTTAATATTTAGTCATAATTATACATTGTCAGGAATCCAGGTTCTAATGTCCTTTACAATTTCCACATAGAGCGCTTACACTTCTAGGATGTATCAGTGTGCCTCAGAAGTTTGTAGAAAGGCCAAAAGAACAATGGTATAGTTATTTCAATCAATTTAGAAAGTTCTCAGATGATGTTTCTAGAAATGCTTGAGGTTAGTTTTGTAGTTGACTTGGGTTTTTTTTCATGGTAGTGTTGGATTTTACTATTGCTCTAATGGATTTTCCCCTTCTCATCGTATTTCTGTTGCCAGTACTTTACCAGATATCTGAAATAGTTCTACTCTAATAAGAAGTACTGGTTGTCCTGGGACAGCATCCAGAAAAGATACATACATTTAAGGAGGTTTGAAATATCACAGCACAGCCCAAAAATACAAGCTAGTCATTGCAACAACCTTGGCAATGGCAAACTTGGAAAAGCTAATAGTGGAATTCAAAAAGAGGAATATATCACAGTACTTTAGCACGGCTACAGATAGAAGAAAAACAAAAAAAAACAACCCCAAAAAAAAACAAAAAGAAAAAAGGTAGACTTTTGTTTGCATGTCCAGAAAATGCTGGCAGAGACAGAATAAAATAGTGCAATCCTGAGTCATCTAAACACATTAATTAGCCACACCACAGAGAATCAGGCCTTCTTTGGTGTTCATTCACCTTGAGTCACACCTTCTTTGCTTTCCTCATGTTCATGATTGGTAAAACATTAGATAGACTGTGTGGCACATCAGAAAGTAATTATTGAGCATGGATTTCTGCTGATGGCAGGGTTTTAAAATTCTTGAGGCAGCGGCAAAACGAAGTCATGTATAAATGGCAACCTTGGTTCTGCATTTTAATTATTTTGAAATAAAATAATTTTAAGTTTAGTAAGTATCACAGTGAAAGGGAAGAGATCCTAGAAACAATCACACACACACAAATCATTCAGCTATGTACAGTAACGTGCAGTCATGACAGAATTAAATATTCATAAACTCAAAGGAGATGAAATTCTGTGTTCATCTATCACAATATGTACACCACCAATTACCGTTTTAAAAATAAAGCCTCTTGCATCCACCCTCTTAAACTGTACAGGCCCTGTTTAAATGTTCCAGCATTGACACTCTCTTTTAATTAAAACAATAGCACAGATATTACGGAACAGTAACAAACCTAAGAGGGTAGGAGGCAAACGCTGAAAACTCGGAGTCTACATTTAAAAATACAATTTTTAAAAAATACCTCGTCTTTCTCAGGACAACTGGAGCTCTAGTCCTGCAAATATACGGTGTGACATAGTTGTTGCATTGATTTATTGCGTTGCTCGCTTACATTCCTTCATTGTGTTACTGTTCTCTTACACATTTGTAACAAAACCAAACTGTAGTAAAACTAGTTGAAGAAACACGGCCCAAATCCAGTACACGCCAACATTTCTTTTTTACATTACTCTAAGATTATAATCTGTTTGGGGGTATCTGTGCATTCAGAGAATTACTCGGATTTCAACAAAATATAAACGGATGTGTTTTACAGTCTAGCACACACGGATCACACCTTGCAACCATCACCAAATTACGATGAAACTTACACATTTATCAGTCTCTGCCTGTCACAGACCTACAGACACAGCAGAATTCATCGGCTTCAGTTTAGCAAACCCATGCCGAGAAAAATGAATGGAAATGAAGGCAGTGCCCACAGACAAAAGCACTGATCAATGCACTCCGCTGACATTATCTTAATGGCAACCTTTTTCCATCCCATCCTCCCTACTTTCCGATTCTCCCAGCAGCAGACACATCTGCACCAAAGGGTGCGATGTGACCCATTTCTCGCTCAACTCCGTCACCCGCAGGTTCTCACTCGGCAGCGAGCAGCCGTCCCCCGGTCCGCAATGACACAGCAGGGCTGGAGGGACACAGCGCCCGGGCTCCTTCCCCCAAGTGACTCGCCCCTCGCCGCCGGCTGCAAGTCGAGGCGAGGCGCGGGGAGGGAAAGGGAGCGGCGGCCCCGCCGGCCACGGCCCCTCGAAGTGAGGTTAAACTTTGGCGGCGGCACCTGGGCCGCTCCCGCCGGGCGGGCGGGCGGAACAATGCCCGGCGCCCCGGGCCCGGCGGCGGCCCCGCGCTCCCCGCCTCGCCGCCC